>OU342847.1:1800000-2165597 GCA_910591585.2 Nysson spinosus
TATTACTTGTTTCCACGTTATATTACTTAAACTGTATCCCATATTCCTTCAGATTTTATTATATATATATATGACTTTAAGGGATCTTATTTTTTATGCTTGACATATTGACAACTGCCAACGGTGTACCTACTTTCTTGCGACGGAATCAGAGTTCTTCTATTCGGTCTACCGCCGAGTAAATTTCACTTTCCCACAACTTTGTTCTTCCCTTACTTTGCTTAATTTTTAAGGAACGCCAAATATTTGGAGATTAATACATTTATCTATGAAAGTGATACACGCGACGTCTATACGTTGGAACACTAGTGCAGAAACTGCACGTTCCGATGGACCGTTCATGTATCTTTATTCTTCCCCCTCTCGAAGACCGTTGGAAACCCCACTTCGTGTTCGCTTATCATTGTTGATTCCCACTTTACTATACTGAGCATTCAATTTTAGTTTGACCACGGCTCGCGCAGCCCCCTTACCCATCGCCCCTCCAGTCCTCCTATCCCCCCCGACGTGACAGTGGGAGTAAGCCAATAGAGTGCGCGGAATAGAGAATGGTAGTGGGGACCTGCGCAGAACGAACGAAAACTCGTCCGAGCCGTGGTCGAACTAAGAACGACTCCTCGATACCCTGTTTTCATACGAAATCGCCGCGTAGAAGTTTATAAATGGAGTTGCTGTAAATATCGCATTTTCCTACCGTTCAATGTTTACTCATCCTTTTTAATACTAGAACTATCCTTTGCACGCGGAGGCGACTCTCAGTCGCCACTTAGTTTATGGCGACAACTGGAACGACGTTTATGAGATGGTACTAAGATTTACTTCAGTTGTAGGTGAATTAAAATTCTTCACAAAAAATAAGTAGAGTAATAAGTGTAGGATTTCTTTAGGAAGGGATAGAGAGGAGAGATTGAACCTTTAATTCGTCAAGTGATATGACTAATATCTATATAATATATTTAATGAACTAGGAAATAAAGTAATAACAATTCACTACACTATTTAAATTACGACACTAACTATAATACTCTACAACTCAATCAACGCTATGCTAGACAACTCAAAAACTGCACTCTTTCACTACTTCGACTACTCGCTTAAACGTCTCAGACAACTCTCTTCAACGTCTCCCACAACTCTCTTCAACGTCTCCGACAACTCTGCTCGCATTCATCCCCATAACCAAAACACTCATTCCTCCATAACCGAAACACTCGCTCTCTCCCCCACACGCACACACACACATAGCAGCTCTCGAGATAGCCACTCACACACTCACTCTCTCATTCTTTCTCACACCCCACACTCGGCCGTCCTGCGCTTACACCTGTCCTCAGGTGACATCCGGTTCTTTAAAAATTGCATTTACGTATCTTTGGAAAATGGAAGGGGAATTGCACAACCCAAATGGCACTCTAAGAAATTCAAATTGACCGTCGGGCACAATGAAAGCGGTGTATTTACAACTCTCTTTTCCTATCGGCACATGGAAAAACCCATTTTTTAAATCCAGGACACTAAAAATTTTCGCACCTTCCAACAAATCTAATTGATCTTCGATCAACGGAAGTGGGTAACGATCTCGTATGATCTTTTCGTTAAGCCGACGGTAATCTACGCACAGTCTCATTGTACCATCCTTTTTCTTAACTAAAACCACCGGACTGGCAAATTCGGAAAGTGACGGCTGAACTATATCATCGGTAAGCCATTCTTCAATCTGTGCATTAACCCTTTCACGTTCCAGAGGAGCTAACCGTCTAGCTCTCTGAAAGACTGGTTCCTCATCTCTTAAAACTATGTCCATTTTAATCCCTACCTCGCGTGTTTTCACCGGATTATATGCTTCGACCATACCCTCTATTGTTCGCCTATATTTTTCATTTGTAACATGAGTTACCTCTATCGCATTCGGCTTGTAACCGCAATCTATTGCAAAAATTTCCGGTACATCATCGACGGTTTCTAATTTGGAGATTCTAGTAACAAAAACTTGCTTTTGTTTGATCTGGACCTCTACCGTTTTAAGAAAATCCATGCCTATTAACATTTCATGGCGCATCAAATCATCTCCGACTACGTGGATTATAATCGGATGTATAACATCGTCTATTACAATATCGGTTTTCAACTCGCCTAACGTTTTATTATGGTTCGAGCCGATTCCACGAAACACTATTTTTTTCTCTATCAAACGCGGCGCTCCTATTTCTACATATTTACTCGCACGCATTAGACAAATGTCGCTACCCGTATCAACTAGTGCGGTCATCCTTTTCATATTAATCATTACTTCTTTGTAATACTTATCATCTACTGGTCGACTCGAGCTGCTATCATTTACTTCGCATGGCTTCTCGGGACAATCGGGCGCTCTATGCCCAAACCGCCTGCACTTGAAACATTTCGGGCCCCTTTCCCTGGTGGGACAGGCCGCTGCCAGATGGTCCTTTCCTCCGCATACAAAACATCTCTTCTCAAAGTCGACATTCGACGTCTGATTGTTTTGGATTGGCCTCTTCACGTGGTGTCTCAAATCTCCTTGCTGGGTTTTTAAAGTAACCCTCTCGAACGCGTCCAATAACAAAGATTTGTCTTGGAATCTTTGAATGCGTGCTTGATCTCGTAAGGCGGGATCCGGGATGCCTTCGATAATGTAGTCGATGACATCCGCCTCGTCAATCGGTACGCGATTTCCCAATATTAATTTTTCGTGAACGTATTCACAAAAGGGCTCACCCTTACGCCACATACGGTTCTCAAATTGTTTCCTCGCTACGATCGTGCTGGGCCGGCGATGAAACATTGCGCACATCTCGAATAACAGCCTGTCCATGTCCATCTCTAAATATTCAGGCTTCGAGTGGAACCACTCGAGCGCTTTCCCCTTCAAGCGTGACCCGATGAGAATTTTTACGGCATCTTCTCCTAATCCGTAAGATTTTCTCAGGAAACGAACTTGCCTTTCCCACACTTTATAAGAATGCTCTGCTCCGTCGAAACATCCTAATAAATCGGCGATCGCCTTGATGCTTATCATCGGCTTGCTTATCGTCGGTTGGCTTGTCGTTGAGAAAGACGATGCTGCTTCAGGCGCGGATTGCGACACACTCATTTGTTGCATCCGCCGTAACATTTGCACCTCCAGTTGTGCTATTCGCGCTTTTTCTTCGGCCAACTCTTTCTCTCTTCTCATCAACTCTATTTCTCTATGCAACAGATCTAATGATTTATATTCCACCTCGAAATCGGCGGCTGCACTTGCATTAGTCCGCTCTGCGTCAGCACTAGCTTCTACAATCCCCCTTGCACTTGCCATGCAACTTGCATCAGGGTCGATCTCCATCATCCTGGCGACGAGACTGGCTTTGTTACCTGTGGTAGGCATATCCAATTCTGCCAGCAGTTCTCTCAACCGCGTCACAGTCAAATTGTTATAGTCCTTGTTCATCTTTACTCGACACTACAGCACTGTCTACTGTCCACCACTGTCCGACACTAGGATATCACTTAAACGAAATATGGCTCTATGTACTCTCTTTTCCCTTTGGCTCCTTCAATCCTGGCACGAGCCCCCAATTTTTCTGTAGGATTTCTTTAGGAAGGGATAGAGAGGAGAGATTGAACCTTTAATTCGTCAAGTGATATGACTAATATCTATATAATATATTTAATGAACTAGGAAATAAAGTAATAACAATTCACTACACTATTTAAATTACGACACTAACTATAATACTCTACAACTCAATCAACGCTATGCTAGACAACTCAAAAACTGCACTCTTTCACTACTTCGACTACTCGCTTAAACGTCTCAGACAACTCTCTTCAACGTCTCCCACAACTCTCTTCAACGTCTCCGACAACTCTGCTCGCATTCATCCCCATAACCAAAACACTCATTCCTCCATAACCGAAACACTCGCTCTCTCCCCCACACGCACACACACACATAGCAGCTCTCGAGATAGCCACTCACACACTCACTCTCTCATTCTTTCTCACACCCCACATAAGTATCCATGTATTTGAGTATTCCGAATATCGATACACCTAGCCCTCGATTTACACGGTACATTTACCAAATTAGAGTACATATTTGGAAATAGAAATAAAGTAAGAATTCATTAACTCAAGCAAGATATGCATAACATAATTGAATAGGACATACTTTCATCCGCATTTCTTGAAGCTTGTTAAACCGAAATCGTGCAATTCGAATGCCGCGTAAATCGAGGGCTAACTGTATACCTAAAAAGATTATAAAACAAGACTACATTTTTGAAGACGTACATGAATTATGGCACAGAAATCCAACATCGAAGCCATATTCACATCTAATGATTATATAATATCATTCAATTTTTTATCAACTTTCGTTAAACTGAGCATGATAGCGTTCGGTACATTGACTTCCTGAAAACAGAGCCGATAGTAGTCTCAAACGTGTTGCACTTAAAAGCGTCATATCTTTAGTTGCACATAAAATACATAACACATTTTAGATATGAACAAATCAAATGAATATAACAAGATAATGCAAAGATAGGTGATCGACAGCAAGTAACAATTCCCAGTATCATTATTACATGATCTTAGAGATAGGTCGATATAAACCAGATTAAAATCATCGATTTCAAACAATCGATTAATCGTTTAAAAGCAAGCGTGCATTTGAGTTTGCGACGCAGTAATAAAATTGTATTTCGAATAGATCGAATAATATCGCATGCTGGTGACATTCGGTTAGATTCTATGCAATGCAATCAACACAACTTTTCAATTAATATTTCTATAATTCTAGTACGTTCTAATAATTTATAATAAGTTCTAATAATCTATAAGTCTAATATGTTCTCCGTCAAAGTAGAATGGTACTTTTGAAATACTCTTAAGTACTTAGTCTAATAATAGTTTTGAAAAAAGAAATTGACAAATTTTGAGTTGTTACGTTATTTTATCATATTTAGTGTCGGCGTGACTACTTCATGGTTAATCAATTGACCATTTATAGTTTATAGGATCTATTTTCAGCTACTCATTAGTAATCAAACTTTCTGTAAACCGCTTATTCAGTGCTTCAGTGACAAAGATGTTCCAGCCGTTTATTTTGAAAAAATAAATTATCTGAGTCCATTTTCCAAGATAAGCGGCTCATTTGTGCTTCTTAAGAAGAAGTTTATTTGCAATGCAAAAGTGCAAAAGTGCAAAAGTGCAATTTGCAATTTGCAATTGCAGTCAGCGTATTAAACGCGATTTTAACGAAGCTACATTGTGCGAAGATAGTAACGAAATTATTACTGAAACTCACCGGGAAAGGTGACAATTGTTGCGCGTACTTTTATAATTATTATTACAACGTAGAAATATAATGAAATTAAAGATACTGATAGACTTCAAAGTTACATAGAACTATAGAGAATTAACTATATTTGATTTTCTGTCATATAGGGTTTTTATGACCGTTAAGCATATAATGCATACATTTATATTGAAATTATAAGGATCCCAATGAAATAAGTTCTTTAATAACACTGAATTTAATAACTTTAATAACATATCTTCATTGCAACATGATAATGTATTGTATATTCACTTTAATGTCATTGCTTAGAATTGCGCATGCCATTTCTTATGCATTCAGTATTTCAATTCTTGCGGTCACTGAGTTCAGTTTTTTATTCCAATCCTGTTGGAATTTTTAGTAGACTATGAAGTAAAATTCGACTGATAACAGTGAAAGTGTTTACGTGTACATGTGTACGTATTCTATGAACGCGATTTTTGTTCGCGTTGTATGTAACAATTAATATTAGTTGTTTTGTTTATGACGGAAGTAGTAAACGGCTTCAGATTTTTATGATATTAATAGATAAACAAGTTTGAATAGGTTGAAGATGTACGCGTAGACTTCTGGTGTAATAAAATCACGAGTCACGATGACAATGAAATTTTTACCGATTATTCCATACGCGAAGATAAGTAACTGCGATAATAAGTACGTTTTTTAAGTGGAATTTGTTGCGACTATAGAATTTCATTTCGCATATTATCAATATTATAAAAAAGGCTGATTCGGAAAAGATGTTTGTAATTACAAATTGTCCTGTTGTATCCAAAACAGAGGTTAGGGATCTTAAAAAGGATCTTCCAAGGAAAGTGAGGGAACCGGAAAATTCAAAAAATGTTGAAACCTCGTAGAAACATAGTGTAATTCATCCTGATTACGTTTATTGACGCCAAATTACAATTATATTCGTTTTTACATACAGTTACACCCAAAAGTATTCGGACAGTAATAAAATTTGACTCCATAATGATGTACCTGTGCTAATTATGAAAAATTGCACTAAATCTTTTTTTTTTATTAAACGTCGTTTATTGTACTACACAATTATATATTGTAGGTTTAATAAATTTTCAATAAGATTAACAGAAGAATGAAATTTAATTAGCACAGAATATTTAAACAAAAATTACGTCAATTACGCGAAAACGCTTAAAACAAGTGATATCACAAAAAGGACATTCAACGAAATATTAACACTGCGTTCATTTTACAAAAGACGTAAGAAATGTTAATTTTCGAATACTTTTGTCGCAGAATAATTATACATGATTTCGATTAATCTATATTACAATTTTATATATGCCAATTTATTAAACTAACAGTATATAATTTTAAATGACAGTAAACGACGTTTCACAGGAACAAATATTTAGTCCAATTCGTTGATAATTGACATAGATACATCGCTATGCAGTCAAATGTTATTAGTGTCTGATAACTTTTGGTAGTAACTGTACATGCGTTGTGGTACTCGGAAATCTAAGCGAAACGTGTTTCTTTATATCGTGTTAACTGTCTATGTATATTTTACGTAGAACGAACTGTGTAGAACTTCGTGAAAAGTAGAGAAGCTTACTTCGATGAAAACATTTAGCCTTTGAATACTATTGGAAGTACGGACATCAGTGTCTATTCTAGTTCGATCTTGATGAGATTGCGGGGCATGTTTTGAAAGGGAAAACAAGTCGGCCGGCATTCGTAGCACCGAGAAGAATGAGTTGCCATAAAAAGTTGACCTCGCACGCTGCCTAGTCCTTCTTACCCCACTTTGCGAGCAAATCTACTACACGCGCGCAAAGTCGATGTTCTTCACATATTCCACTGATTTATCGATGCAAAATAGTGATTTATCGAGACTTCTATATTATATATATAGAATATTTATTATATTAAATAATATTATTATAGATTATTAATCTTGAAAGTTGTTTTTTGTTGGTCTTTGAAGTAGTTAGTATTCTTGGTTTGTATGTTGCGGCGGCTGGTAGAGTAGACTAATGTGGAAAAATTCTTCTTTATTTAAATTTGATTCGATACGTTTCGGCAACCGAGTGCTGCCCTCTTCAGTCGAAAGTAATTTGTCTATTTACACAGATTATTAATAGATGAAACTCAGATTGTCATTATGTATTCTATATATAGAATGCTATTGTAGATGATTAATTCTATATATAGAATATATAATGATAATCTGATAATGATAAGCCGAGTTTCATCTATTTTTCAAACTATCATATAGTTTTTCTATATTTATATATAGATTGGTGAGAACCTATTAAAAACTATTTCATGAAATTTTATTTACACCGTTATCCAGCTTTTTTATTCGGGCTTATGGGGAAATGAAAATATTCTATGGGGTGCACTTAAGGATATTATATAAACAAAATTTCATTTATACATTTATATATATATATATATATATATATATATATATATCTATGTATAGATTGTTATATAGACAAATTATCATTTGGTTTGCGCAGCACCGAGAACAATCTTTCTTCAAGAATGTTTTCGGCGTTTATCTCCTGTTGTTTACTTCGTTCACGTCAATTATCGTTTAAAATTGTTTATTTCCCGGTTGATTCGATTGGCATAAAAACGATCGATCTATGTCATTCTTTCCGAAATTCACTAGCTCCCGAACGTTACGGGATGAAATTCCAAGCTAACCAGTCAGAAGTTGCATCTCCGAATCTCTAGGGATGTTTTTGTCTCACTAGGGATGTGATGTAACAAGAACCTTTCATCCTTTACTCATTCTCCCTTCTCGGCAAACATTCTTGATTAATTATCTACCCATTATACTTCGATAAAAAACTTTGAACATTCATGCCAGCTCACAAACAACGAAGTATATATTAGGTTATAAACCATGATATTTATTTAGTTCAGATTGTTCTCGTACAGTGTAAAAGTCTCTTTATTATTATGTTATTTATTTTGCGAAATGTTTTCTTTAATATTTTTACCTTATCGGTCCGCAAAAAACTGCTACGTGTTCGGTGATCCGCGAACGAAGAAGATTGAGAACCGCTGCTATACAGGGTTAACATTTTTGGTTCGAAACGAGGAAAAACGGATTTCTCAAAGAATACAGGCTAATTTTCATTACCCCCCCGTCCTACTGGACTATATTCTGATGTATCTGTGTTAATTATGAAAAAATTGAACTAAATCTTTTTTTTGATTAAACGTCGTTTATTGTACTTCACAATTATATATTGTAGGTTTAATACGGATTTCTCAAAGAATGCAGGCTAATTTTCATTACCCCCCGTCCTACTGGATTATATTCCTTTTTTCCACGAGGAAAGCTTTGGCCCAATAATTACGTCCCAGCTTTCCTCGAGAAATGAGAACAGAAAGCTCAACGTACGAAGAAGAGGTTAAAGGTAACCGAGTAGCCACGTTTGCTAGTTTTAACTCGGCCCTGTCTTTGAAAGCACAATCTTAAGCGCCAGGAGATTGGCTGTTAACCAACTTCCTGTACGCAAACCGGCGATTGGCGCTTAAGAATTGCGCAGAATCTCAGAGTCGAGTTAGAGTCAAGCGAGTAGCTAAATAAAAATCCGTAAAACCAGGGATATTTTCGAAAGAATTTTACATTCTAGGGTATTTGAGAAAACAACTTTCGCGTGTAATCTTGTTATAAAATTCCTCTGCATTTTCCGTGACAACAAATGAATATATCTGTTTTAATATCTCTGTTCTTTTATCCTGTTACAGAAAACTGGCGCCAGGATCAAGATTTATTCTCATTGCTGCCCGCACAGCACGGACCGCCTTATCAGTATCTGCGGAAAGCCTACGACGTGCATTGAATGCATTCGCGAGTTGATTGCCACTATTAAAACTGTAAGTGGATGCAAAAATATGCTTCGATGTTATTATATCGTTCTTTGCTATATTATTCTAGAATTGTTAAAGTAATCAATCATTTTTCACGTACTTCATGTAACTCCAGTTAGTCTTTCATATTAAACTCAATAATAAGTGTTTCTTCCGTTAAATTATTACTTTTTCCAATCAATACTTGCCTTTACTGTATACTTCCGGTAATTACTGAAAGATATTGGGATACAATTCTGTGAAAATTTATATAAAAATCGCATCACGAAGTACACAAGTGAAGTAAAGAAAGGAACATTTTTGGGAAATCAAAAATGTTTAAATGTCACGATAATAATACAAGGCGAGAAATGCCCCGGAGTGAATGTATTAACACTTTCACGACCGCAAGAATTAATTTTAAAAAACTTTACGTAAATTCACGAAATAATTCAACATTATTATACAACAATATTTTTCCTTTGTGCGATAATTATTAAAACGTACAAATATAAAACAACATTCTTCGAGAATTCAAACAAATTTGGAAGAATTAAAAAATAAACGCTTCGAGATAGACTATTTAGCAGTCAAAGGGTTAAGCAACTGACGTTCTAAAAAACTTTGCAAATGCCTTGCCAATGGTACCACGTTGGTGTCACCGGTCGTAAAAGTGTTAACACTTAGCCGACCGCACGCGCCGCAGCTAACTGTACGGTTTCCACCGCGCTCCGGGAAGCCAAACTCGCTGTCCACCGCGTTTGGTGGATTTTCTTATATGTTGTGCTTTATAGAAACTGTTCGTCAATAATTGCGAACAACTCCAGATAAAGGTAGTTAATAATAACAGAAAACGAGAAACGCGTTGCTAAGGTCAAAGTGGGAAATCTCCCGGATCGGTCGGGCACCGACTTACTTTGAAATGGGGAGATCTCCCCGATCGGTCGGCTAAGTGTTAATATATTCCTCGAATATGAAAAATGTGAGACTAAGAAATGAATGAAGAATAAGAATATTATTGATGTTTGTTTCAGTCGCCATTGAAGGGTGTGAACAACCCCTACGATCCGCACAACTTCGACGACTACTACGCGGACGATTATGGTGGATATGGTAGCGGCGATGGCGGCCAAGGCAAAGCTGGTGGATTTGGCGGTGGACCAGGAGGCCGAGGGGGTGGCGGTGGCGGTGGCGTCGGTGGCGGCGGCGGCGGTGGTGGTGGTGGTGGTGGCGGCGGTGGCGGTGGCGGTGGTGGAGGTGGCGGAGGAGGAGGTGGAATGCCACCAAGACGCGATAACCGCGGAGGTGGTGGTCCAGGTGATATGAACCGTGGTTTTCCACCACTAAGAAGTGGCCCACGTGGCGGTGGAGGTGGCGGCGGTGGAGGAATGTCAGGCGGACCTCCTGAACGTGGATACGGTGGAAATTCACGCGGTGGTGGCGGTGGAGGTGGTGGAGGTGGCGGTTATGACGGAGGAAGGGGCAGTGGATATGGTGGAAACAGAGGTGGACCACCCCCCTACGGTGGCGGAAACTATAATGGTATGTGATTGGTTTTTGAACTTTTCTCAACAACTGTATTTTCTAAGCTTTAATTTAACTATTATATTTATATTTATATTGACGGGAAAAGTCCCTGTGTTTAGTACAGATACAAAAACAAAATACAAGAGAAATGAAAAGTCATAAGTCAAACAGTAGATCACATAGATGAAGTGTATACATGTCGAATACAATATTAAGTAATGATAGTACAGGTACAAAATGATAAGGATAAGAGAAAAGAAACAATAGTATTATGAGATAATAATAATAGCGAACAAGAAAAAATAGAAAAATTTATAATTATTCCGAAGAACGCGTAACATTGATAACAGAGTGTCTAAAAGAGGAGTAGGAGCTGCAGAAGAAATCAAGGGAGCGCCTGTAATGCTTACATAGAAGGAGCAGGCGGTATTATTTTTGTTCTTTCACGGTGATACAATTATGGCTTGTAGTACTCTTTGTTATTATGTTAGTTTTTAATCGAATTTTGTACTTGTATTACTTTTTGTTATTATGTTAGTTTTTTTTACTTGCATTTATTACTTGCATTTATTACTTGCATAGCTCTTTAATAATTTTATTTGCCTACAAATTACAATGCAATTGTTTGTTATATCATCTTTATTCTATACAGGTTTTGCACTCCAACTTAATCCTTCCGCGGATGATATTCACCTTTTTGTACTCGAAATTGATCATTTTCCGAATCATATTCAAACTTTTTGCAAATCAAATTCACAGGTCAAATTCATACTTCTAGAAATCACATTAACCCTTCACATTGGATTTCGTTTTTATTACAATAGCTTAAGAAAACGAATTTGTAGAGAAGCTTGATTTGCAAAAGAGTGAATAAGATTTGCAAAATGGTTAATTTGAAGTGCAAAACCTGTATATTTCGAAATATTCTTGGTCCATAACATGTATTTCCGAAGAATTTCAAATTCGTATATTTCGAGTCTTATTAACTTCGTGCCACTTCAAGTTACACAGTTTTTATATATCTTATATTACTTGTAAAATTTCTTTATATACCTGGTACGTTTCAATTGTGAAAATTAATAACAGCAGACCTGCATTATAGAATGAAAAATATATCTAGCTACCATCGTCACGTTATACTTTCTTCCTGTATAAATATGTTTAATTTGCATAACTACACTACCGGCCACAAGTTTGGCATCGCTTACTATCGTTAAGCAAATTATTAAATATCTTGTCTATAAAATGGAGTGGGATACTTTTCTTTGAGTATATCTGTAGGTTGATGTACGTTGATATTACAAGATAGAAGAGTTGTATAAATTTCGTATATTTCATTCGATAGTAATTATACATTTCGCTTAATACGCGATTCGTCGAAGTATCCCCCTTTCTTCATTATTGCTATTTTACATATTTTTGACATACCCCGACAAGTTTGCGTAATGTTTCTTGCTGCATAGTTCGCCAACCTTCTTGTAGTAAAGTCATTTCTTGCGGAGAAACTAAAAACCGACCGATAGCAATAAACGGACCCGACCGATTTTAAAAGTAACAAAATCTTATTACACCCAGGTGCCAATACGATATGTGTCTGCATGGCAAGAAAATAGTTTAATATTAATGGTAACATTATAAAATGTACAAAGGTTTTATATTCCATTTACTTTTAATGTTCATTCTAATCTTTAAAGTAAACGTTCTAATGAAGACAAAGCAATTGATCTCAAACATTTGACCGGTAGTGTATATTATGCAAGAAACTTTACATCATTAACAGTACTACTAATGACTTCTTATTATGAAGCTTTAAAAACTTGAATACTATTTGATGTCATATTTTACATTGTTACATTGCTTATGTTCTAGGTGACGGATGGGGTATGCAAGGAGGAGCACCAAATGGTTTAGGCGGTGGCAGTAATTCTGGAATGGGTGGCCCACCAATGGGTGGCAATAACCAAGGAAACCAAGGCAACATGGGTGGAAACAAGACTAGTACTCAAGTCACCATTCCTAAAGACGTGAGTAGACCAATTGTTTCATTTGCGCGCAAAACAAGATGTAAAATATATTCCTAGAATTCGGAAGTATTTGAAAAATCTGAATAGCGATAAGCAAAATTCAAATATTTAGAGGAATAATTTTCTATTCATTTGATTATTTACAGCTTGCGGGGGCTATTATTGGCAAAGGTGGCGCGAGAATCAGGAAAATCAGATCCGACAGTGGCGCCGGAATTACTATAGACGAGCCATTGCCTGGTAGTAATGATCGTATTATTACCATTACCGGATTACCAAGTCAGATACAAATGGCCCAGTACCTGCTACAGCAGAGGTAAATCATTTCTACGTTTTATATTATAATTACGTTGTTAACACTGGAACAATGGCGGAACAACAAATCTTTTGGCCCTCCGCAAAATATTTTGGGCCCTAGGCAGTGACGGAATAACAAGTTTTGGGCCCTTTCCGTGCGGTATTGCTGTTCCGCCACGGCACTGGAACTACCAAAGGGGTCAAAATAACTCCTCGGCTATTTTTAGTTCATTTATGCGAATGTACCATGGCGCATTTTTTGAGATTTTATACATTTTTATTGCATATACATAATGCAAGTAATTGAATCCATTAACTTAAATTCACCGGCCATAATTTATATATAAATAAATGTAAACATAACTATATGTTCGATGATTCCAGTGTTGACACTCATCCATTATTCCACGCTGCTAATCTTTCACCTACATCAGTTTCCATAATGATTTTCTGCAAATAATTAATCCTTTGAAATCTTGCATTCGTTAATTTTCGTTGTCCGCATTTGTAGGATAAATTTGCAAATTGTTTATTCGTTATATTATAATATTATAAAGCTTGGGGAGTTTCCCCTTTTCGAATGATTATGAATCATTATGGTAAAAGACAAGAAAATTATATTTATAGCAGAAATGTTCGGAATGTGGATAAGGATTTCAATGTTTTTAATATAATTATAATATTTATTTCTTGCATTATTTAATTATGCGCTATAAGTGAGAAGGAAGTTATGCGAAATATAAAATAATGGATGCTTGGAAACATCAAAATATATAAGATACAAGAAAATCAAGATCGAAGAAGTCAGCTGTTTTAGCTACTGACCGTTAATTGTACAAAAATTCTAAAATACATTATTAAACATATTTTGCGTAGATATGAAATATGCTAATCGCATTACTTATAAACACGCTAATTACAGCATCCAATCCACTCCGATTAACAGCCTTAACTTACCCCTTTTAGTGCCACTCGGAAAATAGGATCTGAGCGAAAAACACCGAGCCAAATGAACATAGTTCACTATTACTTTCAACCGTAAGCATATATCGATTCTCGAATAACGATATCTCGTAGACGGCACTTTTCGCAAGTGTAGCCAACAACGATACATCGTTGTCTGCCACTAAAAGGGTTAATGTAAGGACTAACACATGTTTGTTACCTGCAACGATGTAATTGGTAGCACTTCTCCGTCACACGTACACAAGTAACCGACACTTGAAATACCTGGCAGTAAAGCTAACGCTTTTGCTTGACACATTGCACCGAACGCATTGCACCGAATCGTTTCATTTTCCATCAAGAACTAACCACAAATGCTAACCAATTAAACGAGAGAGTGTGAGAAAGAGAGAAAGAAAGTGAGAAAAGAGTGGCAGATTCGAAAAGGTGGAGGAGAGTGTCGTATTGAAGGTGGATGGATGAAGGAAGTACTAGAAGTGTTTCTAGTCCAACGTAAAGGGGAATCGAGGACCGTTGTATGGAAGACTAGTGATTTTGTTGTTCTACTTTCGATGTAACAAGGAATCACTAATCATCCTACAAAGGCACTCACAAACGTCGTCTCCCAAGACCTGCTTTTGGAACTAACATCAATCCCGCTGCCGCTTCGTTTACTCATCAACATGTCACCGATACTTCGTGCAACGAAGTATTTACATTTTTTCTCAGGAACACATTGCAGTAACAAAGCATCCTCTTACTTCATTATACTTTTACTATATTCATACCTTAAGTACCATGGTAGGGATTGTTTCTTCGCTTTGCGCATGATTAACTGTGAAAATCACCATGAAAGTGCTGACCTAACAGTTTGCGACTAACTTGTAATCTTATTAATGCACTTCTTTCAACACGTTGAGGGCCGCGCCGACATCCGTGGTATACGATACCTCGCGATACATGTGCGTAAATTTTATATGAGGGATAAGAATAATACTTTTTGAACGCTCTGCGATACATTGGTTACCTTATGTCGGTATTGGAATGTTAAAAATATTGAGAATTTTCGAATATTTGCGATATATTTGATTCGAGTTTTAGTAATATTGGAATCGGTGGTCACTGGTGACCGGAATGGCGTTCAACGTGTTAAAATCGACATATTTCTACAAGAGGAAGTTGTTTCTACGAGAATATTGTAAGATAATTGTAAAGTTATACTAAAAGATTAATACTTTTTATGATACTTGAATCGTCACACTATTCCGCGCAATGTGGTTATCGGGTTAAAATTGGTGAATCCTGTAAACTCCCGTATAACACGAGTTCCTGCAATACGAATTCCTACAACGCGCTAAAGATATTGCGACGACTTTTTTATATAACGCGTTATGTAATAAAATGCCAGGAATTCCCCGATAACGCGGTTTGATACAACGCGTAACATATTAACCGCGTTATGCGGGAGTCTACTGTATTTAAATTACCTACTTGTTGAGCAACGCAACATTCCGATTCACAAAACTACCGAAGAAACGCGAAATATAATCAATCGAAAGATTTAAATCGAAGATAATAATCTTGTATCCGCCATGCAAATATTAATAATATACTGTAACACGTCACGTTTCTGCGTCTCTCTCATATATATTGTACCTAATATTTTTCTGCTTGAATTTCTATTTGTTAATCTTATTATAAATATTGCTGTTCGATTAACTTTGAAGAAAAGATCAAGATAAAGATCATTAATTAAATGATTTCCGAAAGCAGTCCCAAGCACAATAAGTATAGATATTAAAATGAAAACTTCTTTAAATTGATTGCACAAGTATATCATTGATATAATAAACGTATGCATAATATAATCAATATTTATGCGTAAACAAAATTTATGAAAAAAGGTTGAAAAACACTGACTTAACTATATAACACGTTGATATCCTAAATCCGTAACAGCCGACGAATGTACATCGCTAAGTCTTATTTTATTTTTCTCCGAATGTTTTCAGTGCAAAGGATATACTTGGATTATGAATTATGATGTTTTTGATTATTACATACAGTATTTGCAGAAAATCATATACAATTATGTTAATCTACATTTTGTATGGAGTGAGTCATCGTAATACACCGTGCACTTACTGCAAAGCATATGCGAGTAATTAGATATTACATTTCTTAGTAATAGTTTCTTTTTAACCCTTTGACTGCGGCGTGCTTGAATAGAGAACGATTAATATTCTCGAATGCGATTTTCAAGTGACAGTAACTGCGATCGAACTGCGTTGTCAAAAAACAGGAAAATCGAGATCCAGTTATTTGATTGGTTCTTATGTGACACGTAACAATATATCCAACATCGTGTGAGTTTAATAAGAAAATAAATGTGTATCGGAGCATTTTCAGTCGAATACGTAACGGCACAAATCCGCGGAATTATGTTGGCAAAAAATGCTACGGACACGAAGAAATAACTTACGTTAGTCAACGCGTACCGACATGTTTTAAGACCGAAGCGTAACCTATTTAAGGATTCAAATTTGAGTTGTCCGGGTTCTTACAAATAATCCCAAAGACTCAAACTTGAGTTATACGGTTGCTGATAAAGAATCCCAAAGACTCACATGTGCGTCATCCAATGTGAATATATTAATGGACATCTAAGGTCCTATATATACGCCTCTAGCATTAAAAGGTTTAATATATTGGTATTATAATTGCATTTGATATGTACAATAATAATCAATTCAAGTTCAATTAATTAAATGAAATTATTTGTTGTTCCTGTTGCAGTGTGCACGAGAATGCAGACCATTATTAGAACGTGGTGAAGGAAGCATTCGGGGGGGGAGCCAAAGATGCGTTTGTAACTTTTTTAAGAATTTATCATGGGCAAACAAACGTGAAAAGTTGAAACTGGTACCATACACAATGGACATCACCGACATACTCATGTAAACAGAAACATAAATACGCAATTTTATGCGTGCCGGCTTCCTGCGTGCCGTGTACGTTTCTCCGTACATCGATTGCGTCACGGAAGAACCTCTGAGAGAAAACAAAAGCAAGGAAATATCAGCGCTTATCGTGTATCATCTCGACGAGGAGAATTATTTCTTCGAAGGAATCGAATGATTTCGCGTGTTGGTGATCTGCCGACATCGGCCTCTTTTCGATTATACTTTAATATCATTTTTTTTTAAGTTCGATTAACATTCTCCTTTAAAGGACTTTCGATTGCGATAGATTGTCGCATTTGCAAACAAAAATCCTCTCGGACTTTATTATCCGAGGAAAAAAATAATTCTTGTCTAGGAAAGGCCAAAGAATGCGATTACTTACACTTTGAAATCGTAGTAGGACGTATACACTCATCGTAGAAGTGATTTTCCGTTTGATTTTTGTTTCTTGTTTGATTCGTTTTATACGGTGTACCTTTTTTTTTACTAAACGCTTTGTATTGGAAATTTGATAATCGATTTTTTTCTTGTGTTCACTGTTTACTCCGAAGTCGTATAAAAAGCGGAATGTGCCGCCGAGAGCATAATATAAAAGATATGATTACGAAAGTACTTTATTATAAATGATAAAAGACTCCGCTGATGAACATCGAGACGCGAAGAACGCACACTTCTCTTTTTATTAAGGTGTTTTGCTTTTTTTAAATGTCACTTTTCAAGAGTATCAATAATCCATCATCGATAACTTAAATGTAAGAAGTAATGTCGAGAGACGATGGAAAGTCGTAGAAAAGGAGAGGATCACGTAAACAGGGCAAGGAGGTAACAAGTACATAGGGACGCGGAAGTAATTGTATATAAAAGACCATTTAACATCCTTTCCCTTCCTTGATCGCCACGTACGACATTTCTGCTGCTGCATCATTATTATTATTACTATACAATTATTAATAAGAATAATTTTGCATTAATTATAACCCCATCCCCCAAAACTTGTACTAATAATACCTTTTCATTCGTAGAATGAGCGCTGTAGGTGGCGCTCCTAATTTTACGCGATAACTATTAAGTATTTAGGGTTAATAAACATAAGTGAACGGGGGCAACATCGACGAACCAAATCAATCTCTCGTCAAGGCTATGATACAGAATCGAAGTAATTCGCGATAAAAAACAATTAATTGAATCTTTCGTGATACTGATATATTCATTATATCTCATTGATGTAAAGAGATGAACCCGATCGACGTGGCACGTGACTGTCTCAAACAAGTTCCGTACAGTTTCCAGATTGAGATGTCAATAATCGGAATAACTATTACTTAACACTAAATCTACGGAGAATATATTCAGCTATAATTATACATTCACATATGCGTCCTTAACCCTTTGACTGCGGTGTGTTCTAACAGAAAACCATTAACTTCGTTGACACTAAATTGTGTCGATAAAAATACGAAAAATCGAGGAGTTATTGAGATTCTTTTATTCGATCGGTTCTTATGCAATACATAATATTATGTTCCACACTGTATTAATTTACTAAACAAGTAAACGCGTGTTACCGAGCAAAATTTGCTGGTAGTATATATATATATATATACACGCCTTTTGCAGTGAAAGGGTTATAAATAAGGATAGCTGAGAAAAATAAGTTAATCGAGTTAATTACGTCCATTATACAACGCGAGTTGCAGAAAGTCTCGGAAAATGGAACCTTACGAATTTGTTAAATTAACGTTTTTATTAAATTCCTCTGACCTGTATTTTGACGATTTCCGTAGTTCCAGTGTTAAGGCTTTATTATTAACAATCGGCGCATAATAATCTCCTCGGAACTTAGTATTCTATATGCCTACGATACTACGATACTACGATACTACGATACTTTTTACAAGATGAATGAATACTATGTACGTGGAATAGCATTGGTCTTTAAACATGTACGGAACATGTACAGTCAGCCTACCGAGTTAACTTTGAAATCTACGAATTCCTAATATAACGAGCAGTCAAAGATATTGACGGAAACTAAGCCGCCCTAAAGCAAATTAACGAATCTGAAACTCGTCCTTTTCTCCCCCCCTCTTCCGTACGGTCGATGCCGAGCCTCGAATAATATTCATCAGCACTCTTACCTCTCTCTCCTTCATCATTGATACATTTAGTCCGATTAACAACCATAAACCCTTCAAGGGCGACTACAAAGGGCATTTTCTTGTTTTTAATACACCTACACAGTGCGTTGCCCGAATACCGGGTCACCGTGTCGACCGGCTAGCTTTCATTCGTAGGCCTGTTCTCCCATTTTTTTTAAATATCATAAGATTCCTCGTCCTCCTTCGACAGCGCATCCCAGGAAACCTTTCGCCCGACTCGCGCAGACCCCCACTACCTTTTCCTCCCACCACTGCTTTATGCCCGACTTCTGTGACGTCACAGTGGGACTAAGGCCAATAGCGTGTTCGGAGCAGGGAATGGTAGTGGGGACCTGCGCACAACGAACGTAAACTCGTCCGAGCCGAGTGAAAGGTTTCCTGGGATCAGCTACATTTGCCTCTCCTCTTGGCTACGAAGAAAACGTGCGTAAATCAAAAAGTACCCGCGCAATCGCATGGGGATATTTCGTCCTGCGTGAGATATATATATCACACATTCGTATGCATTTTCTTTCAACATATTAATTTTGTACTGTTTCACTAATTGCTCGATAAGTATAAATATACACACACATACATAAAGCATGTAATGGGGAAGATACAGGTTTTGCATTTCAAATGAATCCTTTCGCAGATCATATTCACCTTTTTGAATGACTTATTAACCATTTTGT
This sequence comes from Nysson spinosus, assembly GCA_910591585.2. Taxonomy (NCBI): domain Eukaryota; kingdom Metazoa; phylum Arthropoda; class Insecta; order Hymenoptera; family Crabronidae; genus Nysson; species Nysson spinosus. The sequence goes on from OU342847.1 coordinate 1,819,774, forward strand.
AAATCTAATTCACCCCTTTGCAAATCAAGCTTCTTCTACAAGTTTGTTTTCATCGATTATCCTTGTAAAAATCAAATCCAATGCAAAGTTATTGTACGGAAATAAATTATGCATTGCATGTATGTAATATTACTGAAATACATTAATATATAAAATAACATAAAGTGGGTAAAATGAACGTAAGATTTAACGCCGGCGAATTTGGAGTGGAAACAGCTGAATATGATCTGCAAAAGGGTTCATTTGGAGTGCATAACCTATAAATGCACGGTGTATAAAAAGAAGTATTCGTATATCGCAAGCTTTCTTTACGACTAATCCTTACCGTAAATATACTAATTTACACTAATATGCAGTTGACATATATTATTAAATGTTGATTATCATCAATATAAGTATACATAAATATAAATAGGTACCGATAATTACGTAATACAATAAATAGTGATAGGAAAGAATATTGCTGATCTACACGATCTACGAATAATACTTTTTATTAACCGTGGAAATAGAATGCATAGACAAGTACACGTGTATACACTATACACTAGTATCGTGTGGAAGGATGAAAATTAGGTGCGCCTGTTTGAAAAGTGTGCGTGTGCCTTGGGATGGAAAATTATATTTGAGAAGATAACAAAGTAAGTGATCATTTCTGTTTCGTAAAGGATTGAATGAGGGGGAGAGAGAGAGAGCGAGAGAGATGAAAAGTGTGCAAGGGAAATAAACTAAATGGAAAGAAAGAGTTGCGCACGCGCACGGATTACGATGTGTGTGTGCTATATAAGATATACAGTTTACAATGATTTGTAACGAATACTTTTTATTTGTCAAATAAAAGTTAGTACAAACGAAATCCTCGTTTTCTTATTGTTTAAGTGTTTTTGATTGATCTTTTTTGACGTTCTCAAAACATCGGGGACACCAATGCTAGCAATGCCAGTGGATTTAAAATGTTTCCTAAGAAATGCATAACATTGAAGATGAAATTTGAACTTTTTCCTTCGTTTCCCGCGTTTCAGGTACGTTAAGTATGATGGGGGAAAACAAAAGAATGTTTAGAGTTATGTTCCTTGTTAGATAAATAATTACTTGCTGATTCATTATTATCTAACCTGAAACAAATTGACTAATAGAACGATGTTAAACAAATGTTTATTGTTAGTTCGTCGAATATTGAAACAGTCGAAAATTGATCTCATTAGAGGCGTCAATTAAAAAGATTATTAGAAATCCGCTGAAAAAAACTGCACAAAGAAGATACAGCTTTCTTTGTAAAATTAGGGTTAATCTGTTGAGATACCAACAGCACTTTTTTTAGATTTCTTGGATTACTTATTTTTTCCCTGTTTCTTTGCTTCACCGCATAACTTCAGAACTGCATTAAAAAGATACGCATAAATATACTCGACTGTATATAAGAATCTCGTAACGGTAACGTTGCACTGTCCGCTCTGTCGGGCCCCTGGCATATATATATAGGGGCGATGTCCCGCGCGATTTGGGCCCCGGGCAGTGATGCCAGTACGTGGGATTTTATCCCACGTGGGAGCCTTCGTGCGCATGCGCATGCTGACGTCACAGCTCGACGGTGGTTGGTTCCATGTACGTATCTATGTGCAACAGTAGATACGCGTAAGGGGCCCGTATTTTTACCGTATTGCAATTGTCACGGGGGTCTAACGATACCCCATATTTGAGTGAAGTATATACGTTACTGAGAATTAGGTAGTGCGCAGGGGTGGGAAAAATCCCACGTACTGGCATCACTGGCCCCGGGTATCGTTGGGAATCCCCGATTCGATCCCCGTACGATTTGGGACCACGGGGCATCCCCGTCTGCGCTCCCCGGGGTTCCCCGACGTCGGGCCATCGCCCCACACCAAAATCGCCTATAAGAATAAAAGAGAATTCGTAATTACTTTATTTATTTACTTTGTTAGGGTATTTAATAGGTATTTTATATATTACAAATTTGTCTCTTTTTGAGACAAATGAAAATTATGTTTTCCCGATGATACATAAATAATATTATTATTGTGGCATGTAACGTTTCTTAATGATTGCCGTAATATTATAAGATAATGCTTCTAAATAGAATATCCTTGCTGTTTCAAAGCACCTGTTTGTATTACCATTACAGAATGCATCACTCGGACATCGATGATGAAGTATTACTATCTATTGTAATAGATTAAAACGATAAGATAGGATATACTGTAGATTAGAATAAAACATTGACATTGGCTGCGATCGTGCATCACTACAATAGGTGAAACTAAACTGTCCTGGAAACATAACTTAAAACTCAGTTGGCATGCATCGGTTAAAAATTTCTTTGCTGTTTGAAGTGCAACCGATATCAAGTGACGATGAAGAAACTTCTTCGAATTGTGGTTCGTTTAAAAGCTGTTCTGATGATGATGAGGATCAGAGTTTCGCTATGATGGAATCCGAAGATGCGCTAAAGAATAACTCGGACAAAGAAGAGCACGACGCGCATGCCCGTGAATCAACTGATTCTGGGTGCACCAATCAAATTTCACAATCAGAATCGCGCGATACTCAAGTGGTAAAGAAATTCGTGAACATCGATAAGGAATGTAGTGTAAAGGATAATGAATTCGAAAATGGTGCCATTCGTTTGAATTCGCCAATAGATAAAAATGAATCTAACATATCTCAAAGCCGTTCTCCTAATGACGATGGCAAGAAGCGTTTTGCAACGAAGGCATCCAAAGATGTGATTACGAAAGAAGTCTGTTTTCATTCCAAAGCAAGAAATTCCCGTTTACGTAATTTCTCATCACAAACACCGAACTGTGTGGATTCCAAGCAAGTTATATCTAATATATCATTCGAGGGTGTCCATTGTGAAGCAAAAGGATTGCTGGAGGAAAAGTGTGCTACATTCGAGAAAATAAAAGAAAATTGCAATATGTTGATGCAACTGGAATATTCGTTTAAGTTCGGCAATAGGCGTCCACGAAAGAAGGAATTGCGTCGAACAGAAAGTGACTTCAAATGGGAGAAGGAGAAAATGTAAACAGGAAGAGGCGAAAGGCTGGAATCATTAATATCAAAATGTCGTCAATGATTGTAAAACAGACTGGTACGAAGAATAATTATGTATTGTTTTGCTTACACGGGCTGCGCGAGCCGTGGTCAAACTAAAATTGACTCCTCGGTAAATTCAGGGGAAATAAGGAAAAGAAGTCGTGAAGGTAATTTAGTGACAACAGGTTCGTGTATCTCTTTACTGTTCAAATCGATCACGTATTTTCTCCTCTGCCTTTCTAATACTGCATTTGTTCTAACAGCTTTTACGCACGCTGATATTTATTTCTAGCAATTGCAAACATCAATTAAATAAACATCGTAATATACAGATTGCATCCAGAGAAATGTTAACATAGAAAGAATACACTTGTCACAGGAGTATCTACATTTCTATTTACAGGATTTCTTAAAATGGTACCGTCGGATTTCAACACTAATGCCATTCATAGAAACAAGTCATTTTACATAGAAACAATCATTTTACAATCAATGAACGTATGTCCCGTCGCAGTGTAACAGAAAGCAAGATAAACATATTAGTTTTTAGAATAAGGGACACACGTTTATTAACACATTGTCGTCGGGTCGCGTAAGAATACATTTCTTGTACACTCCCGCTCAAAAGTTTGGAGCATGTTAGGAAATGAAAAGAAGTAATGAGTTCCTTTTGTAAGTAAATATTCAGAATATTGTTCTTCTAGTTCTAATTGTAAAACATATTAATGTCATTTTACTTTCACGCGTAAGTTGCATATTTTTAATAAAACATTCACATATGTACGAAATATTGGTTTCATCCGAAAAGCAAACGGCTTTGTGCAAACTTTTGTGCGCGAGTGTACATTAAAAAAAGACGAGTTTGTAATCGTAATTATCATGAGTTATACCACCCCTGGTAAGGTATATAATCAGTTAAATAAAATATTAGGTGTTTGCAAAAGTTTTAATTTTTTCGAGCTTCTGAATTTTTCCTGTTTCATGCAGTCGCCTTGATATTATTGTTAAATAATAATAAACAGCGTTTTAGACAATTTATTGGAGGTTTAACCAGTAAAGCCTATCGCGTATTACAGTTCAGGCAGTCGGAAAGAATAATCCACAAAGTAATTACCTTGTTGCAAAACGATTTAATAAGAGAATACAAGTGATACGCAGACGAATACAACAAACAACCTGAAGTTATCGATACACCGTAGGGATCTTTGTTACCCGGGATATTCAAAATATAACGCTAACAAAGTTCAATACGAACCTTAGAAAAACACAAAACGATGGGAAAATATTTCAATTTAAAATAATCTTGTTAGGGGACTGAAGAAAAGACTAAAACTTTTGCATATAACTAATAGTATTTAATAATAACGTCTTATGGCGGTCGGTGCCGTTAACAAAAACCTCGTGAAACTTTGTTTATTTACAAGATTTTAACAAATAAGTTATATGTACATATTGTTAGAGATCGTCGCAATGAATTTCATTCGAAAAGTATTATTTATCCATATTGTTTACGGAAATATTCGTAGTTTGTTTCATGCGGAAACCAAGTTCGACGAGGTCTTCGTTAATATTCGCTGTTGCGCGAATACTTTTTATACTCACTGTATCTTCCTAATTACTTTACAGAACGAACTTCGTGATTTAATGACTTTAATGATCCAACTCACACCTTTGTTGTTGCCAGTTATACGGAATTATTACCACGATTTAATCATTTTCCGAACTTCCATTATCCGGAACAAGTTATTTGCTAAACTATGATTCCACTGTCATAGATTTAAAGACCGCGCATCGTTTAGTAAAAGCATTATTTCCAGTTACAAACGAATCATTTAACTTTGAAAAGATGTTAATCGCGAAGAAACTGAAACTTGATATAATATAGAATCACAACTGGACACCGACATTTTAGTTACAATTCAGTTCATAGAAGTTCGATTAAAACCTCTATGTCGAATTCCCCGTGTCCTTTTAACAATGTTGATCGTGTTTGTGTGGTGGAAATATCGATGTGTCTTGAAAACTAATCGCCAATGGTAGAGCACTAGGTGTATACAGTCCCATTGTGTTTCGTCCACCTTCCGTCACAGAACGATATCTCGGCGATCTTGCTGACCTGAAAAATACTTTTTCTGAAATTTGTAAATACATCATGCAACGTCTAATTCTCTTAACGATGAAAAAACACCTATTCTCTATTTACTGAGGATTCAATTTTAGTTTGACCACTGCCCGCGCAGGCGCCTTTACCCTTCGTCCCTCCAATGCTTCTATCCCCGACGTCACAGTGGGACTAATCGTAAGCCAATAGAGTGTGCGGAACCGGGAATGGTAGTGGGGGACTTGCGCACAACGAACGAAAACTCGTCCGAGCCGTGATCGAACTATAGCCCGTTTCGGACGAGTTTACATTCGTTCTGCGCAGGTCCCCACTACCATTCCCAGCTCCCTCCACGCTATTGGCTTATTGTTAGTCCCACTATGACGTCACAGAAGTCGGGGATAAAGCAGTGGTGGGAAGAATAGGTAGCGGGGACTGCGGGAGCCGGGTGAAAGGTTTCCTGGGATGAGCTATGTAGAGGGTTAATTGGTTATTTGATTATTTACTTACCTAGAACAATTACATTTGAGTAGTCTTATGAATGCTGTCCTGAATGTTTTATTAAATATCGTATAAATGATGGGATTAATAGTGGAGGACACGTATCCTAGCCACAGACAGATGTCTTCAATATGTCCTGGTACGGAGCACTCTGGACAGGCAGCGAAGTAGATGTTTAAAAGGAAGAACGGTGCCCAACAAAGGACGAAAGAGAAAAAAACCAATCCCAACACCTTACTGGCTTTTTGTTCTGTCGCTACAGTATTCGCTGTAAAGGATCTCCTTTTCGTTCCTCCCGGCAACAGCCTAAACAATGTAGAATTATCTAAGACCTTGTCTATTATTATTTTCTTAATGAGTTTTGCGCTAAATTTATTTTATTTCAACCCTTTAATATCGAGAATAGAAAGAAGCGATATAATATGTTGTTAAATGCCTTTGAAGATAAGTAATGATTATTTTCAAGGTCCTAGGCCGAGACTACGATAATAGATACTTTAATATTTCTGAACCGTTCTAAATGCAAATAGCTTGTCGCGTTGGCGAAGAAACGCAAGATTCTCGAAAAGTCCCGAAAGCGTAAGCGAAATGTAAGTTGCTGGAAACGTTAGTAAGACGTAAATAGTACGGCCCGAAAAAACAATAAAGTGCAGGTGGCAAGGATGTACACTACCAGTCAAAAGTTTGGGATCACTTGCTTTATGTTCATTCCAACGTTTACTTTAAACTTTAGAATGAACATTAAAAGTAAATAGAATATAAAACCTTTGTACATTTTATAATTTTACCATTAATATTAAACTATTTTCTTGCCATGCGGACACATATTGTATTGGCACCTGGGTGTAATCAGATTTTGTTACCTTGAAAATCGGTCGGGTCCGTTTATTGCTATCGGTCGGTTTTTAGTTTCCCCGCAAGAAATGACTTTACTACAAGAAGGTTGGAGAACTATGCAGCAAGAAACATTACGCAAACTTGTCGGGGTATGTCAAAAATATGTAAAATAGCAATAATGAAAAAGGGGGATACTTCGACGAATCGCGTATTAAGCGAAATGTATAATTAATATCGAATAAAATATACGAGATTTATACGACTCTTCTTTCTTATAATATCAACATACATCAACCTACAGATATACACAAAGAAAAGTATCCCATTCCATTTTATAGCCAACATATGTAATAATTTGCTTAACGATAGTGAGTGATCCCAAAGTTATTGTCTGTAGTGTATATCCAGTGAGTACAACTCTGTGTAACAAGGTTCCCAGATTTTATGGTCAAGCGACAAACTAATTTCACATTTGCAATAGCTTTCCACGCCCGGAGGCTAATCTACTTGTTTCTCATTTGGATCTAATTCCGAAGCAATATATTATGAAATTAACTTCGGTCCACTCGATTAGTTTATGGTAGGTATGGAATCAATATAGTGGAAAATGTACGTTAAATGTAGATGTGATCCAGCATATAATTAGCAATATTCCAGCAATATTCTGTCTTCAATTTTTAAAATAGTCCAAATATTAGGCGTACCGGAAAGTAATCAATTTGGGAGTGAAGAATTATTTCTGATCGAAATTAGGTAATTTAATTTTTTTGAAAAGGGAATTATGATTTGGTGGATCATCGATCAAGGACCATAAATAGCGACAGGAATTATCTAATAGAATAATATTTAATATGAAAAAATAAATAGAGTTTCATAAAGTATATGAAAAATAATTGATTACTTTCCGGTACCCCTAATATTAACGAAATTTCCATATTTGAGACTTAAAGTGAATTCCGGAAGTCAGAAAAGAAATAGTGCTAATTATTTCAAAATTGTTTAAAATAAGATATTAATTATCTGACTTACATTCGATTCTTTTTATACTTCATTTACTTCGATAGTAAATTAAATTAAACTTAATAAAATCAAATTAAGTTTTCATATTGAGAATGTTAAGATACTTTCGTATGTAATATAAATAATTAAGATTTCAATCTCGACTAATTTGCGATTAAAACTCATTAATACAAATACTTTAGCATGAATTATGAATCCATTGTTTACAAATGTATCATAACTCCGTTATTAAAAGGTTAAAAACTTAACGAACGACGCTTTTTGTATCATAAACTTTACGTTTCGAGAGTCGACGATTTCAAAGTTCATTATTCGCGGAATTATTTCATAAATCAATTTTATATCAAGAATCAATTCAAGCAATCACTAAAATAAGACAGAATCAGTTTGTTCTATAATTGTAAGATTAGGTATCAACCAATAAGTAATGTCGTTTCTTATTTATCATATAAAAATGTTCATATCATGATTCCCTGATATGATTACAGGAACTTCTCTTTTCGTGTCATAAATACAGTATTCTTTCGACATTACGTAACCGCGTTCCACCAAGTCAGCCAAATATTTTCCATTTGAACCAAAAATTGCATTCAGATTTCCATACATTTATGCATCTTTCACTGTACAGTGTGAAGTCAAGAGAGACGCATGAGGCTCCTGGTTCACAGCACTCGAACTAGAATTCCGCTAACTTCACGTTGTACAGCGAAAGATGCGTAAACGTGTGGAGATCGGAATTAGATTCCAAAAACAACATTACTTATCGGATGTCGAAATATAATTGACAAGAGAAATCTACGATTGTAAAAGCAGGTAAGATGAATAGAGTGAGGACATTACGTTGCAACATTAAACTGGAACTTCGGGAATCTCAGAGTAAAGTTTCTTGGTTCGCGGGTTATATTCTCCGGTGTTTGAGTGGCTGGATCCACTTTCGATGTCATTTTCCTCCCAGAACTACTTCCTTCAGGACTTCCGGCACCGTTCAAAGCGAAATTCAACTGCGGTTGTGAATTACTTCCTCTCACTCCTTTGCACCTGCTACACAATATATTTCATATTTATGAACTAAGAATAACAATCCAATAATAACGAAAGAATAAAAATAACGAAAATAAACGGCAAGTTTACGATCCTATCATTCAACTACTTTTATATTATTATCGGACAAAGTTTCTGCGCACTTTTCAATCAAAATTCATATCTCTGGACATTCTGGAAAGTAATTTTATTCGACGAACTAGTCGCCATTGATTTCTACAATTCTTTTCCAACGTTCTACAAACTTATTCATTCGTTTTATGTAAAAATTTGGTGTTTCACTCGCAAAGAATGAATTATTGAAATTAAAGATAGTAATCGATGTTCTTTGTGCAAAAGAAAGGATGATAATAGCAGAGTAAAGATTGATATTGCGTCACAAGGAGTGTGATTCTTGTAAACAAAAGTTAGGTTAGGTTTAGTAAAACTGCAGATTTATACTCCCGACTTTTCTTTGGAAATCATGTGTAAAAGCGTGGTATAAGAGGGTTCACGAATTTCAGTTCTGCAGTCACCAATTCTTGATATTGAATCCGCAAACTTTCCGTGAAAATCTCGTAAAGCAGGTAAAACGTGAAAGATTTGAAGGAGGGTCAGGGAAAAGTAATAGAATGTGGTTTAAGAGACTCAGAAAAATATGCGAGCAAACGCAGTAAGTCGACACACCTTGCCAAGAATTCGGAGAAAGCATAACTTGTTCGTAAAATATGTTCCCTGATTTAATTTCGAATTACAAACACTTTCACATTCTACGATAAATCTTGACTTTATCGCAATATTTTTCATTTTCCAAGATCTTTTAAAGATTTGTACTCGAAGGCGATTCTCAGTCGCCATTTAGTTTTTTCGAACAATTCAAATGCGATTAAGAGGCGACATTTAAATTGTCTCCAGTTATATTTTATTAGGTTGTCAGGCACGAAATGTCGGACTTTTAGTGGGTAAATGAAAAACGCTTTTTATACATTTTAAGATAATTGTATTAATCAAAATACGATGTATAACAATCTACTGACTTCTGTCAACGGAACGTTAATTCCAAAATCGCTTTCTGACAAAATTCTGTATTTTTGGAAGCAATGGAATTTGTAAAGACTTATTAAGACTAAAAATCCGACATTTCATAACTAACAACCTAATACTTTGTTATTGGATATTAAATCACTGACAACTGGAGTCAATTTGAATGGCGCCTCACAGTCGCCACTCCAGTGCAAAGTGTTGATACTCGATATTCGTGGAATCATTAAAAGAAAGAGTTTTCCGAATTTCGTGGAGAGCGGTATTTTCGCGGTGAATGAAATCTCTTAATTCCATTAACTCATTACGTGCTCCAGGAATCCCGAGGAACTTAAAATTCATAAACCGACATCAGCCGCGGAGATATTAAGTGATATGCACACGTTCTACTTTGCATTTAATTAATTACAGCGTGTGATGATAAAAGCTAAACCATAGAGATAATACGGTTTATCTTTGCACATTGAATGACTGTGATTTTTCTTATTCGAGATAGCACTCAGATACTACTTTAAAACTAGCGAGAATTATTAGGTGACCAAGAAAGTTCTCTTTTCGTATTACTCAGATTTCAAGAACTCTTATTGAATAGTTAACTTTGTTGCTTTTGATGAAATCAAATTGTTTTGAGCGTAAGGGGTTAACATATACACTACCGGCCATAAGTTTGGGATCACTTACTATCGTTAAGCAAATCATTAAATATCTTGTGCATAAAATGGAAGGTTACTTTTCTTTGATATTATAAGATATTAGAGTTGTATAAACTTCGTATATTTTATTCGATATTAATTATACACTTCGCTTAATACGCGATTCGTCGAAGTATCCCCCTTTTTTCATTATTGCTATTTTACATATTTTTGACATACCCCGACAAGTTTGCGTAATGTTTCTTGCTGCATAGTTCGCCAAACTTCTTGTAGTAAAGTCATTTCTTGCGGGGAAACTAAAAACCGACCGATAGCAATAAACGGACCCGATTGATTTTAAAGGTAACAAAATCTTATTACACTCAGGTGCCAATACAATATGTGTCTGCATGGCAAAGAAAATAGTTTAATATTAATGGTAAAATTATAAAATGTACAAAGGTTTTGTATTCTGTTTACTTTTAATGGTCATTCTAACGTTTAAAGTAAACGTTCGAATGAAGCCAAAGCAAGTCATCCCAAACTTTTGACCGGTAGTGTACATCAGATATGTACAACATATAATGTATTTTATGTAAGGCACAATTGCGGCGTTGAGTGATAGCCAATAAATTTGGCAGGGCGGTCGTGTTAAAAAGCATTAATGAGTCGTTTATTTTGAAAAATGGATTTCGGCCACTTTCAAAATAAACGGTTCAAATATCTTCCTCAAAAACACTAAATAAGCAGTTTATAGACAATTTGATTACTTATGAATACCTTGAAACTTAATAATCACTAATCAAAAACAGTCAGCGTGTCAACTGAGCGACAGAACTTCCTTGGTTCCCTTATTTTAACCCCTTGCACTCGAAGGCGATTCTCAGTCGCCACTCAGTTTATTGCGGCAAATCGAGTGGCGACTGAGAAGCGATATTATGATTTTTCCAGTTATATTTTGTTATTGGACATTAAATCGCCGACAACTGGAGTCAATTTTAATGTCGCCTCTTCGTCGCCACTCGAATTGCCGCAATAAACTCAGTGATTCCTGAGACTCGCCTTTCGAGTGTAAAGATTTACTGTGACAATGAATCATGTCTGAAGTAATATTCCCCGAATCATCTGCTTTAAAAGAATTTCATTTTGACTTTAGTTCGAATCGATGAAAGAGGGTGATTGAGAAGAGGGTCGTGAAATTCATGTACGTTTTTCCTTTTTATCGTGATATTCTCACTGCATGGATCTACCATGACTTTCAAGACTTCCAAGCTTTCTGGGAAACTCTGTTTCATATATTTCAACCGATTCTGATCGTTTAATTTAACTACCAATCTTCATAAGATCCAACTATAATAAAGAAGGGTTCACTTTAAAGAATAAATCTGTTCTATATCTAATTTCTTGTAGATAAGACATCGATAAAAGTTTTCAAATTAAAGTCACCAAAAACTATTACCGATCAGTATCTTTATTATAATAGATTACTTCCTAACCTCTTAGCTACTGTACGCCACTATAGTTGCTTTCCCGTATGTTCTCTTATTATGTTTCTTTTTCAAACTCTTTACATGAAAATGTATAAAGAAATTCTAATTTATTCGTCTCTGACTCGATTCTAATGTAATTTCATAGTGGAAATCACCGCCAGACACAAATCGCAGTGCTGTTTACATTATTTTCTGCGCGCGAAGCCGTGTCGAAGCCGCGGAAAGTCCAGCCGCAGCTAAGGGGTTAAGAATTATTGGGTTGAGTCATAAATAAGTTATCATTCAGGAGTTGTTTTTACTCAAAACCGTCAGAGTTTCACGCAAGGGGAATCGACAAGTTGCCTAAAAATGGCAAGAAGTTATTAATAATGTCGGCGGATATATTGGATTGAAGTCAATTGTAGTTCTTTTTAGTGATGAATAAGCTTTATTTTAAAAAACGCAACGTATTTAATGCTCAACTCAATGTATTCTGCGATTGCAAGAATTTCATATATTAAATTACTATGCCATGTAATAATACGTAACATAATTAATTAATACAGGTTTTAGACTCCGAATTCTGTTTTTCTTGTAAATCAAATTCAACCCTTTGCCACGTCAAACGTAACTTTTTGCAAATCAAATGCAACCGTTTTCAATTCTAGTTTTTCTACAAAACTGTTTTTTGAAGATATTGTAAGAATAATAATCAAATCAAATGCAAATTTATTGTTAAGAGATTCCAAATTTTATTACATGTAATATAAAGATGTACATGAAACATTTACTTAATTGTAATTACCAATTGATTACTTATGTAATTACTATTTCAAACTGATGAATTTGATTTTCGAAAAGGGTGAATTTTATTTGCAAATGTTGAATTTGACTTGCAAAGGGTGTATTTGATTTGCAAAAAAGTCAATTTGGAGTGCAAAACATGTAATGATTATAGTTGGATCTACTAAAATAGTGAATTAGAAAGTTCAGCACGTTGAGTGCCACGCCGAAATCCGCGTTATACGATACCACGCGATACGTAACGTCTATATAACGTGTAAAAAATAGAACTTTTTAAGCGGTCTACGATACATTGATTACTTTACATCGTTACCATCAAGTTAAAAATACAGAAAATTTTACGAATATTAGCGATATACTTGATTCTAGTTTTAGTAATATTGGCAACGTGTTAACCCTTTGAATACCTTAGAGCCGATATATCGGCTTTGTGAGTTTTCCGAGAAATACCTTGAGCCAATATATCGGCTTTCCTTATTTAATATAATTTCAACACATATAATGACGTGGAAACATGAATACAGTAGACTCCCGTATAACACGATTAACACGTTGAACGTCATGGGGGTCACCGGTGACCACCGATGCCAATATTACTAAAACTCGAATCAAATATATCGCTAATATTCGTAAAATTGTTCATATTTTTAAAGTTACAATAACGATATAAAGTAACCCATGAATCGTAGAGTGCTTAAACAGTTTTATTTTTACATGTCATATAAATATCGCGAGGTATCGTATAACACGGATTTCAGCGTGGCACTCAACATGTTAATATATTATGCGTCGTATGAAATCAGGTTACCGAGGGATGCCCGCATTTTATTATATAGCGCGTTGTACGAGAATCGCGTTATATAAATAAAGTTATTGCATTATCTTTAGCGTGTCGTAGGACTCCGCGTTGTAGGAACTCGCGTTATATAAATAGAGTCGTCGCATTATTTTTAGCGCGTCGTAGGACTCCGCGTTGTAGGAACTCGCGTTATATAAATAGAGTCGTCGCATTATCTTTAGCGCGTCGTAGGACTCCGCGTTGTAGGAACTCGCGTTATATAAATAGAGTCGTCGCATTACCTTTACCGCGTCGTAGGACTCCGCGTTGTAGGAATTCGCGTTATATAAATAAAGTTATTGCATTATCTTTAGCGCGTCGTAGGACTTCGCGTTGTAGGAACTCGCGTTATATAAATAGAGTCGTCGCATTATCTTTAGCGCGTCGTAGGACTCCGCGTTGTAGGAACTCGCGTTATATAAATAGAGTCTTTGCATTATTTTTAGCGCGTCGTACGACTCCGCGTTATATAAATAGAGTTGTCGCATTATTTTTAGCGCGTGGTAGGACTCCGCGTTGTAGGAACTCGCGTTATATAAATAAAGTTATTGCATTATCTTTAGCCCGTCGTAGTACTCCGCGTTGTAGGATCTCGCGTTATACGGGAGTTTACTGTAGATATCTTGAAAGTCGCATATCTTTCATGGTATTTCTTGATGGTGTCGGGAAATCTTATATGGAAATATATGGGTTAAGGGAATAATGGCGCACCTGTCGTTTGCAGAGGAGGATGTCTTCGTGGAGGAATACCGACCCCCAAGTCTGCGAAATTTATCACTTTCCGGCTGTCGCGCTATGAAGTTTGCTTTCTTTCTTAGCAGCTGCACTGTCAATACGAACGTTGCCACCATGACAATCATTGGGATGTAGAAAGCAATTAGCGATCCAAACACGAAGAATGCTCTGTTATTAATCACGCAGCTCTCCGGGCGTGGCATGATGTTTTTGGGGTTGATTATACCTAGAATTTATCTTCTTATTTAGGGTGTCGTCAAACACCGACATGTATTAATACGGATTAACCCTTTCGCTGCGAACAGCGCCTTTAGGCGCTCAACTATAGACGCTTCTCCTGAGCGAATTTATTTTGCATTTTTTGCTATTAATAACTGCAAAATAATGGCCATTAATTCGTTTGTCTTCGATTATTAGAGATTATTAAAAATTACTAATATTGTTCTTCTTATTATTATTATTGTTTGGCTATTATTATTGTTATTCAAAATTGGCTCCGCACACCGTTTTAGGAACGATGTTATCGCGCGGGCAACCTTCTACTATCGCGCCTGCTGCGGAGAGAGCAATTCTTTTCTGAGCACTCCGCAGCGAAAGGGTTAAGATTAGGTTGTTTTTAATTCCTGATACAAACAAATGAATATTACTCAGCTCAGATTTATTTGATTAATCGATTACATTGAACTACAGTAGAATTCCTATAACGTGCCATAGATATTGCGACTACTGTTTTCATATAACGCGATTCTTCGTATAACGCGGCAAATCATAAAACATAGGAATTCAATGATTTAAGAATGAATTTATTTTGATTTTTAAAATACCGTACTATTTGATAAAATATAGGAAATCAAAGTTGGCACAGCAATAATCATTTCAAACATGGTATTTTAGATTGTGCGCGTTGTACGAGAAGAATTCTTGTAGAGCACGATTTCCTATAATGCGAATTCATATTGCGCGTAACGTATTAACCGCGTTATACGGGAGTCTACTATATACTGGTTTTTGCACTCCTAATTAACCCTTTTGCAGATCATATTCACATTTTGCACTCGAAATTAATGATTTTACACACCATATTCATTTGTTTGCAAATTAAATTCATCCTTTCAGAAATCAAATTCATCTTTTTGCAAATCAAGCTTTTTTACGAATTTATTTTCTTAAACTATTGTAATAAAAATAATATCCGATGTAAAGTGAAAGAGTGAATGAATTTGATTTGCAAAAGGGTTAATCTGTAGTGCAAAACCTGTATTGAATTAAATAATGAGGATAATAGAATATATTATTTGGCTTATTAACATTTTAATGCCGATTAAAATCGATAAACAGTATAAAATCCTAATTTCCGAATATATATAATTACTAGCCAGAAGAGTTCGTGCTGAATAATATTCATAACATTGGATTTTCTGGAAAGTTCAAAAGCAACATTCTTATATATCGATATATTATACATATATTTATTCAATTTATTCAATGCATGCACCGTTTTGTTTCACAACCCTCCTCCATTTTTTACGTAACTTGAAGATTCCATCCTCTCAGAACTTTTCCGGCTTTTTGTCGAAAAACTACTGAAAATCGGCATGAACTATCCGGACAACCCAATATTATTTGAACGCAATGTACTTGTATAATAACAAGAATTACTTATTCGCGACAGATGATTTTACCAGGAAATATAAATTTTAATTTTTGATTAGAATATGAGAAACGTGGTTCGTGTGAATTATGTAAATTATGAAATCATGGTGAGAAATGATCCGTTCTTAGAAACATGGAACTTGCAGGTTCCAATCTTCACTATGACGTAACTCGCTACGAATTTATCTTATCATAGCATCTACCTTATCACAGAAGAGGAATTCTATATCATATAAATTCTAGCAAATTCTAGCAAACATGACCGGCCTATTAGAAAATATGTTAAACTAAAGCCGAGTCCTTTTTAATGCGGTTTTGAAGTTATGTAGTGAAGCAAAGAAGCAAGAAAAAAATAAGTAATCCAAGAAATCTAGGAAATTTTAACAGCGTAACGTGCTTATTCATTAGTTTCGTTCTTTTTATGTATTTCCGTTGCGAATTCCGATAGAAGAGAATAATTCCCACACACAAATAAAGCTTTTCTCGTTCGAATTTAAAATCTTTTTATCTAAAAACCAAACAAACAATTGAATGTGTCTAACTTACCTTTATTGTGCTACTGGTATTTCAATAAATTATCCCTAATTTTACAAAGAAAGCTATATCTTTTTTTGTGCGGATTTCTGTGGGACGTATCTATCTCATAAAAAAAGACTCGACTGTATAATATGCAGTGTATATACGACATTAAGAACTAGGAAAAATGACTAGTCTATTAAAAAAATATCTGAAAATGTTTTATAGGTGTGAAATGCAACTTCGAATAATGAATATGTTTTAATACTATACGTAAAATCAGTGTGTTCATTTCGAACATTGTATTTCCAAATCTCGTTAAAGCTGCCCGTTTTCGACAGCCTAATGGATCCATTATAATTTCACAAGAGAAATGGCTCGATTATACGACAGATACGAATTACGAAGCCGTCAGTCCTTGATTGCAAAACGGATAATTCAAATGATCCGCAATCCCGGATGTATCGTTTGTTTCATCTACACGCGTCTTCGCATTGTTCCTGTAATACTCTGCCTTCCATATCTACATTGTCTGTAACCGTATGTCGGTTACATTATGTACACACAATTTCACCAAATTATTGACAGTGGGTAGATCAAACGCACTTAAACCGTGACGGACGAACCGTGTTGTAATCGAAGCATTTACTTATTGATTATCTATTATATATTCTATTCCATGATTTCGCATACACCTTGTGAATCAATTGCAAATAATACTGCCACCCGTATCTAGTTAACACGTTGAGCGTTACGTCGTGGACCGATGCGGATCGATCGGGACCAATGCGGATCGATCGGGACCAATGCCGACCGATGCGGACCGATACGGACGGATGTGGACCGATGCGGACGAATGTCAACCGATTCAGACGTATGCGGACGAATGTCAACCGATTCAGACGTATGCGGACGAATGTTAACCGATTCAGACGTATACGGACCAATGGGGACCGATACGGACGAATGTGAACCGATTCGGACGTATGCGGACCAATGGGGACCGACACGGACGGATGCGAACTGATGGGGACAGACTCTAAATGCATAAGCTCGTATAAGGTTGAAAATTACTTTCCAGAATGTTCCGAATATTTGAATTTTGATTTAAATATCCGTACAACCTCCTCCCCCAACCCCGATGACCCACCACTGTGATTATTCCATGACATAAAATTGATGTTACTATATTGAAGGAATTGGAAGACATTATATTCGGGCGTACTTTAAAAGTTTCTCAGAGAGATTGTCATTTCGAGATCTGATTCCTCGAATTTGCAAATTGCCCTTCTTTCCATAGTAAGGGTAAGATATGTGCCCTTCTACGATCTTCTCAAGTACCACAGTAAAACGAAAAAGTAATGCGAAGTTGACTTCACCGTACAGCAATTCCTCGAAATGGACCACTCGTTACACGAAACTATCCTAGACACAGAGATGCAGTATCTCGGTGGATCGATAAAAGATTACGTTTTTGTACGTTCGAGCGTTATCCGATATTGTTTTCGGGGTAAAGGATAAAAAAATGTGTGGAAACAGTAGCCCGATGTTTTACTGGCGTAATATCCACTTCGTATTGCTGCCATTTCTTCTACGTGAATATCGAATCTCTTTCTACCTTCCCGTAACAGTCGAAGTCCGACAATTTTCCCTGAAATCCCGATGTCATTTGCTTCCAAGGATAAACTTGATACACTGCTATTAATTTATTTACAACGTTTATGTATCCTTCAACTTGAATCATCCGAAAAGATCTTGCTACGCGTTGCCTTCTACTTATTCCTTCATAATTTAGAGATGTAGCAAAGCTTTCTGGAGAGAATTGTGTTTACATAAGTTATGTTGTTATCAAGACTTGGCAAATGCTGAACTTTGTTTACTAATGAGGACGTTAATCTTAAACGTTAATCTGACTCGGATGCAGCACTAGCATTTCTGATTATTCAGAAATCAAAGAATATAATTTGCTACAAATTATTGTTCAAATTAATACTCAGAAGCAACACAAAAGAGGTGGCTTACACACATTCAGTTGTTTTGTTTTGTTTGTGGATAAAAGGATTTTAAATTCGATCGAGAAAAGCTTGATTTGTGTGTGGAAATTATTCTCTTCTCTCTTCATTCTTTGCAGAAGAACATAAGAACGAAAATAAATGGATAAGCACATTACGCTGTTAAAACTTTCTAGATTTCTTGGATTACTTATTTCTGCTTGCTTTTCTGCATCATCGTATAACTTTAAAAACGCATTAAAAAGAGACGCGTGAAAAGAAACACGACAGTATAAAAAACAATGGTCGTCAAAAATTTAATAATAAGTATTATTTTCATAATAGTACGACATTTCCGGTCAAGGCATAACAGGGAACAAGATGAAGTGACAAATAACAGAAATATTGCCGAGCTTTGCAAGAATCGCACCACGTACTCTCGAAAGTAATCTAGCAACGTATCTTCATGCTGCTGCACACATTTGTAGAGTACATATGTACACTACCGGTCAAAAGTTTGGGATCACTTGCTTTGTCTTCATTCTAACGTTTAAAGTAAAGCATAAAATGGACATTAAAAGTAAACAGAATATAAAACCTTTGTACACTTTATAATTTTACCATTAATATTAAACTATTTTCTTGCCATGCAGACACATATTGTATTGGCACCTGGGTGTAATAAGATTTTGTTACCTTTAAAATCGGTCGGGTGCGTTTATTGCTATCGGTCGGTTTTTAGTTTCCCCGCAAGAAATGACTTTACTACAAGAAGGTTGGCGAACTATGCAGCAAGAAACATTACGCAAACTTGTCGGGGTATGTCAAAAATATGTAAAATAGCAATAATGAAAAAGGGGGATACTTCGACGAATCGCGTATTAAGCGAAATGTATAATTAATATCGAATAAAATATACGAGATTTATACGACTCTTCTTTCGTATAATATCAACATACATCAACCTACAGATTACCCAAAGAAAAGTATCCTTCCATTTTATAGACAAGACATTTAATAATTTGCTTAACGATAGTAAGTGATCCCAAACTTATGGCCGGTAGTGTATGTACATTGTACATTGTACATATGTGTCTCTCTCGTTAATACTCTGCGAATCCTGCATGTACTCGGAGATCCGTGACACGTAGATATGTGTGTCTTGCGGTGAAACGTACGTGGTGCAGTACGTGTCTTCGGCAGGAACTAAAATCTAGTTTACCTAATACTGTAATGGAACTGGAAACCACCATTGCCAGAAGCCACACGGCTGCGATCTTGAAGCCAACCATCCTCTTCGTAGATGTGTGACGAGTTCTTAGAGGATTTCGAATGCCCAAATAACGACCCAGAGAAATAAAGCACATGTGCATTATACTCGCTGAACATGCCAGCACATCGCAAGTCACATAGACATTACACCAAACTACTCCAAACGGCCAGTAACCTGAAACATTAAAGAGATCCGTTAACACCGGAACACCTCTAGTTACATGGGAGTTATAAATTAACACTTTAACAGTCCAACTGGTTAGCGCGCCCTATCGACCAGCTACTTCAACTTATTCTCGGCATTTGCTTGCTTGCCAGTTTTTAAGTATCATACTTTAACCCTTTCGAGACGGATTGTTTTTTTAAGGAACATAAAAGAGGTGGGCTACATTATTAATACTTCGGTTGATGAATTTGTTCAAAATAATATGATGAAACAATACATTAATTGACTGGGACATATGTGTCCTAATAGTCTCGAAAGGGTTAAATGAGGCAATAAAATGTAAATAATAATGTTCTAGTCATTTAACACTAGAACTACTGACGTATTCGTCCTTAAAAATAAGGATCGGTGGCAAAAGGAAATTAATCGTTATGAATGTTATGAAAGTAAACATTTTTATTAAAAACCGTGGATCCGCCATTTTGTCTGCTTTGGTAGTTCTAGTATTAAGGAATTTGTTAATTTACATCGAGCACGAAAACTTATAATGTAACCGTTGCTTTAACTCAAAATTAATCGAAAATGTTATATTTAATATAGAATTAACTTCATTGCATAACGGATAATTTATTAAACGTATACGTTTAATCAGAACCGGGATGACTCAAATGTGAGTCTTTAAATACGTCACACTTCGGCCTCAAACCGTTTGATTACATTTGATTTAACTAAGTTATACGCTGGTTTTTATATCATTTTTCAACATAACTTTATTCAGCATAATTCCGTGAACCTGCCGCAATACGCGGGTAACATTCAGCTAAAAGTGCCTTGACGCGGATGTATTAACCCCTTCGCCCGCAATATAGTGTGAGACTCGTGGTAAGGAAATCGGGCCAAACATAAGAATCACGGGTGAGAGCCGTGGTACGTCGATCGGGCCAAACGTAAACAACACCTGCCAGGCTCGTAGTTTGTAGATAGGACTCGACGTAAACAAAACGGCTCAGACTCGTAGTTCATTTTCGCCGATGTCTTTTTGTCTCGGTTACGTGTTATTCTTGCCGAACCGTGAAATGTCTCGACGTGTGATCGACGTTGCTGTTAATTATGGCAAGCACCATCGCAATTTAAATCGTAGGGCAAGGGGTTAATAGATATTTTCTTTCTGTTGACCTAATTCTGATACGTTTCACCCTCCGCAATGTCCGGGTTTCAATAGAACATGATCAGCAAAAAGCGAAAGAGAATACTTCCAATAAAACTCATCTAGGACTGAAGATCGTTAGGGAAACGGAGGGTTCAAAGGCATTGTATAATTCCTGGCGCGGAACTAGTTCTAGGAAGTGTTCAATCAAAAGGGAGAAGATTACTCTGAAAGAATGTCTGCAAGTATAATACAATGCCGGCGGAACTTGTCAGGGTTCGCATGATAATTAAGCTGCTCGAAGTGAATGCCGAAAGTTCTGTTCGCAGTCGTTAAAACCAGCCATTTCGAACATGATTCAGGCTGATTCTGAGTGAATGGCTCACATAAAAAGTAACAGCGTTCGTATTCCCATTGATTGGAAAATTGGGAAGTATGTGAACAATCAATACATCAATCATCTCCTTATTGTTCTCTTCTTCCCATCGATCAGTATAACTGACTGATATTATAGGTAGCTTCAAAACAATTAAGTGTTTGTTAACATAATTGAAGTATCTTAGAAGTACTGATTGGTTGCACATATACCTCCGTTACTAATCAATCGTTTTCTACTCAATTTTGTATATTTTTCTGTTTTCATTATTCGATAATGTACTCTTCCTTTTGACTTATAACATTTTCCTATCATTCCGAGAGATAATCCCGTGTTAATTAAAATCCGTCTACTCTTCCGCAAAAGCTAATGCAAATTGCACGCATTTGTTGATCAAATCAATAGATCATTTGATGCTTTCGATTATTGACAAATTGATTTATACATGCGGTAGCTTTGATAAGATAAAGTAGTGCAGTTCTTTGACAATAATATCATATTGAAGGAAATATGCGGGGAGTATTTCACGGATGCAAACATTTTCATCATTTTCTCCTTTATGCATAACGGACGACAGATAAGGCGATACGCGAATTCTTCGAGTTGGTGTAGAAATATTCTACGAACGAAGGGAAGATAATTCAAGTATCAATATCCTGTGACACTACCCGTCATTGTTTATAAAACAGCAATATATCAGATCTTCCTTTGCTAGATAAGTTTGCAAGAAGATCGTTCAAAGGAAACCTCCGAATTTATTTAGGTTACCGAAATCGCAAGGATAGTCGAAGTAGACAGATCGATGAGCGACACCGATCTGAATTGCATAAATAAACTCTTGACATTTACATCTTCCGATGTCAGTCCGTTTTGCGTAACTTCGATCCAGATTTCGTGTCCTTCATATTAAAATAGACATCGTGGAAATTTATTACAGATTCATAGCTTTCCAAGTATTTCTTGTGCTTGTAATAAAGTCATGCATTTATCAATCACACAATGCGCTTTATATATTATAAAGTATTATTATAATAGTATTCGTACCGTCACTCTGTCCGTTTTCTCGACGCGCGCGCAACAATTCTAATCACGATTTCATAGTTTAAGCAATTATTGTAAACGAAGAGAACTTCAATTATAATAATTCATAATCCAAATCAACTCGTGTTGGGTGATCCGACGACCAGAGTAGATTTACTTTCGCAGTGTTCGCGACGTCACCAAAAGCGACATGGAATTTCTGGTTTTAATTTCTACGAAAAGTGAGGTTAAAAGAAGGAAAGCGCTTTGATCGGTGGAACGTGCACTAGATTTCAGTCGGTCTTCAATCTGACATTTTTGTGAAATGCTTAGCATTCGTATGATTCCATTTTACCGAGACTCTTCTTCCTGCTCCCTTTTTCATTAGACTATCGAATATTTATGTAACTGTATCATACGTCATCTTGCGTATGCAGATTATGATTAATATGAAGTATTTGTAACAATTAAGATATTAGGTTGCCATCTAAATTCGCGATCTTTCGTTTTGTGCCTGGTTTTTGTTTAAAAAAACCTTATTTATAAATGATTCAACAAAGATTTCACTCGAAATGAAGCTCCGTACGAAAAAATGTCACTCAACATTTTCGACTTACTTTTTCACGTAGATTCATCTCGTTTCGGATTGCAACACCAGTTCGGAAACGCCCTCTATATTATTAATGAATATCAATTCTCACCGGCTTACAGAAGTACAAAAGAAAATTGACCCATTTAATACTGAATCATTTCCGTGATCGTAAAAACCTTTTCAAATCCAAATTTAAATCCAGTCCCACGATATTCTTACTTCAGCCAACAAATCCCCACATATTTTTGTCAGATTGGAACAGGAATATCTTTTTTCACCATATACATATATGCACCACCGCAATGCACTCCCTGCATTCAGTAGATTTGCATATTTCCATATTTACACACGACTATGTTCGTTACATTTAGACGACGATTCAAAATACGTGTCACCGTGTGAGAGCTTTTACTTTTGAACAAAGGAAATAAAACATCTCGTTCAATTTGCTCCGCTATTTCCACCGATATATTTCTCTGACACGTTCACGTAATCCCCTTAACACTAGAACCTCCAATACTATACTCACTTATGCTTACACATTTATTTATATATAAATCATGGCTGAAAGATTGACGTTAATTAATGAATTCAAGTTTCTGCGTTATGTTTATGAAATGAAAGAGTTTAGAATCTCTAACAATGCATCGTGGTATATCGAGTAATTGAACTAAAGATGGCAGACAAATAATTCTTATCCCTCTGGCGGTTCCAGTGTTAACTAAAAGGTTGCAATACAGTGCTAGATGAACGCACTTCCATCGAATATCTCACAAATGCGTGTAGAAATTATTACGCAATAATATATATGCAGTTAAACACAATTAAACTCTGCACACCGAAAGAAAATTGGTTTCATGGCCGGAAAATGCAGCCGACATTTTTTATTCAGCGTGTTTGTTGACTTTCTAGAAATCAGGTTGCTACGGCATTTCATTTCACCGCACGTGGCGGAAGTCGGAGGCTCACCATATACAAGACGAATACTTATTTTGACTTTATTATTCATATTGACATATTATATGACATAGTGATACCAGAAAGAAATGAATTATTGTTCACATGCTTGATAAAGCTCCATTTATTTTTCATATATTCTAGTCTATCCGTGTTTTTCATTTCATTACATTTCTTTCGTGGTAATAATAATTATAAAAGTACGCGCAACGATCGTCACCTTTTTCGGTGCGTTTAAGTAATCATTTTTTTCCATTTTCACGTAATCTACCTTCGTTAGACTCGCGTTTAACTGGATTTACGTTACACGATTTCCTTTTAACAGTGGAACTACCGAAGATATACTCACTTATGCTTACATCTTTATTTACATATAAATTATAGCTGAAGGATATAAGTTAATTAATGGATTCAATTATTCGCGCTATGTGTATAAAATAGAAATACATAAAATGTCGAACAATATGCCGTGGTATATTTGAATAACTTAATTAAAAATCTCAAGCAAGTCATTTTGACCCCCTTGGCAGTTCCAGAGTTAAACGAGAAAAATATATTCAAAGAAAGATTTCCACGGATAAAGGAAATAGATTTTTGTTATATCTTTTTTCCAAAAAAGCACGCGTTGAGGGGTTAAACAAGAAAACGTATAAAATGGGCAAAATAATAACCTTAATTGATGACCTTCAAGAATGAAACGTTTCTTTACAACAATGAAACAATTTGAAGAACAACGACACTTATTATTATTATTTAATAATCTGTGGTTCCTCCTTTGTTTTCAATGTTCATCCTTAATTTGTTTTAATTTGTTGTCCTTGATTAATTTGTTCATATTAGACGTGTTTTGAGTATTCTTGAATTAGACATTTCGAAACAGGAAAGAATTGCGCGATCGTACTTGTTCATTTTTTATGTTGCATGCACTGTCATGCACCGAAGTTTTTGTCACTTATTATAGAAGAGTAACTTGCGCACGTTAAGTGTTTCAGAATAATCAATTTCAATCGATACTACTGATGGTGATAATACAATATTAATTCGGTAGACATCTTTGATCTTCTTAACCCTTTAGAATTATCTACTCAGCTGCATCCGGCGTATAATTTCACACTAGAACTACCGAACATATACTCGCTTATGCTTACACATTTATTTCTATATATATTATGGCTGGTAGATTGAAGTTAATTAATGAATTCAATTATTCCCGTTATGTATACAAAATGAAAGTATATCAAATCTCAAAGAATTCGCCGTGGTACGTTCGAATAACTTAACTAAAAATGGCGGACAAGTCAATTTGACCGCCAAAATTCGATTGGGTCACTCGTACGCGGTGGAAACATTTGTTATTCAATTCCGACATCCGCTTTCATTGGCGCTTCTCTTTTATGTCGGTTTGTAAATTTATATCTGCATATATCTCGATGGTTTCGCCGAAAAGTGTATCAGTGGAAAACTGTAGGATATTTCAGTATGAAATTTGCTTTCTATCTGTTCTGCATTGCATTGAAGCTTGTGATTCAAAAATTCAATATGTGCTGGTGAATACCACTTATGAAGGTACATATGTACATATGTATGTATATATGATTTTTGCACTCCAAGTTAACCTCTTTGCAGATCATATTCATCTTTTTGTAAATGAAATTCAACTTATTGCAAATCAAATTCACCCTTTCACAGATCAAATTCACCGTCTTGAAAATCGAGCTTTTCTACAATTTTGTCTTCTGAAGATATTCTAAGGAAGATAAAATCCAATGTAAAGTTATTGGTCCGAAATAAAGATTTTATTGCATGCATGTAATAATAGTTAAACATAAAACAACATGAAATAACATAAAATTAACATAAAATACTTATTCAACATCCAAAATATTTACAGATATTTATTTACAAATATTATATTTCCAAATATTTAATTTATAAATTATATTTGGCGTTAAATAAGTATTCTATGTGAATTTTATGTCAGAAATACTTCGAAATATTTCATTTATAAATATTCTTGCTGTTAAATAAGTATTGTATGTTATTTTATGTTTAAGTATTATTACATACATGCAATAAAATTTATATTTTCCAACAATAACTTTACATTGGATTTTATTTTTATTACAGCAGCTTAAGAAAACAAATTTGTGGAGGAACTTGATTCGTAAATAAGTGAATTTGATTTGCAAGCACTTACTCGACAATCATTGGTGGAGGTAATCGTGTAATTAACATATGCCAACGCATTGAAAATTGCACGAAAATACACTTCGCTATAATTTGATTTTCCGTTTGATAAAATGAAGCCGATCACGAGATAAAACCAATTCGCTTGTGAAAATATGCCCCGTGGAATATCCATGGAATGATATTGAATATCAAGTAATTAATTAGCAACTTCTCTCGTACAAAATGTAATAAACTTTATACAGCCGACCCCGATTTACGCGGTACTTTTTATATCCGAGTTTTTACCATTAAAATTGATTTTGTTTTCTCTAAATTTTCATTATTATATTTTTGTGAAAATATGCGAATTAAATATCTTCATAACTTACATCGGCTTCTTTTAGTATTTATTTTCGTACACGGTTTCCTTTTAACATTTACTTTGACAATCCGAATATAATAAGTACTTATGTATGTCATTAAAAAATACGTACGTTCAATACGAGTGTGATTTCTCGTCGAGAACTTGATAATTATTCTAATGGAATCGAGGACATTAATTAATATATAAAAATGAAATATAGAAAGAATAACGTTCAATGGTTTTAAGGATCATTCGAATCTTTCTTTTCATCTTTTTGTATGACGAGTATAAAGTAAATTTCAAGAGGAACTTGCAAGCATGGATTGTATGATTTTTTCGCCGCTTCCGCAACCACATTCAATATCGAAAGTACCTCTGAAAGCGGAGTAACTGGATCTGATTTTGCTGCTTAAAATTTCACCGTGTTATTGAACTTCCACTTGAAGTATTCGCTTCGGAAATTCTAGTTCCGCAAACTTTTCCCTCCACGTGCAAACACTTTATAAGCTTACATCGGTATCAGCATTTGTTACTATAAACAATTTTGACATAACATTTGACAAATTATTAATAATAATAATGGATTTCAGGAGTGTCCGCGAACTTTGAAGTATACAGTCCTTGACAGAGACTTTACAGAAAAATAATAAGGAGATAATATACAGGGTGTTTGAAAAGTCTGGAAGCGGTCGAATATCTGCTAGGGGAAGCATTTTGATTGAAAACCTTAAATGGAAAAGATTCAGAATATACATTCGTTACAGTTTAGTGCTAGTTTAAAGTAAATGTTAGAATGAACGTTAAAAGTAAATAGAATATAAAATCTTTGTACATTTTATAATTTTACCATTAATATTAAACTATTTTCTTGCCATGCAGATACATATTATATTGGCACCTGGGTGTAATAAGATTTTGTTATCTTTAAAATCGGTCGGGTGCGTTTATTGCTATCGGTCGGTTTTTAGTTTCCCCGCAAGAAATGACTTTACTACAAGAAGGTTGGCGAACTATGCAGCAAGAAACATTACGCAAACTTGTCGGGGTATGTCAAAAATATGTAAAACAGCAATAATGAAAAAGGGGGATACTTCGACGAATCGCGTATTAAGCAAAAGGTATAATTAATATCGAATAAAATTATACCACTTTTCTATCTTATAATAGCAACATACATCAACCTACAGATATACCCAACGAAAAGTATCCCATTCAATTTTATAAACAAGATATTTAATAATTTGCTTAACAACAGTAATTAATCCCAAACTTATGACCAGTAGTGTATGATCTACGTAGGCAAGTTCAGTCGAAGATTTCCATAAAACACACAGTCATACTTCAGACTGAAGAGGGCATTAAACATTTGCCGAAACGTTTCAACTATAAAATAAAGAAGTTTCAATTTTTATATTTGGTATACAATATAAGGTTAATATATCTGGTATACAGCCGATACCCAAAAACAACACACAGTCATACTGTACCAAGTAATAATAATATTGCTTCTGTTTATCCATTAAGTATCATAGTGATTTCATTCAAGAAAGAGAATTGATATTTTTTAAAGTTACGAAGAACAGTGTATTTCTGCATTCCCTGTGGGAAGATGAATTTCATCTTTCCACCGACTAGGAAACCATTCCGGTGTCGGAACGAGACATGCATATCCATGCAGACATCGTGTTCCCTAGAAATAGCATTTCACCAGTTCGTTTGGTAAGGTATTCACGTAGAAATTGCACTCGCTTTGTCACCCGAAGGGTTTACGTATCGTATCTGTCCAAATTTGAAGGTAACGCAGGATGCACTGAATTAACCCCGACAAAAATACTCCGATCACCTGCTTCCAAATATTAGTCTCTTTAATTTTGACGATGAAACACGTTATTATCGAGTATTTTACATAGTACAGTCAAGTTTCTTTTTATGCGGTAGATGCATTCCGTTCAGTTCGAATTCCGCATAAAAAACCACACGCTTCTAATTGCACTTTATATTTACGTTTATGAAGTATAGTGAGTAGAAAAAGGATTCGTACAGCAGTGAATTTTAACGAAAACATCGTAAAACTTTATTTCCGTATAAAACAAATTGTATTTCAAGAAAGAATATAGTTAGATAATACTTTTTTGTACGAAATTCATTACGAAGATCTATAAGAATATATATGTACCACTTGTTTGTTCAAATGTGTTCAATAAATAACGTTCGATGAGGATTATGTTAAAAATCTCTGCTGCACAAATAATTTTATATTCTTTTACATTTATTTACATAAAATGCAATTAGAATAGTGCGGTGTTTTATGCGGAATTTTGACCGAATAGATTGAATGTACCGCATAAAAAGAATTTTGACTCTATTATGAAAAATATTCAGTAGTAATGTGTTTGATCATTAAAATTCAAGAAATCGGGAATACTGAATAATTTATTCGGCGTATAACAGTTTTGGTGTGAAACTAATACATGATTTGCCGCTATAATCGATTCGTATGATAAAAAAATGACGCATTATAAATCAGTTTCCTTTAGGACGTATAGTTCTTTTCGATTCAGCGTCTTACTATGAAGAAGATTCTACTGGACATGAATAACTCATATGTTTCTTTACCGTATTATTTCCCATATTGTCATCGTGTCTTTTAATAAGTGGCCTACTCATAAATATATATGATCCATAAGATGACGGAAACATGAGAAATGTAATGTCGAAGAAAGAATACGAATAAAAGGTGGGAAAATGGAAGACAAAGCAAAGTTGGACTTTCTGAATGTTTCATACTTCGTATATTTTATGAAAGTCTTACGAGATACTCTTTTTCAGAAAAGTCTTATAATCTTCATAATTAACATCGTGAAATAAGAATGTAGCATAGATTGTTTAAACTTTATATTATACTTATTGTTAGATGTTGTAAACTTTCCCATAGTCTAGCTCGTTAGTTGTAAACTTTTGAATATGTACAAAATTGTAGAAGCCGAAGATAAATAACGGAAGATAATTTTAAATTGATATTAATATATTTGAAAGATGTCACGTTTCAAGGAAAACGTGATTTAATTATTCAGTAAAGTAACGGCTCCGCTGAGATGTTCACTTTAATTGGGTCTATTTATGGAAATTTCTATTTATGTCTATTTATGTTTCCATCAATTTCGGGTGACAGATTATTAATTTACATCAATATATTCGTATTGAAATATTCAGCAGGATGTTGAAAATATTACTGGAGATTTACCTTGACTTTCCTGAAGGGAGATAAAAATAGATATCATTTGAGTAGGTAAAACATCACATTTTAATAATTAAAACCGTGTTATGTTTTGCTTCCTCGAATTACGAAAATCTAGCTACATTTTTTAAAATAATGTGCATAAAATTAATGTGCATTGTTTCCCTGAGTCTGCTACTTTCGGCTAAATGGCAAACTTGTTAATCGATCAATTAAATTAATTATGAATTCCCTACATTAGTTCCCTACAGTACTCTTAATTTACTTATTAATTGATATTTCTATTATTGCTTCCCCGGCTGACCGATCACGTTCGTCGTTTTGCGTGTAATTCTACGAAATTCTGCGTTGTAATATTTTTTACTAAAAAGTGTCACAAGTTGCCGTTGGCATACAATTCTCAAGTCTTTAAAAATGTACATTGCGTTTGTGGGATTCCCCGGTTTAATTTAATTTTATCTGGGGTCCGAGAATATTATTTTTCTTCAAATGTGGCCCAACGAAGCCGAAAAGTTGGATACTCCTGATATTAAGTTTTTAAGTGTTTAATGAATTCTGGAAATTTATTTATTTATTCTGGAAATTCATTCATTTATTTTGGAAATTTATTTATTTATTTATTAACGGCAAACGCGTTTGAGAAAAACAAATTATAAATATATCGTGCTTGAGTGAGTAATACAATATTAATAAAAAAATAAAATCCATTAAAAATAACTAAGGATACACATATACATCTGAAAGAAAAGATAAAAAGTAAGAATTGAATTCCAATTTGTCTTTTCGAGCTGACGTCAGCAGTCGACGAGGCCAAGAACGTTTCTAATCTTTCGTGCAGGTGTTCTTGATTTTTATGCTTCTAAAGAAGATCCTACAATTCTCTTTAAATATTCGAAGAATCAGGTTTGGCTATGTAAAGAGCCGATCGATGCAGTGTCAATGGAGATGCAATTATCAAACTTGAGTGGATTTCGATCGAGTACTCTTTTTTCGAGCGCATATCTTTATCATTATCTGATAGAGTTCACCTTGAGAAGAGTGTCTGATAATATTATATCATATAATACACGTCTTCCTGACAGTCTTCACTTACATAGCTTTAGGGTTGAGTCATAAATAAGTTCCGTTCGTCCAGTTTCTTTGTTCAAAATCGTCAAGAATCGCTAAGTTGCCTCAAAAATGGCAAGAAATTATTAATAATGACGGCGAATGTATTTAATTTGTATTTGTCCATTGTAAATTCATTTTATTGACAAGAAAAATTTATTTTTAAGAAACGAAACTTATTTATGACTCAACCCGATATATTTTCACATATATATACTGAACATATATGTATTATACATAATATTTAATTGCGAACCTTGTAAGAACTTGAATCGATTCTAATTGATTTCTAATAGTTTTATTGTTCATAAAAATACTCGAGATATATTGGATTGAGTCATTAATAAGTTTCGTCCGTGCAGTAGTTTTTTTATTCAAAATCGACAGTTTTACGCAAAGGGAATCTCCAAGTTGCCACAAAAATGGCAAGAAGTTATTAAAAATGACGGTGAATATATTTGATTAAAGTACGTTGTAGTTCATTTTATTGAATAAACTTTATTTTGAAACAAAAACGGAACTTATTTATGACTCAACCCAATATTTCTCCCGCAAAATGTTTTTAATTGTTACCAACTTCACGTTGGCATGGATTTTTATATTTATATTTATATTTACATTTTTATATTTTACTTGTTTCTTTCAAAAAGGTGTATAGCAGCAAATACAAGAAAAATGTCAACAACATAATGTTAGATCCATATTTCAATGATGTTTTTATCAATTAATGCAACTTAATGTTCGCTTAAATTGAATTGAATCAACATAAAATCTTGATTCTATTTCATAGCTATTTCTATAGATACTTCTTAATAACCATTTTTAATTATCCTTTATAACATTTCAAGGTGGATAATTGATATTGAAGACAATTATTCGATAGCTATTACTATTTTGTTCATACTGCGAACTAATATTTTAGTCAAAATACGTATTTAACTTTTATACAAAGCTGTCAGGAAATCTAAATTTGTCATCAGTGACAAATATCTGTAATAAAGTGTAATAATCTCGTGTTACCAATTATCTTGCAGGTAATCACCAAAGTAGCCATAGTTATTAAATACACCCAATTCTGTTTTTACACGATACATACATTCCCAGAGAATACATGCACAAAAATTCCTGTAAAAAATAGTGTATCCATGGAAACATTAAAATTGCCATTTTATTATTTGTAAAATAAAAACCACTTTATTTCTGCTTTTATACAATTTTCGTAGGAAATTCGTGCAAAAAATGTTCGTGCAAAAATAATTAATTCATATTAATTCATTCATCATATTCCAATTATTTCATATGAATCATTGCAGAGTAAAGTAATCGAAGGTCCATGTTTCCTTTTGGACGGAGTTCATTCAAATATCGTGACAAATCAGTTTACTTGAATCAAAATAAATCATTGTATCAAAAGGATTTTGCATCAAAGGAGGACGGATTTACGACAGGCGAAACCGGAAGAAGATCTTGGCTCACAGCCCGATCCGAATTCCTCGAATGTAAGGTAAACTTCAACCACACAGGGTTTATTTGAAACACGGTAAAGCTCCGTGAGAATGTAATACAAGTCACAAGTAAATCGAGACCGGCATTTATTGCTTCAATTTCTAGGATTTCTGGATAAGACGCATAGAAATAGAAAAGTGTTAAAGTCTGGAAAATTAAAATTTATACGATTCTCATTAATTTTTAATATTAACACTAGAACTACCAAGGGGGTTAAAATGACTTGTCCGCTATTTTTAGTATAATTATTCGAATATGCCACGGCGAATTGTTTCAGATTTGAAATACTTTTCTTTGATATATGATACATGACGCGAATAATTCGATATATTAATTAACTTAAATCCACCAGCCATAATTTATGTATACTATATTCCAACAAATTTTTAAACAAATACTGAAACCAAATTTTGGAATTATGGAATAGTATAGAACCGCATACAACTTCGAAATTGGTTGAAAGTATGCAAAGTAGATTGAATCAAGTGAAAAGGTGGTTCGACAAAATACTAAAAAATTATTATTAAGTAACAAAGTTATTATAACAAATAACTTCCGGACAAAATGTACGCCAGTATGAATACTTTTGTGAGCCGTTATTATCAGTTATATTGATTAGAATTCATGTATTTCTGTTATTAATTACTCAATTTTCTTGAAACTTAGTGTCATTAAACTTTATATATATGTTTACTGATAATAAATAACTTCCGGTCAAAATGTACGCCAGTATGAATACTTTTGTGCGCCGTTATTATCAGTTATATTGATTAGAATTCATGTATTTCTGTTATTAATTACTCAATTTTCTTGAAACTTAGTGTCAATAAACTTTATATATATGTTTACTGATAATAAATAACTTCCGGTCAAAATGTACGCCAGTATGAATACTTTTGTGAGCCGTTATTATCAGTTATATTGATTAGAATTCATGTATTTCTGTTATTAATTACTCAATTTTCTTGAAACTTAGTGTCAATAAACTTTATATATATTATATGTTTACTGATAATAAATAATAATGAATAATAAGGGTACGAATACATGTGAGACTGACTGTAAATCCATGTATAATCATAAGTGAACACATGTTCGGTAGTTCTAGTGTTAAAATAACAACCATAGTTATTAATAATCTCTTATTATTTATCATCGAAAAGATAGAACTAATAAAGGAGTACCAGAAAATAGATCGGAAGTATTCGTGGATATTCGAGCAGAGTCCAATATGAAAATATAACTGGAGTAAATCTTAATGTCGCCTCTCAGTCGCCACTCGAGATGCCGCCATCGTTAGTGGCTACTGAGAGTCGCCTCTCGAGTGCAAAGGGTTAATATTCCGAATTTCGTGGCTTAAACTTGAACCGGACAGGGTTTATTTAGAACACGGTAAAACTCCGTGAAAATGGAATACATGTGCAAGTAAATGGAGATCGTTATGTAACATTTAAATGCAAAACTTTTCCTGATTGCTCGTTATCACTTGAAAGCCCCGTAATCCGGCAAGATTTCCCACGGATCAGTTTCCGGTTGCATTCTACTGAAAGTTTATAGGAACCAGCATGCTGAACCAACTCGACAATTAATGCGAATCCGTTTAATTACAATTCTCAAAACCCTGCCAACCTGGTTGTGTCAATTAATAAAACGAACTTCGACGCACAAACTTCGGAATAATCCCACGAATTACGCGAAATCGAGCGCATCTAATTATTATAGTTACGATTTTGCTGTTATCTCAATCACATTCTGCTGTTATTTCAAGAAAAGATTAAAGTATGAAAATAAATAAATTTCTTGAGTGGTGTCGTAATATTATTAAGAAAAGATTATCGTATAATATTAAGAAAAGATTAAAGTATGAAAATAAATACATTTCTTGAGTGGTGTAGTTGGTCGTAATATTATTAATATATATTATTTATTTTTTGCGGCTATTAATCAGACCAAAAATTAAATGAAAACTTCGATTATTATTAAGTTATATTATTTCTTATCTTTCATTATTGTTATATTTTACATTTATATTAAAGTTCTGTTCGTTTTTTCCTGTCTAACAGAACAATTCTCGACTGAAGAGGGTAACAAATGTGTTACTGAAACGTTTCGTCGACATATTTAAATAAAGAAGTTTTATTTAATTTTTGGTCTGATTAATAGCCGCAAAAAATAAACAATATATGAAAATAAATATATTTTGTCTTGAGTGTTGAGGTTGGCCGTAATATTATTAATATGTAGCGTGAAGTTTTAGCGGCTATCAAGAAGGCCAAATATTTGGCCTTCTTGATATATTATAAATATAATTAAATTATTAATATTAAAATAAATATTAAATAAATTAATATTAATAAATATAATTAAATATATTAATATTTGGCCTTCTTGATAGCCGCTAAAACTTCACCCTACATATTGAAAATAAATATATTAATCTTAATATTTCATTACTGTTAAATCTCTTTTTACGTGGTAAATACTTTCCACAGAAAACCGGATATAAAAAATGGCATAGAAAAGATTTAACTTACTTTGACAAACTTTTTGAGTTTGTAACGAATGAAAGATACTGCAAGATAACATTTCGTAATAAATTCAATCATTAAACTCGCGATTCTAATATTTTAATAAGCTATGTGACTTTTAGAAGATCATTAGAATTAGAAAGTCTAATACCTCTTTCTAATGATTTCCGTACCTTAAAACTGTTTTTAGATAACGTTAAGGGAAAGTCGTTACAAGATAAATTTTCATAGTTTATTAAATCAGGACGCACGCCTCTCCAATGTTCCAAACTACCCTCTTATGTTCTTTTTTTTAGAGAAACACGATACGCGGATATATTTTGTCACGTCACGTTTTCGTTATTCGAGATCAGCTTTTTCATCCCCAATATCCCCAAGAAATCTACTGTGACATGTGAAGTATTAACAACGTCGATACTAAACGCGGATACTCATTTATCTTGAACCCTCGACAGCAAGTATCTTGAACGGGAGAAATGTCCACGATGTAAGCCAATCTACATTCAAACCGTATTCCTTTCGCTATCGTGTCGTATTGTAATGTTATCTCTTCTCTAGTAAATCATTTCCACTGATTTATTGATCGGAGATTTGTAAGTTGGACAATTAATTTCGTGAGAAGAATCGATCTTTGAATTTAGTCGAGTAAGAGTTTACAAAGTAACAAAGCAAGAAGAAATAAGTAATCCAAGAAATCTAGAAAGTCTTGACATGTTTTCGTTCTTTTTAGATGTTACTTTGTAAACTTTTGTTACTTTGTAAATTAAAAGATCGATTCTTCTCACTAAATTAATTTTGCAATATAAAATGAAAAAGTGATTGATCATTTATCAAGACCTCCACTAATTTTTAATTCACTTTTTAATAAACTTTTTATAACGATAAAAATTCATGGACATTTATTATCTCTTCATTCAAAAGATGGAACTGATAAAGGAATACCAGGAAATAGACCGGAAGTATTCGAGGAAATTAGGGTAGGAGGGAGGATGAGCCATTGAAAACCATTAATTGATTAATTACTTCATCGTTGGATATTAAAATATGTGGTTATTTACTGCGCGCTCGTTAAAAGAGATATCGAAGCAAATAAATATCAGTGAATTCCACGGGAATGTTGTTGCAAATAAAAACGGGATGTAGAGAGGAAGAACTTTGAGTGAGACTCGATGAAACATCGTTCCTCGTGAGATTCTGTATTCGTGGACTTTTAATTAATGTCTAAATCGATTGCAGCTTTTGAAAGAAAAAAACTCTCCAGGTCCACTTTATGTACATTCGCCAATGGGACGATGCAATTATCTGAGAGGTCGCACGTTAAGGCTAGTACATAGGTTAGTGCTAGCAACCGATTCGCCAGGGGTTTGCTGAGTTCTTAACTCCCCGGAATTGAGTTAACCGATCAACTATCATAGTCGTTGTTGCACTCCAAAGTGTTTTGTAATCAATTCCAAAAGCGGAACAGCGGAAATGTATGTTCGCCAATTTCAAATCGAAAGAAAGAATGCAATTACATAAACATTTCAACGTATGTTGTAGAAGCCTGTGAAAAATGTTTCCCGTGAATTGAATTCTCGACACAATTCAAAATATGCAGGCTGATATAAAAAGGGGTCTGAAGCTTGCCATGCCTGTAATACTCAAGGCGAGGACTTAGAAATGTTTACAATTAAGATGCTAAAATCAATCCCTTCGATGTTCAAATCCAACTTCATAATTGTCATCCTTGTCATCACAAATTCATCAGTAATTCATCATTGCCGTCACAAATTTATCATTAATTCTTAATTGTCGTCACAAATTCATCACTATCATTCTTGTCATCACAAATGCATCATTAATTCATCATGGCCATCACAAATGCATCATTAATTCATCATGGCCATCACAAATTATCATTAATTCATAATTGTCGTCACAAAGTCATCATTAATTCATCACTATCATTCTTGTCGTCACAAATTCATCATTATCATCACGATTTCATCATTGCCATCACAAATTCGTCAGCAATTTATCACTGTCATCACAAGTTCGTCAGTAATTCATCATTGCCATAATAAATTCATCATTGTAATCACAAATGCATCATTAATTCATAATTGCCATCACAAAATCATCATTAATTCATCATTGGTATCACAAATTCATTATTAATTCATCGTTGTCGTCACAAAATCATCATTAATTCATCATTATCATCACAAATTGATCATTAATTCATGGGTGTCGTCACAAATGTATCGTCAATTCATAATTGTCGTCACAAACTCATCATTAACTCATAATTGCCATCGCAAATTCATCATTGTCATCACAAATCTATCATTAGCTCATAATTCATTATTATTAATTTCTTCAACTTATTACTACTACATATTGGCAGCAATACTAACATTTTCTCTGACAATAACAACGATAAATTCTGCTTGGCAAAAAAATTGATCTGCTGGTTTCAGTTGTATCGCGGTTACACTACACGTTGCTGAGAAAGATCGTAGCCTGTAAATGCTCGACAATTTGACTCATAGAATCAGCTTCTTTGCTCGTAAAAGTGATCCACGAATTCGATTTACTATACGCCTTCTTATATTTCCTTTCGTGGATTGAAGTTTACCCTTTCACGGCTTCGTTTCCTCGCCGACTTTTCCTTGGATCGTGCTAAAAGTATATCGTGAACGAGAAAATCAGAAACGCTATTTGGTGCGGCAATAAATCGATTCCAAACTTGCCATCATGTGACTCAAGTAAGTGTGTTTCATTATTCACAATTCTTTTATTATTTTTATATATATCTAACATTTTGGTAATTTCCGTGAATACGCAGCTGATGAATAAAGTATTAGATACGGGGAAAAGTTCTTTATGATGATTCTTGAAGGTACATCCAACTATTGTATTTCGAAACAAGAGTCCCGGAGGAGGTTTGGATCCATTATCATTTTCGGTTGCGCTACCAAAATGGGTTCTTTTATCATTTATAACTTCAAATCCAAATAGAGTTAGACAATGTACGTCTTATAATTAACAGACTATAATTAGTTGTTTTTAATGCAACTTCAGTATATTTGATTTAAAAATCCGCACGAATTATTATATTTCCGATACCTAATAATTCGAACACCGATAATATAATTGGTTCTATTGATAGAAGAAATCTATTTAACGTGTTAAGCGCTACGTCGAAATGCGTGTTATACGATACCTCGTGATACGTGTGCCGTGACATCTATACAACGTCTAAAAATAAAAAAATAAAACTGTAAGCGCTCTACGATATATGGGTTACTTTATATCGTTATCGTGATATTAAAAATATGAACAATATTACGATATTAGCCATATATTTATTTCGAGTTTTTGTAGTATTGGCATCGGTGGTCACATTTTTAGAAAAACCTTTCACAATATAATTTTATTATATAGAAATTCTAATAAAATTATTTAAATAATCGTTACATTAATTCCAAATTTTCCATCAAATTAGGAATTGACGATTAAATATCGTTTTACTTAAAATCGTGAACTGACGATTCCATCATAGCGTTCAAATTGTTAAACACACTTTTCCCAGTTAGATTAAAATATTCATTGACATTATTATTTGACATTAATAATTATATTCATATATCCGAGAAATGCCTTCTTTTGGCTTATAATATTATAATAAGCCACTACTCTCACTGCTCGAATTCCGGTATCACATTTCTCCCAACTTTTTCACGATATCCTTGATAAGGGACACCCCGTGTGAAACCTGAAGACAATAAATTTTTTTCGAAAAGCCAATAAGTCGAAATATCTCCAGAATAATCAAAGGGTATTTCTCTTTTTAACAAGCTCTACTCCACACGTCTCTACTCCTCCGATTCCAGTAATGCAATACGTGACGAAAACCCCGAAAGTATTATTCTACTTACATCTTTTTATCTTTCTATTAAAATAATGTATCAAGGCCCCGCACAATTCGCGACATTATTTAATCAGCTCTCTTTTACAGCTTTCTAAAATGATTGAATCTAATATATCCTCTCACTAAACTTATTAATAACTAATTGAAGACTTCTTATATAAAACAGTGAAAGTGCAAAAATTTAAATAATTCTTTCTTCAAATCGCTAAATATTTTACATACCGATGGTATTACTGTAATATACAGTTTTACTGCAATTATTTTTTGTAAATCAATAGTGTTCATTGTTCTACTCTGTCGTTCATATAAACAATTATTTTGAAAAGTGGTATACATACACATGTCGAAATTGTAAAAAAATTATGTCAAACATAATTCACGGCTATATACATATTGATATCTTCGTTTCATTATTTATAATATTGGAGTTTGTTGGTTATTTCTTATTTGTTATTAACAACCACGTCGATTTATAGGGAATAACATCTGTGGAATATACAATACTTACAATCCACATTATATATTCAAATCAACCCTTTCACCGCAAAAATATTGTCTACAGAGTTAAAAGAAAGAATAGACTTTCACGTTCGAAATTAGCGACGCATATTTTAATGGTCCAAATAATTGTTTCGTTTATACGCGGTTTACAGTTTTTAATTGAAATAATATCCTATTCGCATTCGTCGTTGAAGCTCAGAATTACATTAATAATTACATTGTCCATTATTACTTCCATAATCCATGGACATTTGTTCATCGAGTGCAATATATGAGCCGTTCAGTGCACAAATCGATTATCTCCACCAGTCACATAAAAATTGTAACATTACTGACGATTATTTTTTGGCTATTCTTTCTTATTAATTTTATATATCGTTAGATGAAAGCTATATCTGTATTTATGCATTTTGCTATATATATTTGAATTTGGACGTGATATATGTCCCGTTATATTATAAAGGGAATTTTAAAAAACAATGTACATTATTTCATCGCATTTCTCAACTTTTTGTTTTATGGAGTTAATCGATTTGTGCACTGAACGGCTCATATGTGAACATGAATTAATTCGACACGTTGCCAGGCAATTTAACTTTTCCAGAAGTTCAACAGAGTATTAACACACGTCGGTAAACGACACGCGTAATGACACGCGAGTGTGATATAATAATTATCGACGCATTATACACCGGACGTCATATACTTTCCCAAATTGACCGATATTTATCCGGGGCTACTATACTGAGAACCATTTACGTGGGCGATCAATTTCTACGAGCAGACTCTCTGTAATTCCTCCGCGATAAACTACTTCGAGCAGTTCTCACGTCTACCAAATATGCAGTCGTATGTGCTTCATTGCCTCTACTCTTGCGTCCACTACCCTGCACTTGCAGCTTTCAAGAGAAGTAGTGCAAGATAAATATCTGGTACGCCTTTCACGCTTTTATTTCATTCCCCTGCTGATTCAACTGGATATGCTTTAATTTCGATTTTATTGAAAGGCTCAATATTTAAAGAAGTATTAATGTAGCGTGAAGTTTTAGTGGCTATCAAGAAGGCCAAATGTTAACAAAAAACTTCTTTATTTCAAATTACGACGATACGTTTCGATAACGAAATTGTTATCCTCTTCAGTCGAAAATATATACCAAGAAGTCCTAGGAAATGGTCTTAGGTGTTTCGTTAAGACTCTTTTTAACATTTGGCCTTCTTGATAGCCGCTAAAACTTCACGCTACATTAATAACATTACGGCCAACCTCAACACTCAAGATACAATATTTAAAGAAGTATATAATAACGATGTGCAGTGTTGATTCGGTTAATTATACTATAGTTCGACTTTCTGTTTCACATTGTGATATATTATATTCATGTTTCCATCTTACGTTGAAAATGAATGTAAGAGGAAGATCCCTCGAAGAGGGAAATGGCGGGGGAGGCATAGCCCCGACGGGACGACAGGCCCTAAAAGGATCCGGAGTGGGGATGAGGGTCCGTCGCCCAGCCGCCGAGGGATAACGCGCATAGAATAGATATATTATAGAATAGAGATCTTACGATTAGAGAGAACACTGAGAGATCGACGAGAGGTCGAATAGAGATCGACTAGAGATCGACTAGAGATCATAGAACAGTCGCAGTATAGTTCTTAAGGAGCTATAGATTGATATAGATAGAGCGTTGTACGATAGTAAAAGCGATAAATATATATATGTATAGCGATTACAGACTTTAGGATCAACCAACGTCGGCATAGGTTGATTCTTCTTATATGAAGATAAATATTCGGTACGCTTTCCATGTTTCTATTTAATTCCCCCGTCGATTCAACTGGATATGCTTTAATTTATATTCTCTTAAAGAGCTAAATATTTAAAGAAGTATATAATAACGATGTGCAGTGTTGATTCGGTTAATTATACTATAGTTCGACTTTTTATTTCACATTTATATATATATTATATAATACTTTTATGATGTTTTCATATTACGTTGAAAACGAAGATAAATATTCCGTTCACTTCTCACGTTTCTATTTAATTTGACTACCAAAGGGGTCAAAATGACCTGTCCGCCATTTTCAGTTAAATTATTTAAATATACCACGGCGCATTGTTTGAGATTTGATATACTTTTATTTGATATACATAACGCAAATAATAATTGGTTCCATTAATGAACTTAAATCCTGCTATCATAATTGATATATAAATAAATGTGTAAGCATAACTGAACATATATTCGGTAATTCTAGTGTTCAGTCTAGTGTCAAATTACCATTGTTTATAAATTACAGCATTTTAACCAATAAAACTGCTGTTTACTAGATTATCACTTTATCACCTGCCAATGCAATCATAATTAATATGCACTTAGACTGGAATTAGCTAGAGAAGTGAGCCAGACATTCACTTGGCAGCACTGTCACTAACGATAAGTACTTTCAGATGCCCAGTACATGTCCCACTGGTGATGACATTTCACAGAACATCATCGAAATCAAGTGATTCCTGTTTAGAGCAGTTTTTTTTCTCGCTTTCTTACTTCCTCGCATAACTTCAAAATCGGATTAAAATCATACGCATAAAAAGAGACTCAACTGTAATCAAATATCGTATCATATATCTTAATATCTATAAGAATCCCTTCTCTAAGTGTTTCCAATTGTTTTGTTCGTGTCTCTGGCATATTGTATCAGGCACGCCACATTATAGAACATATGATTTCCATTTGAATTGATACAAAAAAGGATATCGGGATTTATTGGACGTGTGAGAGCATTGAGCTTGAAAACAAAATAGATCCCAATTGCGGTCGGCAGAGCTGCCGTTTTCAGGACGCGGTTCACTTTTTTCGACAACTCCATTAATCCAATAAAGTTCCAGCAGACTTTACCCCGGTTTCATTCTACGGAACTGCCTCGCGAACTGAATCTCGCGGAAACGATAAATCCTTGCGTGCTCACCTCTGGAAATATGTTTCAAACTCACGATAATGTGTCCCTTCCACCTTCGTGTTCAACGCTTATTTAACACCCGTTACAGGAGCGGCTCTATTTCAAGGCCGAAGGAGCTGCCAGTAGTGAATACCGTTACTTTCTACAATTTTGTAGACTTTCTTTGTAAAATTACAATTGCTTCCCCTCGTATTCGCACACCGTGGGAACATTTAGTATAAATAAGAAAAAGGCACTTTCCTTGGGGGCAAGAATTTGAAATTTATTTGAAAAACAAATTTTTCATTTATATTCAACAGAATTCATTACTGCATTATTTGACATTTATTTACAAAGCCGTTTTGTTTTGGATTGTTTAGAAATACAGAAAATATACATAAATAAGAAATATCTATAAGAAAACTGTTTTCTTTCTTTGTTTATACTAAATGTTCGAATGGCGTACGAACACGAGAGAAAGTTACTGCGCATATGTATACATAACGCGCAAAATTGAAACCGTTAATTAACTTCAATCCTAAAGTCGTAGTTTTTATATAAATAAATGTAAGCATCATTCCGTATATGTTTCGTAGTTGTAGTGTTAATGATAATGTGAGTGTAGTATATTGTATTTAACCACAATTCACTAACTTTGTTGACACTGTAAACAAACTGGCACGACCTGAAGTTACGAATGAAATTAATCCTGCACTTAGCTGTTATAGTTCGTAGGAAGGAACTTGGCGTAATCACTTCGTAGTTCCCGCGCGTCTACATAGTTCCCAAGGACATTAAATTCGAAGAATTGAACGGTGAATTTCCATGTTAAATTCCAGGGTCCCAAAACCAAGTACACTTATTATTAGCCCTCGATTTACACGGCATTCTAATCGCACGATTTTGGTTTAACAAGCTTAAAGAAATGCGGAAGAAAATATGTACTTTTTAATTATGTTATGTATATCTTGTTTGAATTAACGAATTTTTATTTGGAAACATGTAAGTACTGTGTTTAAAAAAAATACATAATCTGTTTCATACGGATTTGTTAAATTTATTACATATTTCTTTTGAATGTGAAATATGGATTCGAATTGCACTATTTCGGTTTAACACGTTTGAAGAAACGCGGAAGAAAATATGTAGTTTTTAATTATGTTATGTATATCTTGTTTGAATTAACGAATTTTTATTTAGAAATATGTGTCCTAATTTAAAAAAACATAATTCTGTTTCATACAGATTTGTTACATTTATTGCGTATTTATTTTCAATATGAAACATGGATTTCAATTCCACGACTTCAATTCACACGGCATTCTCGGGAAACCAATCCACAGTGCAAATCGGGGGTTAAGTATTTATATCGTAACAAAAACTATATTTATTATAACAATTTACTGTTCTCAAAATCTGCTGAGTCTCGGAAATGATAAACAAATTCTTCACGTATGTTATTATTTCACACGAATTTAAATCTATTAAAACACAAATGATGCTTTTCTCATATTATCCTTTAATTTTCCTGTCACCACATCAAACGGGCGAAAACGAATTGCGCCGAGAAGTTATTTAATATTAATACATTATTTTATACAAATATTATTTCTAATGCTGCCTCGTTGGTAATGCATTTTTGTACCAATATTCTGATTCCGTTTTATATTTATATTTTTATCTCTAATTTATAATATATTGGCTTATCCAGAAATTTCATGCCGATTCTTAAGGAAAATTCAAAGGCAACGTTTTTATATGTCGATATATATTTATTCAATTATGTATGCCTCAATTTATTCGCAACTTTCCCTCATTTTTCAGGCAACTTGAAGATTGCATTCTCCCCGAACTTCTCAAGGTTTTTCTTTTTCGAAAAACAACTGAAAAATCCGCATGAAATTTCCGAACAACTCAATATTTTGATGAGCTTGTTTTCGTCAGTTAAACAGGTCATTGAAATATGAAACAGATATTTATGATAATTTATCAAACTGATACTTATTTGTATAATTATCCGTTTGATATGTGTTATATAGCATAAGGCAATTATAATGTGCAAAACCGTGTTCCTGTATTTGTTCGTTATAACAATAATGGAAAACAGAACTGAAGTGGGTTGCGTTACCAGTTTTCTGCATACTCACGCCGGATTGCGTTCTCGGATTACATTTGTAACGTAATCTGCATGCGGAATCTCCTTCTTCTCGGCAATAAAGAATTAAGGAAATGAGAGAAGATCTGCAGTGAATGTAATAGAAACATTGTGGTACGGGTTTCTTTTATCTCAGTTTCTTTTGAGTCTTCGTTGAAGAGCACTTTCATTTTCGATGGAGAAACAACTACTGCAACTAATTTACCAATTGCGAGTGTGCCAAACAAGCCTTTACAAATTTCATTGCCACCAAAAATACAGAATGTTTTCAGAAAGGTTTTCGGATTTTTAAAATGTAGAAAAAGTGTGTTTCATTTACTCACTAAAAATATAATAATACTAATAAGCGACAGTGTACATGTTCATTTTCTTTTACGAATAACATTCCGACTAACGATTTAGGTAAAGATAATTTTATTATCCAATCGGTTATGTAAATTCTTATTTAGATATTGCATGATCTTCCAAGTTAATTCGAGAGAAATAAAA
The DNA here is from genome assembly GCA_910591585.2 of Nysson spinosus. Lineage (NCBI taxonomy): Eukaryota > Metazoa > Arthropoda > Insecta > Hymenoptera > Crabronidae > Nysson > Nysson spinosus. The sequence continues at coordinate 1,864,432 of OU342847.1, forward strand.
TGAAACGACTAAAGACAACTCAATCGAATATACCAATTTAATGTATAAACGTCTTCAAATGCGAAGTATCCCCCTTTTTCAATTATTACTATTTTACATACTTTTGACATACCCCGACAAGTTTGCGTAATATTTCTTGCTGCATAGTTCGCCAACCTTCTCGTAGTAAAGTAATTTCTTGCGGGGAAACTAAAAACCGACCGATAGCAATAAAGATAACAAAATCTTATTACACCCAGGTGCCAATACAATATGTGTCTGCATGGCAAGAAAATAGTTTAATATTAATGGTGACATTATAAAATGAACAAAGGTTTTATATTCCATTCACTTTTAATGTTCATTCTAACGTTTAAAGTACACGTTAGAATGAATATTATTTCTAATGCTGCCTCGTTGGTAATGCATTTTTGTACCAATATTCTGATTCCGTTGTATATTTATATTCTTATCTCTGATTTATAATATATTGACTTGTCCAGAAATTTCATGCCGATTCTTAAGGAAAATTCAAAGGCAACGTTTTTATATGTCGATATATATTTATTCAATTATGTATGCCTCAATTTATTCGCAACTTTCCCTCATTTTTCAGGCAACTTGAAGATTGCATTCTCCCCGAACTTCTCAAGTTGTTTTGTTTTTCGAAAAACAACTGAAAAATCCGCATGAAATTCCTGGACAACTCAATATTTTGATGGTCCCTAGTGGTCCCAAACTTATGGCCGGTAGTGTACTTGCAATTCTACTGAATATCTAGAAGTAGAATTATTCTTCCAATCCTCAACTTGAGTAGAATACTTGAGTAGACGGTTATAAATCATATGGCTTAGAGGAGCGGATAAACAAGAATAATAGAATGCATAGTCGGGTCAGTTGCGAGGAACACTGTACTCTAATCAAGAACCACGGTATTCATGGTGCTTTGTTAGTTCAGCTTAAATCGGATTAATTGCAAATCAATAATAGATACGGGAGGACGAGTCTCAAAAGCTCTAATCTACGTTGCTCACACTCATCGGTAGATTAATCTTTTACCAATGGGAGCCATGCAAATTGTATGTTAAATCTTTGTAGCAATAAAGCTCTTTTTACTTGTCATTGAATATTTATTGACGATGATCAATGAACAGGTTTTATTAGGTCATCCCAGAAGTAATATCGTTTATTATTTATTATATGTTATATAAACGTTCATATCATGTTCCGCTGATATAATTATAGGAAATGGCACTTAATTATGGTTACTTAATTATGATATATAATTGTGGCACTTTTCGTGCCATAAAGAATATTCTTTCGATAGTATGTAACATGCGTTCGACTTAATCAGATTTATATTTTGCATTTGAATAAAAAAGTTGCACTCAGAGTTAGAATTCAAAAACGACATTACTTATGGAATTACCTAATATTTGTGCTGTTATTTTTGGAATTGGTGTAACTCCACTTTTTCTTTTGACCTTAATATTAAGACTAACTAAGAGAAGATATCAATCTGTAGCAGAAAATATATTTACGTCCGTTTTCATGAAAACGGACGTAAATATATTTCAAAAATAACGACTCACTTATTGGGTTGGTTGCATAATTTCGTAATCTCGCACCATTTTCTTTCTAACAGAGATTTGTCCACGAAAAAAAAGAGTTTTTATAATATTTTGTACATCACTTTAAAGCCCTAGTCTTACACTTTCAGATGGTTTCTGAAAGTTTCGATTGAATTAATGTTTTTGTAGTTATAAATTAAAAATGATGGAGTGGCAATTGGGAAAAGAACATTTCCGACATGCTACGAAATTGTGCACCAATCCGATATATTTACTTTTATTATTGTACTATATATTTGCATTAAATAAATGTTTCTTCATAGCGTAGGCGTAACTTGCTTAATAAATGTGGATATTAAAAAAGTTACGGTCTAGTAGAGAAGTTTCTACTCACTTTTCCCTTTGTCTTCTTTTACTTTGGTGCACAGATGTATGAGATAACGGTGCAGGAATGTTTGCGAAATTTAAAGAATAATGTTGATAACGGACCTAATAGAACCTAATAGAACCTAATAGAACCTAATAGAACCTAATAGAACCAAATAGAACCTACTATAGGTTTTAATATATACTATGTATATAACTAAATAAAAAGTAAAACTACTCAGTTATGCTTCCACTTTTATTTATACATAAATTGGGGTTGGAGGATTTAAATTAATTAATGGATTCAATTCTTTGCGTTATTTTCATCAAATAAAAGTATATAAAATGTGAAATAATACGCTTAATATGTTGTAATTTTCTGCGGCTATTAATAAGGCCAACAAATTAAAAGAAAACTAAAGGAAAAATTAAAATAAAAGTTAAGCTTAACTAAACACCTAAGACGAATAGACTAGATAGCACCTAGGGCGAAATTAATGTAAAGGAGCATATCCTAGGACTTCTTGGTACAAATTTATCGACTGAAGAGGATAACGACTGTGTTATCGAAACGTTTCGTCGAAGTATTTAAATAAAGATGTTTTCTTTTAATTTTTTGGCCTTATTAATAGCCGCAGAAAATTACACACTACATATTAATAATATTACGGCCAACCTCAACTTTCAAAAAAATGAAATAATACGCTGTGATATATTCGAATAATTCAACTAAAAATTGCAGACAAGTCATTTTGCCTCCGTTGGTAGTTCTAGTGTTAATATCGTTATTTGACATTCGATGCAATGTGTTCCATATTTCATCTCCTTTACATAAACACTGAAATACTTTCGGTGCCGTTCAAGAAATAGATGAAAAGTTTGTCCAACGGTGAGATTCCTCAAAAGTTTTCTTTTCCGTTTCCCTAACGGCGATTCGAGTTAGTGGTTTCTTGTTGAGTTATAATTTTGTTTCCCCCCACGATGGAAAAGTTTTGCCAACAAAAAATACATTCATAAAATGGTATTCGTAACTGACGAAAGACAATTGAGTTTTTCAATTCCACGACTATGCTCCTTTACTTGTAACTTACATTTTCCAAGTGAATAATCGCAATTTAAATATTCTTTTTCACTTGAAACTTTTTACACAATTCTGGTTTTACACGATAAATGCGTTCCCGAAGAATACTGTTAAAAAAACTCGTATAAAAATATACTCTATCTATGGAAACTTTAGAACTTCCATTTTATTATTATATTTGCAAATTAAAAAGAATTTTATTTCAGGTTTTATTACATTTTTGTACGAATTTTGTGTAAAAACAGAATTGGGTGTACTTTTCACTCGTTATTCAACTTTTAATATTAGTTGCTCAATTAATATTAGTAGTCCAATTTCTTTTTAATAGTGAAAGAAAATGTATTATGGAAAATTTGCGATTCCTTTGTATACTCCCGGAAGTATCGATTATTCGATTAATTTATGCTAGTAATTACTTTTCGTGACAATTTATTATCAAGACTTGACTTCAATTCAATTAAAAGAAACCATATTATACTTCGCATATAAAATATATTGCATAATTAAAGAAGAATAATGTACAATATCTTCCGTTATACTTTCAAACAATCGTAATTCTAACAATCTTAACCCTTTAAGTGTTTTATTTCGTTTTTAAAATGTGCACTTGCGTGCTTATTTATTTATTATTTTTAAGTTATGACGAGTATATTCGACGAAAGCAGATTAAATGCATTTGGTATAAAATTGAAATAAATTATAATAAAAGAACAAAATTTTCTAGTTGTTTTTGGAAAAATTTATCTTTTTTATTAGAAAATTATAAATATTAGAAAATTGTATTATGTCATAAATAATGGTATATAATTGCAATTGACAACAATTTGAGTAATTCGGTAAAAAAGGTAAAAAATGAAATATTTCGTATCTCAACACTAGAACTACCGAGTTATTCCATGTTATACTTACAGATTTATATGTATACTGGCGTCCCCCGTACAACACGGTACTTCTACAACACGGATTCGCTCTAATACGATCCGAGAATTGGGGTAACCTAGATACATTCTCGGTTTGTCAATGTGTAATAGTTTTGACTAATTTTTGATTATTTTAATAAACATATTTCTTTTAGTTATCAAATGAAAATAGTATACTTTTGTTCATTTTTGGAATTCATTTTTGGACTAAACCTTTTGTTTCTTATAACACGGATTCACATAACACGTCATTCTTTCGCCACCTAACTATCGTGTTACAGGGGGGATGCCTGTATAAATTTAATTAGATTTAATAGATTTAATTATGTATATTATTTACATAAAATAAAGGTAAATGATTTCTCAAACAATGCGACGTTGTGTGGTGTTAAACAAACAAAAAATGACATTTTTTCATGACGGGTATACTCGACATAAATATCGAAAGGGTTAATCTACTCTTGGCTACAATTCTCCCGTAGTAACGACAGATTCATTAATTCATACAGTTTGTATAAAAAGAGATACATTCTTAAAACCGTTTCATTGTCAACGTCTTTGATCGCGGAAAGAAAAGCGGGAATACAAGAAACGGAATAATAAAGGCGTTCTGTCTCATTAGTATGAGAAAGAATGATAAGAATTATTTAGGTCAGCGGTTAGCAAGGAAAGAGTTATTTCAATGTCGGTCGAAAATGCGGGAGCAACGAGGATAAGATAATTAAGTCCAGGATTAATCCCATCAATCAAAGTCCAAGGAAAGACATATCTTTCAACGCTTTCCACCAGCTACATCATTTCACCGACTCGTTTTCTAATTCCTTCTTGATTTAACAATTTCATTGTTAGATTCTTACAATTTTATCTGTTAAACCTAACCTTAAAATTTACCAGCGCAATTCCTTCGACCATGAAAGCAGTTCATTATACAGAAAGATAAACCTAAAAGTGCAAATTGAAGTATTGTCGAAATGATTGATTATATCGAAAAATGTTTCAAACAAAAGTCGAATGGTTTCGAAGGAGGAATTATTTGATATAATTATCATTTTTGTAAGTAGTCACGTAGAGGACATTTGAAGGTCACGTTTGTTTTTTTAAATAGAATTATATGTATTTTAATGCACCAGTCGATTCAGCTCGTCATTATTTATAAAAAAGTATTAACCCATGCATGTCCAAATATAATTAGTTTAGTAGATATTTTATTTTAAATATTGCTAAGGAACCATCGCAGTGCGGAATAGAAACAGATTTGCGAAACCAGGAAACCAACATGACGTAGTAAAAATCGTAGTAATCTGAGTTGATTGTGCATAAACATCGTTCATTCGTTTCCTCGTTTCATTTTTTTCATAGAATCAATATATCAATATTATATTTATTTGTATGTATTATATTCTCGGCGGAATCTAATCATTCAAACCAAAATGTGTTTAATTAAAATGAAGTCGGCTGAAAAGCTCTGAAACTAACAAATCTGAACGAACGTCGGGAAACTTTGTGAAAGGCATTTAATTAGATCGATTCATTGGTCTGATCGCTCGTCCCTTGTTTCCGACCTGCTGGCGTTATTCCAAAATGTCCGTCGACAAATCGTCGCATACCGGAAGCAACTAGAAAGGAAGCAGCTAAACACCGCTGTCACGTGTTTTAAAAACAACGGGTTGCGAGAATTGGATTGTCAACCCCTATCGTTAATTACAAACACAAGAATACATCATTGTTTCCGTGAAATATGATCTTTGTCATAAAAAACGGACATTTATGCCAACCTTTCCATTTCTCTTTGGACGAATATCACCAAAACAACTAATGGAGAAGGAATAATTTTTTCAATCTATGAATTAACCCCTTGACATACAAATAAAACGGAATGTCATGGGTCCAAAAAATACCATTTAATTTGGCTCAACTGAACAGTTACGTAAGCTTTGAAACAGAACGGAATATTTGCAATGCTAAATATCATTTAATAAGATTGATACACAATATTAATGGACAATAATGAAGTAACATTATTCAATAATAAATAAGTAGTTCTGTAAAGTATGATATTTTTCCTGTCCGCCGGAGACAGTTCTTGCGTCCCGGAGACGTCAACGTCTACAATGACACGCGAAACAAATGACGTCTCTCCGACGTCATTGTATGCCAAGGGGTTAAGAACGACACGACGAAAGTTAGGTTATAGAGGGTTAAGACACTGGTTACTTCTTTTGCAATCTTAACACTTTGACGGCCGCTGTCACGTGTACGTGATTTCGACAACCAGCGGTTATCGGCCGGTGTCACGTAAATGTGACTTCGCACTAGCAATCTTAGACCAGCATTATATAAATATTTCGAGATCGTAGATTCGACGTTTCTATATTAATCCATTTTAACTGTTTTCGACTTACTGCTTTCCAATTCTTACGAGTTTATTGGCGTTTTTTAATTCTCAAATTATTGGTTTTGTGAATTTTTCGTATTTCAGTACGCGAGAGATGCCGGCGGTAGTAGCGCGACTTTGAGTCAAATGAGCGGCCGTCAAAGTGTTAACAGCCGTTTGCAAGGCTTACATATTTTATGTAAGAAATAAGTTCGGCAAAGTTCCGTGTGTTTATACATTTATGTGAAAAATTATTACTATGGATAGTCGAATTTCTTTTAATGCGGTTTGAAAGTTATGCGGCGAGGCGGCAAGAGATGCAAGAAGAAATAAGTAATCCAGGCTTATTTTCGTTCTTTTTATGTTTTTCTGTTTGGAATTAAAAAGAGAAGAGAATAATTCCCACACACAAGTAGAGCTTTTCTTGTTCGAATTTAAAATCTTTTTATGCATAAACAAAAGAAAACGAAACAGCTGAATACGTGGAAGTTACCTCTTTTGTGCTGCTGGTATTTTAAAAAAATATCCTTCATTTTACCAAGAAAGCTATATCCTTTTTATACGGGTTTTTATGCGAAATTCCGTGGAAGGTATCTGCCGCATTAAAAGTGTTAACATGCGCCAGACTTTTGCGCGGGAATATTTAAAACGTAACATACATGTATGATCAACTTACCCAAAAATCCTGGTATTGCACCTAACGGCATTACAAATAGACTGACTAGGAGGTCGGCCACGGCGAGTGATAAAAGAAAGTAATTCGTAACATTATGTAACCTCCTATCAAGACACACTGCCAGGCAGACCAATATGTTCCCCAAACCACCGGCTACGATGAAGACCGCAACAAACAGGAAACTCCATTCGTATCGACGACTCCTTCCCGCTGAATTCAATTTCGATCTGTGCGAGCAAGAAACCGCAAGATCCTCCGTCACGACATCCTCCGTCAGTGAGCATTCCAGGATCTGGGAACACGTGAAATCCAATGTAGATGAAGTATAATCGAAGCAAGGAAACCCTCGCATTTCCAATAATATCAAGTGGGAATGATCTGCATCTATTACCGGTTTCGAATTCAAAGTGTAGTATTTCAAATTACACCTAATTCTGTTTTTCACACGATTCTGATTTATCAAGGTCTAGAGAAATAAATTCAATTTCCTTTTTATAGAATCTCGTTCGATTTAGCAGCGTTAAAAAAGGTGTTTGATTGAAATTTTAAGGGCAATTATTTGCATTAATCGTCATTTTTAGATATATTTAAGGCAGCATGATATATGTACATATATACGTACAATGCTCTTCTTAATAAACATTAGAGCGTCAATCAAAAAATGTTGCTTTTGTTAGTTTTTTGCGCAATATATGTTTAATCAAGAAATATATCACACTTCTGGAAACAATCCCCTATTTTTCTATGTATGTACACGATGTCTTTTTTTACACGGTGTTTTATTACACGGGTTCTTCTGGAACGTATCTACCGTGTAAAAATGGAATTTGGTGTGTATGATAATTTGTAATTTGATAATTTGGCTTGCACTGACAGTAATTTATGTCTGGACAGAGGTAGTACTTAATTATAGGTAGAAAGAGGTAAAGAGACTTTTTCTTATTTAATATCTTTTTAAAGTTCTTTCAATAATTCATTAACCTCGAAATGTACTTTCACTCGTGTTATTTACTCGTTTCTATAATAGTTTTCTCTTTTCGGTAATACAATTCTACACGGTTTGTACTCCAAATTCACCCTTTTGGAAATCTAGTTTTTGTACGAACTTGTTTTCTTAAACTTTTCTAAGAAAAATGAAATCCAATTTCAGTTTATTGTTCTGGAATTCACTATTTTATTGTATGTAACGATGAACGTAAAATAATTATTTAACCCTTTGCACTCGGACGCCATTCACATTGCCGCAATAATGGATGCTGAGGGTCGCGTTTGGAGTGCAAAGGGTTAATAGTGTACACTGTACATAGCTCAAAAACGCCTACTCAAATTATCACAAAGTCAAAGGTCAGAGTAAAACGAAAATTGATTGGTCCGTTGCAATACGTATCTCTCTCTTTGTATACAGTAAAGTAAAATTCGAGGAATTTTATTGTTTAATTTGAATTTGATTTGCAGAAGGGTGAATTTGATATGCAAAAGTCAAAAGAAACTCGACGAGGGAAACGATACAACGAATATTTCGCGGGGTAATTCTATTATTACAAATGTCATACAAGTTTGCACTCCAAATTAATCCTTTTGCTGATCATATTCACCTTTTTACACTCCAAATTAACCATTTTGTAGATCATATTCAACTTTTCACACATCAAATTCAATTTTTTTCCAAATCAATTACAACCGTTTTCAATTCAACTTTTTCTACAGAATTGTTTTCGTAAGCTTTTTGTAATAAAAATCGAATCAAATGTTAATTTATTTGTTAAGAAATTCCAAATTTTATTGCATGTAATTTAAAGATGTACATGAAACACTTATTTATTTGTAATTACCGATTACATATGTAGTTATTTTGCAAACAGGCGAATTTCATTTGCAATAAGTCGAATTTGATGTGCAAAAGGGTGAATTTGATTTGCAGTAAGTCCAATTTGATTTGCAATAAGTCGAATTTGATGTGCAAAAGGGTGAATTTGATTTGCAGTAAGTCCAATTTGCTGTGCAAAATGGTGAATTTGATGTGCAAAGGGGTGAATGTGATTTGCAAAAAGTCGAATTTGATGTGCAATAAGGTGAATTTGATCTGCAATAAGGTGACTTTGATATACAAAAAGTCGAATTTGATTTGCAAAAAGTCGAATTTGACGTGCAAAAGGGTGAATTCGATTTGCGAAAAGTCGAATTCGGAGTACAAAACCTGTAATCGAAAGGTACAAAGACGAAGAAGATCTTGCAAGAAGAAAGCTGTACAGCCCAAAATAGAAAGAGAATTTTTAATTTTATTGCCTCAATATACAATGATCAACATAATCTTACCTCATCCTGGAAGGTCGTAGCATTGCAGTCTTTGAACTTGGGAATCCTTGATAAAAAGATCCCTTCGATGCTCTCCAATCCTCGGAGTATCAGCGACACGTTCACATCGCAACCCGTAAAATCACAGGGTTTGCAGAGCAAAGTCATGGAAGAAGTAAAAGTACCTCTGACGGTTGTACAAAGATGATCAAAGCCGTCCATATTCACACCACACTGGTCAGTGCAGCCAACAAAACTATCATTACAAGACACTTGATGCAACACCGTTGTCAAATTGCTTGTCCACGACGTAAAATTACTTTCTATACCGAGCATCATGAATTTCTTCATTAAACTGTCAACGTGCAACGATCACTCTGCGAGAACTTCATTTCCAGCGTCAAAATGATTCATAAACAATTACTTTCTGACGTGAACAACGACATTCAAGCAACAAGTAACACGTTGTTCCTTAGCTAGCTCACTTCCCACGAAGAAACAATATATAAACATTATCACTTTTCTCCGAGAATTCCGAGTATTTACTTCTTCCAAACATTCCCGTAACTTCCATGAAAACTAGTCATAACTGTTGTCAGTGTTTTTGTCAACTGTTTTTGTGGCGTACTCATAATGTCGTGTTAAAAAGAGAACACACTGAACAAGCTTTCAATGAATGTCTGAATAACTCCGTTCATAAGTTACGTCTCTTTATGATTAACTTCGTGCGAAGATAATGCGGATCTTGAAATCTGAAGAAATAACTTCCATATTTGGTATATCGAGGGTTAGGTACTTCTTTAGATCCACTGATTCTTCGATATTTTATGACTCCATCGAGCTTGGCTTTACAACTCTTCATGATATTCGCATGTGTTTTACATTGTTGGGAGACCCCTTCGTATACTCTTCGTGCTCCTGGGAGTTTCGCGCGCTTTTTGTACCAATCATAGACGTCCATATCTGGAAAAGATATCGTATTATAAAGTACCTGTAAAATATTCACTTATTACATTTGAAATTTTAGTTGAAATGCGTTTATTATTCTAACATTTCGCAAAAGTTTCAGATAAATGTAGCACGGTTTGATTAACACTTTGACGGCCGCTCGTTTGACTCAAAGTCGCGCGACTACCGCCGGCACCTCTCGCGTACTGAAATACGGAAAGTTCAAAAAAACAATATTTTGAGAATGGAAAACGTGAATATACTCGTAAGAATTGGAAGGTAGTAACTCAAAAACAGTTAAAATTAACATACAAACGTAAAATGCAAAACCAATGAAGAAGCATACAACAATGATGGAAGTAATATTAAAACTTATTCGCTGAACGTAAACGTTCGATTTCCCAGCAGTTGTTAGTTTATTCACGAAAGTTCACCGAAAGATACACGTGGCAGATGTAATGATATTGCATCAGTCAGAAATAAGGTAACCCTAAGGTGACACCGGCGATACAGATTTCCAATGCAAAACGTGCCACCCCCTTAAATCCATTCGATAAATCAGATACCCAAGAAAAACGACGGTAGCAGCGACAAGCCAAGCTGTTCATGTGCTTGCCCCGCGTGGGGTTAAAGGGGTGGGATGGGGGAGGAGGTAAAAAATTGTTTCTTGCCTCCAAGCGTTTTACTCTCAACACGAAAACTGACGATGAAAATGTATCGTCGCTTCGCATAGCTGAAACAGCCACTTTGAAAAACAGCTCCATCTATGCTCGAAGGGAAAGCAACCCGTTTACGCGACAGAACAGACTCGAAGAAAAAGGACGCAGTTTTAATATATCAGTACCAGAATCATTTTCGACTTCGAGAGAATCTTGTTTTCATTATTGATTCTGTTATCGTGTTTTAATTGGTTTTTTTGTTTTTATATACTAGTTCGAAATTGTTGGAAATAGTGTAAGACGCACATATCGACGTATATATTCGGTGGGATTCTAGGAGGCCACGAATCCGAATGTGTACGTTTTGTAAGTGTTATTATATATAATTGTTCGTTCCATATTTAGCACTGTATTTCATGCCTGCATTTTACAACAAAAACCAAACATATTGTTGTAACAATATTGTTGTTACGTAATTTCATTTTAGTCTATTTGTAATTGTCGCACGAGTGTCATTTGTTTGTAATTTATGGGTAGCTATATTGAGGCTGATGAAGGTTCCAAAATGGACGCCGAAACATGTGACTTTATATTGCAAATAAAGAAACAGACACCGATTGTTCGGAAGCCGTTTTTACGTAATATTTAAACGTTTATGAATTATAGATGTGAATCATTTCTTTCGAAGTAAAACATCATAAATCTAATATATTCTGCATTGACCTTGAACTGGTTTCCAAGAACTGTAATAGAAATATTTATTACTGGAAATATTAATTCTTGTTAATTACATTGCACGAATTGGATTCATTAATGAATATAATAATGCTGGCTGATTTATAAATAAATATATTCGGTAATACATATATGATAATCATACTGTGTATGAATGTATGATATATATATATACGTATAATAATTAATATAGCATTGTAATAATATCGGAATGTTTGAATATTTGAACATTAAATGATTATTCAAATACATTCTTCTCTTATGAAGTGCACTGATATACATAATATGAAAACTTCTCCGGATATTATTTTCCAAATAAAAGGTTTAATCAATGCGCATATTAAATCTTTCCCCGAATATAAAGTATCATATCTCTCGCAAAAGTAGCGGCTTATTTAATATAAATTGCAAATAGAATAACGACGAAATTTGTAGGATTATTTCTACTAGAATATGATATTTGCAGTATTTCATTATAATCTACATAATCATCATTTTATGCCACATAATTATAATTAATATATCCGGAATTATGAGAACACAGATGTGGACGACCAAATAGACTACAGTTTACTGTTTTGTTTTGTAGGTTTCGAAATATGCATTTTCTATAGTTTTGAAAAGTAAGTTATTACATTTAAATGAACAACAATTCGCATTAAACATTATTAAGTTTCAATAATATATTGCACGCGTTTCGCATAATTTAAATAAAGGAAATGAAGCTATTCTAATTGCTCGTCTTTAGCCGTTTTCTTCGTAATTGTTAATGTATTAATTTAAATACCACTGCCGTTAATCCGCCGACTGTTTTTGGATAATATAGTGACCATTCATTTTCAATTACTCATAAGTAATTAAACTTTCCATAAACTGCTTATTTAGTGTTTTTGACAAGAATACTTAAGCCGTTTATTTTGAACGATACGCAGAAAATTCATTTTTAACGTCAGAACTCAATATTATCTCGAACGTCAGAATCGAACATCAAAAATTATCAGAATCGTCCGAGATTACGATTAAATTGAATATTTAAGTACATAAATAACAGTTGATTAATAAATACAATTGTTATTAAAATCAGCGTACTGCAATATCGTTCCCAGCAATAAAAAGCAATTCTTACTCAATTAAATTTGAATAAGAACATCGAGGTCAACAAAAAAATGACACCCTTCGATTGTATCCTCGACCACACTCAGTGCGCAACAGTTGTTAAAGATAATTTAATAATGCAGGCGATCAAATTGAATATTTTAGTGCATAAGTAATAGTTGATTAATAAATATAATTGTTATTAAAATCAGCGTACTGCAATATCGTTCCCAACAATAAAAACCAATTCTTACTCAATTAAATTTGAATAAGAACATCGAGGTCAACAAAAAAATGACACCCTTCGATTGTATCCTCGATCGCGCTCAGTGCGCAACAGTTGTTAAAGATAATTTAATAATGCAGGCGTATCATTAAGTCTTTTAATTGATTTTTATGGTGGTTTAATCAACCGTTGATGCCAGTAAATCGAATAATCGAGGGATTAATGAGAAATGTTTAGGTAACGTTGGTGCAGCGAGTAACAAACCACCGGGGTCTCATTAATTAACGGATAATTAATAGATTGTCTATAGCAATCGTTTCCTTCCGCCTTTAATTGATGTCTGTTTCACCTGAAAGGTGATTAGCGCTCTGCCTAATTAAAAGCTCGAATTTTAAATGTTTGTTACGTTTAGTTAACCCATTTCGATCATTGGCATATATATACGCCCAATTTTCCTGGTCACTATCACCCGAGCGTATATGTACAATGTACATATATGTATGCGCACAGTTCTATCATAATTTTTATTATATTTTTGCTTCTATTTTTTATTAGAGTGCACTGAACTTTTCCGCAGTCGACATAAACTATATATATTTACATATTAACCCATTTTGCATGATAAGAATGAAAAATAATGGCCTTATCACCAATTTTTCTTTTTATTATATTTAAGTAGAGAAATTTCCAAGAATATAAGAAACTTCATATTTCAGTATTTTGTACGTATTTCAGTAATTTGTGTACATTGTACACATGTGTATATATGATGAAAAAATGTAAAAAGATTTGTTACTTTTCAATAACATTAAATGAAGAAAATTGTAAAGCAAACTAATGTTAAGATTTCTATCAATTTCTTTCATATTTGCGAAAAAACTTTCTAAGCATTCGTATTTTCCGGAATTCTTATAAACGTTGTTATGCGATTTTAGATGTATTTTAACTCATTGCTTCGGCTTTATGTGGTTTTAGAAAATTATGGAACGTATCCCTAATTTCCCAACTTTAGTATTTTACGTTAAGTCTTTTTTACGCGAATTATATCGTATCTACCGCATAAAAAGAGACTCTCCAGTAATTGTATTTTCATTCGATGAACATAATTCAATAAATGGAATTCGGGAATCCCCGTTTACTTTATTTGAGAAAACATGTAATATAAATGATTTATATTAAACGAGGACAAATCTTGTATAACACGATTCCCTATAACGCGCAAGGTATTGACCGTGTTATACGAGAGTCTGCTATACTATTTAGTTTAGTAATGTCTGTAAATGATAACGCTATTTATTTATAACGCGGCCGACTTGAAATGTTGATGGAAAAATAATAGGAAATAATGTAAACGAGTAGATCGGTAGAGCGAAATGTTTTCGTCAAGGGAATCGTTTCCACAATCGTTTCCACATTTCCGGGTAATCCCGATTTGGAAACTCGATTGTGTTTTTCTCTGGCAATCAAAGGGTGACTTTGCGGGAACATCAAGTATCATCTGGTTTTTTCTAATCTGTCCATTATACTTTTGCAATTTCTTTTTCCTTCCCGAAATCGGCTCAATCGAGAGACAATTCGAGGATTTGCTGTATGAAATATTGAGAGTCACGCAGTTCTCAAAGCTCATCCTTTTAAGACTGACGTAATTTCCCGTCTCTATTCATCGCATTAGAAATCATGGACAAAACACTGTCTTTAGAAAACTACTGACTGTCGAACATCTTTAAAAAGACATCTTACTTGATTCTAGGATTGATTTCAGACGAAGTTTCATTTGCAGATTCATTGTCAATCATTTCGTGGGTTGCAGATTGTCGAAAGAAACTTGACGAGGGAAAGGATACAACGAATAGTTCGCGGAGTGATCTGTTATTACTAATTTAATAAAAGTTTTTCACTCCAAATTAATCCTTTTGCTGATCATATTCACCGTTTTGTACTCGAAATTAACCATTTTGTAGATCACTTTCAACTTTTTGCAAATCAAATTCACTCTTTTATAAGATTAATGCCGTGCAAATTTTATTGTATGTATATAATAATACTTGAGTATAAAACAACATAAAATGACATAAAATTAACAGAAAGTACTTATTTAATATCAAAAGTATTGGCAAATATTGAATTATAAATATTTGCGTAATATTGATAAATATTTGAAAATGACTTACTTAACACCAGAAATATTGACAAATGTTTAATTTATAATTATATTGACAGATATTTAATTTATAAAAAGTTGCGAAAAGTAATTAGTTTAGGAGATAGATTAAATAAATAAAATATCTTCCGACACATTAAACAATGTAAGACAATCGTTACTTTATCGAATTTAAAAAATATCGTGATGCAGATGAATGTTACATTGAACATTGATCTGTGAAAGGTTGAATTTGATTTGCAAAAAGATGAATATGATCTGAAAAGTGCGTGGAAAACCTTCCATTTTAAGTATAGTTATTATTACTACGAGAAAAGTAAAATGTAATGAAAGATACGGATAAACGAGTATGTGACTTCAAAGTTACATGGAGCTATGAAGGGTTAAAGAAAGGGAGACTAAAACAGTGCATCAAAAAGATTTGTTGAGATTCATGGTAAGTTCAAGTCCATTCAAACATGGCTTGCCATTTCCGCGATTCCGCTAGAAAGACGATAACAGACGGTTCTGGAGGAGGAAATTCTGTTGGCAAGTAAATGGGAAGCTTTGACTGTTTCCTCTTATACTCTTTTTCCCTTTACCCTTTTTCCTTCTCGGATGTATCTTTGTATCCCAACCATCATGGGACCTTTGATGGACACTTCGATACAAGGATTCCATTTTTCTACTTTCATCGGAAGTACACTATCACGCTTTCCACTATGCTATCGAATTTTACCGTCGAAAATCTATATGTTATCTCTATTTGAGTGTTTTCAAGAAATACAGTATTGAATATTTTATTGGATGCTTCGAAGAGAATTTACAATTTATTAATATGGACTTTGTAGTATCCATTAAAATGAAATATGTATGTAATACTAGATCACGTTTGTATGAAATTAATAATGAATGAGTATTAACGAGAATTTTCAATAAAATATTCGTTGAAATATGTATGTTCTCACTTATTACTGTTCGTTCTTCATTCTGACATTTCTTCGTACGGAGCTTCATTTCGAAATAAATCGTTGTCGAAGATTCGTCGAGTACGCGTACACCTGTCTACGCTGTGGACTAGTTTTTGTTGCGGTTGTATTCATAAGCGTCATGAATGTCATGGCTTGTTATCGTTTCCGAGTCGAACTCTCAGTCTTTGTTATTCTGTCGAGGTGGCGACATACAGTAATCGAGAGTACACCGATACGATTCTCGCGTTAGTTGCGTGTGCCGGCAACGCATCTATGGCTGCTAATTACTACAGAGATCGTTATCCAAATCGCCGACAATTGAATATTTCAATATTCATCCTTTATTATCTAATGTAAGAAATACAAACAGCAGTACGAGCACCACGGTAATATCTGGCAGACTTGGACGTAAGTGAAATCATGTGTAAGCGTACGCGTACTCGGCGACTCTTCAACAACGATTTATTTGGAAATGAAGCTCCGTACGAAAAAATGTCGCTCTACATTACCGACTTACTTTTTCATGTAGATTCGCCCCCTTTCGGTTTGTACCACCAGTTCGGAAACATCCCGTATATTCATGAACATATGAGAACATATTATACATATACAGTCGGGGTCACAATTGAGTGGACACCCGCCTATCATATGTGAAAACGTCGCATTTCAGTGATTTTTTCTAATTAATTTCTTATTTTCTCACATTTTATCGTAGATTATGTATTTGTGAATAGATTTTGTAAGCAATTTTATAGAATAATGTGCTTTATTTTAAGTAAGATTAATTACAATGTAAGTACTGACAAAATCGGTATATACGCCTGTCGCAGTTAAAGGGTTACTTATAATATATTTTATTGCTAAATACCATAATATCATAAAATGTATGGATAATATCATAAAATTGTTCGAATCAAATGAATAGTGTAAATATTCTTTGAATAACGTGTGGATACAGCATTAAAGAGTGTATATTCCTGAGAATACTTCGTGAATATAAAATCGCTTGTTTAATACACCCCTTAAGTTCTCTTTCTTCCGTCCCCCGTTTGATATCCGTGTCTTTTCTAGTCTGCAACTTCTTCGTGCTTTATATCTTCCGATAAAGGGGAAGTTGGATCTTATAAATTACCTCCAGTCTAATCCTACATTTATTGATGCTACCTCATATCCAGGAGCTTTACGAGACCAAAAGGTTGATTCCTGTCTGTACCTTTCCCCCCTCCTTCCGGTAAGACCAACCCTTCTTTGTTCTCGAAAATCTAAATAGCAGTGCACCGACGAATCTGCAAAATCTTTTGTTATATTTACTGAATTCCAACCCGGCAAAGGAATCATTGTACCGTGAATGCTTTTAATTTGCTGTTCCCAGTCTGATATTAATAATCATAGACGAAGCTCGTCGATATATAAACAAAGGGAGAAAATGAACCTTGCGATGAAACTTTAAAACGAATTGTTAAAGTTCGCTTACAGATATTGCAAAATTTATTTATTTCCTTAATTGAAACCATTCAATTTCGCAGCTATAATACAGGTTTTGCGCTACTACTTAACCCTTTTGCAGTACATATTCACCTTTCTGCAAATCAAATTCACCCTTTCGTAAATCAAGCTTTTTTACAAATTTCTTTTCTTAAATCAGCGTTTCGAAGATGAAACGCATGCGAAATGTACCCTGCCGAATATTGTATCATAATATTGCAAAAATTTTATACTAAAATTGCATATTAAAATGTAGCATATCAAATGGATGTAAAATTTATAGTAAAAATAATATTTATTAGAAATGTACTGCTACTTGTTAGATAGTTAAAAAGAAAATAATATCAAACTTATGAATGTAATATTAATAAGAATCTAATTATATTTATTATGGGGATTATTTATGTTTCTTAGGGAATATTTATATTCCCAGGGTTTTCACGCATTTCTATAATGGTTTGGGTAAAAACAGTGACATTATTTAACATTCTAACAAACTACAATTAAATCGGATGTTTCGCTACAACAAACTGATAAGGTAAAACAACTTCAACGTGAACAACGTAAAAGACTCCAACACGTTTCGCTGTTTTTCGATCATTTATATTGTTATGACACTTATTAAAATAATATATAATATATAGTGATTATTCACTGAAGAAAGATGGAGTCGATTTACGTTAATAAATAACAATGTACCGGTTATTTACAATAATTAAAAACTACAACTCTAAATTCAGTACGACTGACGAACGACACAGAATGTTACACTGCAACACTGTAATCCACTATCAACTCTCTTGTCAACTGTCAACTCTCCTGTCAATTCTGTCCGATCAACTCTGTTCTACCGTCCGTCGATTGTCACTTATTCTCGAAAAATTACCCTAAGTCTCGGACTCTCCCTCCGTCACACACTTTCCTGGAATTCGTGTACGCCAAATTTACGGTAAAAACGCGAATACTGTTTACATTATTCCAGGTAATTATTTATACTAACATCGACAATTGTATTCAAACTGATATGACATTTTTCAAGATTCCAGAATATTAGGATACCGGAAACAGTTCGGACGGATTTTTAAATCAGAATTCGAATACTGTGGACATTCTGGAAAGTCATTTTATTTGGCGAAACAGTCATCGTTTATTTCTATAATTCTTTTTTAGTGTTCTATGAGCTTATACATTCCTTTTTTGTAAAAATTTAATGCTTTACTTGCAAAGAATGAATGAATTGCTTATTTTGACAAAAAAGGAATTTATAAGCTCGTAAAACACTAGAAAAGAATTATAGAAATAAATGGTGACTGTTTCGTCAAATAAACTTACTTTCCAGAAAATCCAGAGTACTTGAATTTCGATTTCAACATTCGCAAGAACATCTTCCGGTGCTTAATATAATATTATATGTAACATATTATTTATGTAATCTAATAAACAATCGAAATTGCAAGTAACACTTACGACGTTAAGTGCCTTCTTTCGAGAACCAAACAGTACAAAGTGTAAACTAAAATGTAATAAATAAGGATTTAATAGAATCGTTAAATTTTCATGTTACAAATTTCACACAATTTTATATTATTATTAATTATATTCACATAATTATGATTAGAGTAGTTAAATGTTTTTAGCTGTATAGATGGAAATATACAAAGCGCGGATGTCTGAAAACCGAAGCATCTTGCAAAAGGTAGAGTAACGAATATTTCTGAGTATTCATTAACTTTCAAAGTCCATTTCATGTTATCAACATCAGTTGAAGTGGATGGATGCTTCGGATTCGAACTACGTTGCGTTTCATTTCCAATATCAGAGAATGGTATAACGCAGCTTGATTTCAACAAAGTTTCGAGCTCCATTGAATCGCGATATGACGTGTACCTCGATCAATGGATCACGAACCGATGCCGATTATCATCCATATGTTCCGTTCATTCAAACATGAAATGCCAAAGTAAAATAGAATACAATCGAGTATCTTTTTATGCGGTAGATACATTCCACAGAATTCCGCATAAACACAAGATATATATATGTGTAGGTTTATTGGTAAAATTAGGAAATTTTATTGACAATTAAGTTTCTTGGTAATATTTATATACCGACCGTATATCATAAGATACATTATAATACACGATCTCTAGTTCGGAATATAATCGAGTCTCTTTTTATGCGGTAGATACGTTCCACAGAATTCCGCGTAAAGAAACCGCACAAAGAAAAGATATAGGTTTTTTGGTAAAATTAAGTAATTTGATTGAAAATTAAGTTTCTTGGTAATATTTATATACCGACCGTATATCATAAGATACATTATAATACACGATCTCTAGTTCGGAATATAATCGAGTCTCTTTTTATGCGATAGATACGTTCCACAGAATTCCGCGTAAATAAACCGCACAAAGAAAAGATATAAGTTTTTTGGTAAAATTAAGTAATTTGATTGAAAATTAAGTTTCTTGGTAATATTTATATGCCGACTGTATATTATAAGATACACTATACTAGATGATCTCTACATCTATACAATCTATACAATCGAGTCTCTTTATGCGGTAGATAGGTTCCACAGAATTCCGCATAAAAAAACCGCACAAAAAGAGTTATAGCTTTCTTGGTAAAATTATGAATAATTTTTTAAATTTACCGAAGTACCAAATTTTTGGAAATACCAGCAGCGCGCAAAAGGGGTAACTTGCAGAGATTCGGTTGTTTTGTTCTGTTTACGCATAAAAAGATTTTAAATTCGAACTAGAAAAGCTTGACTTGTGGGTGGGAATTATTCTCTACTCTCTTAATTCCCAACAGAAAAGCATAAAAAGAACGAAAATAAATGGAAAAGCGCGTTGCGCTGTTAAAACTTCCTTGATTTCTGGGATTACTTATTTTCTCTTGCTTTTTTGTTTCACCGCATTAAAAAGGGACTCTAAATGATAATATAGTAAATAATAAATATACTAGTAATATAATAGTAATATAATACTATAAATAATATAATAGTAATATAATACTATAAATAATATAATAGTAATATAATACTATAAATAATATAATAGTATATGATAATATACTAAATAAATCGATTGATTTCTATCCATTGTGCAACGTGAACCGCGAAAAATCAGAGAAAATGAAGCGTTATAAATTCGAACATTTTTATGAAATTCCGAGGACTCGTCATTTTGACTGCTTTGCTAAGTCTAGTGTTAATTGCTCTTTGAATTTGACTTTCTCTTGTTTGACAGGCATCGAAATTCATCTCGTCGGTATTTTCTTTGCATTCGTGTCATTTTTCTTTCCGGAATAAGATTCGGGGCTTGAAGTTAACGTCAAGAAAATTACGATCTGCTCCGAGGACAAATTGTCCTACTTTATAGGGAAATCAGAGCCGTCGAGGGTGCGTCTTCGTCTGCTTGAAATCTCATAGATAACGAATCGCATTTTATCTCCTAAGGAAGTTCCTCGTAATCACTCATCATTTTTATGTGACGTATCACATAATCCGTCGCTTTATATTCGAGTAAAATGATGTCATTTTATATAAAATTATCAGTACAATTACGCATATTTCCCATTAATCTTCCTCCGCGAAAATCCTCGGATTTGGATACGCAAATGGCAAATATCGATTATATAACAAAAATTACTTTGTACATACTTTTCTATTCTTACAACTTCCTGAGAAAAGGTTAAATAAAAGTTGAAATCCCGAATAAATTTGGTGTATTTTCATTGAAAACATATAGGTTTGATTGTTCATTATTGAGATTTATAAGGCATCGAAATTTGAGGATTACGGAGAGCGATAATTGTAATTTAATTCGTAACCTACGAAATAAGTGTAGATTCGAATGACGAGTTAACTCGTCATCCCCAGTTGAAAGGTTAAAAAGCAACTTTGTTAGATAAGGAGACAGACGAGTATTACCAGTGAAATGATAATTCTCATTAGAAGATGCAGGCTGAAGTGATTTAACGGTAATTCGCGTCGTTCTGCGAGTCGTATCTCTGACTTGGTACTCTATCGCCTTTAGCTTAATTCCCTAACTTGCAAATGTCTTCTTGTCTTGGAAATGGAAATCTCCGCGCTGTTATCACTAAGATGTCGGTTATTCTCTCCCGCAGTAATTATGAGGATAATTAAGCCTAACCAGCAGAACTCAAGGCAATTTCTCTCTGCCAAGTATACTTCCGACTTAAAATTCGCTTTTTACCAAAAATATGTCGACGGAATTTCAACAATGTAACTTTCCGATAAAGTGTGAATAACTATTTCGTAAAGTATTACAAATAGACAACACTTTTTATTTGCAAATTGCATGACACAACGGAGCAAATGTTCTGATGAAAGTTAATTGTTTTTCATTTTATTATTACTATGATTTAAGATATGAAGGTTAAGTTCGGTTTCTTACATGGAAGTATATATTTCTCTTTCGAATCGTTTCATAGTGCTTTTCAAGACGAATTCATTAACCTGTCATATATACGACCGATTTCTATTAGTTTTTGAGATATTAAACTTACAAATTTACTGAGTTTTCTGGAAAAATACTTGGTTGGAATAAGAAGTACGGATGGCGGTGTTATTCGCGTCTGAAGAACGGAAACAGTATCTGTTTCAAGTGGCGATGTTTAACGTGTGGCTCTTAAGGCGCGAACATAACCCCCAAAAGTGCTTCCTATTCCAAGCAAGTATTCTTCCGGAAACATCGATAAATTTTTAAGCTCAGTATCTCAAAGGGTAATGAAACATTCTACTTGATGGTATGCGGTATATTTACAGTTTACTTTGAAACAGATTGTAAAGAATGTCAATGTACAGTTTTTAGTAAATTCAACTTTGACAGTAATTCAGCGGCCATATTTATCTTCATGCACTAATTTCCCTCAAAGACCGTCGTTCTATAAACACCGGTGATAAAGCGACCCACATTTGACTTTATTCTTTTACATCGGCAATTGATTTGATTAACACACTTGTTCCAAGAATCTCCACATTGGCGCTATTTCAAACTTCCAGCACCCAATTAACTTCTATTATTCGTAATTGAAATTATCACGAGAATACTCTTCTTATCATATCCCTACTCTTTATTGCAATCGTAATTTCCAATTATGCAAATTGCATTTATAAATCAAATGTAAGATAAAACCCGAATATCAGATATAAAGAATAAGTTCTTCGATCCAAATAGAAATAACGTGTCATAAATACCAACTCACTAGTATTTAAATATTTTGACAGTTTAAGAAAAGATTATGTCAGTGTGCTGTTTTAGATTAATACATAATACGGTTTAAGTAAATAGACATCAAGAATTGTGATACTTTAATGTAATGGAATTGGTTAGAAAAAAGCAAAAAGGTATTAATTTTCAAGTAATATACCAAAATATACAAAAATATTGATGGCTATTCATTCTTGTTTTTATATGACCTCATATTTATCATATGCATACAAAATTACGAAAAAAGGTCAAAAACATCTAACAAAACCCAACAATTTTGACAAAAAACAAGAAACAAGAAAGAAATTTAATTATCATTATCATATGTCCAAACATTTTCATCAGTTAACTAAGAAGAAATCATTTCAAAACAAACGCATTGTGAAACAGACTTTCGTCGAATTTGTTGATTCCAGAACTCGTAATTTTGTGTAGATGACATAAATAAATTAGTGAATCGTAATCGCAAAGGTGTCTAGATTATAATGGTTCTTATTTTGAATAAACATGTTAACTTTTGGCAGAATTCTGTTCATTTAAATTCAGGCGACAAAATTCGACAGAACTTTCCGAACAACCTGCATAATATTATTTATTCATTTACTTAACGGGTGGCACCCTTTGGTAAAAGTTACAAACATAACGAAGGTGAAGATAATTCGAAAGTGCATAATATAATTGAAAAGTGCATATTATGGTGATATTATTGAATGGCATTGAATAATATATTTATTACAATAACGTGATCGAAGTGCAACGAACTGTTCACCCTGTTCACCATTAACTCTTTTACATGGGGAAGCTGGATGCTTGGATTTAACTGATTGAAGTTCGGCCGATGAGCCGAGATACGGATGTAATTCGTTAACCGACCTGCGTGGAAAATCATTGCTCTCGATGTCGAGATATAATTCAGTAACTGAGGTTAGTAAGGCCAATGACAGTGACTTTGTCACGAGAAAGAAAAAAAGTACATTTTCTGTATAACTTCTTGTAACTAGAAGCTAATAAGTACATTAGGGTCCCGTATAAAGCGGTTAATACGTTAGGCGTTGTATTTGAATTTGTATTTAATATGAAACCGCATGTTATTACATAGCGCGTTGTATATAAAAGTCGTCGCGATATCTTTAGCGCGTTGTATGAAATCGCGTTATAGGAAATTTGAGACAAGAAGTTATGCTATGTTCGATTAAAGTAAACGGGGAATTCCCGCATTTTATTATATAGCGTTCGTTCGTTCTATAAAAAATGTCGTCGCAGTATTTTTAGCGCGTTGTAGGAATTCGTGTTGTACGGGAGTTTACTGTGTCTGATATACAGGCATCCCCCGTATAACACGGTTGTTAGGTTCCGAAATAATGACATACTATGCGAATCCGTGTTATAAGAAACAAAGGACTAGTACAAAAATTAGAGTTCCAAAAATTAAGAAAACTCCAGTGTTTTCTTGTCATAACTTAAACAAATATGTTTATTGAAATAATCAATAATTAAATAACTACAAGGTAAATATATGATATACAGGCATCTCCCGTATAACACGGTTGTTAGGCTCCGAAATAGTAACATATTATGCGAATCCGTTTTGCATAATCAGTGTTATATAATTTCGCATAATTAACACTAGAACTTCCAAAGCAATTAAAATAACGAGTCCTCGGAATTTAATAAAAATATGTAATTCATAACGTTTCATTTTCTAAGATTGTTCGGGGTTCACGTTGCACAATGGACATAAATAAATCGATTAATTGATTTCTACTATAAATTAAGTTTTGTATTCCACGATGTGAGAACTCATTTAATTTCGATTCTCAAGAAGCTGTTCGCTTATTTTTCTTAACTTTTCTTTCAAGAAAAGTACTATAAAAGACAGCTTTTCAAACTTTCCTTATTCGTTTGTACTAACTCTTTCCCCGAGTTTTTTCGTTTTCGCAGATTAATTCGAAGCAGCTGCGACGATGTAATATAATTACACGTCATTGGCAGATTTTATCAAATCTCAAGTTTTATCAATTTCCAAATTTCTTTTTTGCTTTATTTAACTCACTGCTGTTAAAAAAGGAAATGTTACTCCGAAATGCTTTAAAACTTCAGTTGTTTTAGAATTCTTTGGCTAACAATGCAATTGAAATTGCAAGTTTTATACATTTTCAAACCTTTTGTTTGCTCGATTTAACTAGCTGCTATTAAAAAAAGGAAATGTTAGTCCGACATACTTTGAAACTTTAACTGTTTTGGAATTCTATACTTAACAGTGCAATCGGAATTGCTAGTTTTATATATTTTCGAACCTTTGTTTGCTCGATTTAACTGGCTGCTATTAAAAACAGGAAATATTACTCCGACATACTTTAAAACCTCAGCTGTTTTAGAATTCTATGCCTAACAATGCAATCAAAATTGCCATGTTAATGCATTAAAAATTGCAAATTAAAATGTTAGTCCGACATACTTTAAAACCTCAGCTGTTTTAGAATTCTATGCCCAACAATGCAATCAAAATTGCCATGTTAATGCATTAAAAATTGCAAATTGAAATGTTAGTCCGACATACTTTAAAACCTCAGCTGTTTTAGAATTCTATGCCTAACAGTGCAATCAAAATTGCAATATTAATGCATTAAAAATTGCAAATTAAAATGTTAGTCCGACATACTTTAAAACCTCAGCTGTTTTAGAATTCTATGCCTAACAGTGCAATCAAAATTGCAATATTAATGCATTAAAAATTGCAAATTAAAATGTTAGTCCGACATACTTTAAAACCTCAGCTGTTTTAGAATTCTATGCCTAACAGTGCAATCAAAATTGCCATGTTAATGCATTAAAAATTGCGAATTAAAATGTTAGTCCGACATACTTTAAAACCTCAGCTGTTTTAGAATTCTATGGCCAACAGTGCAGTCGAAATTGTAAGTTTTGTAAATCTTCAAAACTTTTGTTGGCTCGATTTAATTGACTGCTATTAAAAAAGGGAAAGATTACTTCGATATATTATAAAATATCAGCTGTTTTAGAATACTATGCCTAACAGTGCAGTCGAAATTATAATTCTTCCGGATAAATAACATCAATGTGTAAATAATTATAATTCTACACTTTTCCACGGGCGGCATTTTATAAATTCTTCATGAACTCGAATAAACGCTGGCAGCATTCTACAAAATGTTTTATTTGGGTTCCTCCATCTCCCGCATTTCCATTATTGCAGCTTTCGTATTATTGATTAACCATAACAATTGCCATGAAAACATCGTATATCATATAAATAACAAATGACATTTATAAATACCGAAAACTTATGTTAGAATTTAGATCACGGTATTTAACACGTTAACGTGGACGCATGAACGCGTATCGCGAGGTATTGTATAACACGGATTTCGGTCCGCCACTCGTGTTAACAGAATATCAGAATATCAGACTACATTCGTTCACATACTTCTAACAAACCAAAGATAGATGCCATGTTTGTATGATTTAAACCAAGCTTTAAGACAATAGGATCGAAAAGATTTCTGGTAATATCGCGAACTAAACAAACTAATTAAATAATCGAATCGAAGTGTAAAAGCAATGGAACAAAGAAAGAAGTCCAGCGCTCAGAAAGAACGTTAAAAGCACCGTAATCAAATGAAACTTTATTAATTTAAGAGGAAATTGAAAGCAACCTGGGAGGACGAGATATGGGCGTGCAAACATGTACATTGTACATGTATTCGTCGGACGGTTCAAACATACCAATTACATTTTTCGCTCAAATTACTTTTATACCCTGGAGTATATTTTAACAGCATTACGCGATATACAATGGTCCGTGTAAAGGAGAAATTTCCATTCTTCGTTGATTCTCGAATATCGTGGCAATTTTCGAGATAACGACATCGTGAAGATTCTGTTATGGGAAAACTATCAACCCGGGGATGTTCCATGCGCCTCGTGCAATTTGAGGGTGCCACGCTATGCAATTCATCTTGATTTACTTCGGATTTAACCCACGATAATGGAAAATGGTTGACGCACGAAATAAAGATGCTTGGGATAAGGCCAATTGATTGATACACGGAACACCATAGATAATCTTGTTATAGCCCATCCCAGGAAACCTTTCACCCGGCGCGCGCAGTCCCCCACTACCTTTTCCTCCCACCACTGCTTTATGCCCGACTTCTGTGACGTCACAGTGGGACTAAGGCCAATAGCGTGCTCGGAGCTGGGAATGGTAGTGGGGACCTGCGCAGAACGAACGCAAACTCGTTTGAGCTGAGTGAAAGGTTTCCTGGGATGGGCTATAACCTCATATTAAATTATCGGTGGATTATTAAGAAAATGTCATTATTGTTATGCATAATAAAACCTAAATAGAAGTTGGGCAAATCATTTTGGCAATCATTGGGCAATTTCATTTTATTCGATGGATTCTTGTTTTATCAATTTCATTTATGAAACAAGATTTCTATATTTTCTTAACTGAAACCATTCAACTTCGCAGCAGTAGTACAGGTTTTGAACTCCAAAAACCGTTTTGCAAATCATACTCAGAACTTTTGCGAACCAAATTCATTTTGCAAAAAGCTTTTCTATGAATTTGTTTTTTTAAACTATTGTAACAAAAATAAGGTCCAATGTAAAGTTATTGTTCCGAAATAAAAATGGTATTAATACATAATCATAAAACAACATAAAATCATATAATATACTTATTTAACATACAAAATATTTACAAATAAGTATTGTATTTTATGGTAACCCTTTGCACTTTAAAGGCGCTTCTCAGTCACCACTCAGTTTTTTATGTAATTCGAGTGGCGATTGAGAGTCGACATTAAAATTGGCTCCAGTTGCTGGTGATTCAACGTCTAATAACAAAATATAAGTGGAAAAAATCTTAATGTCGCCTCTCAATCGCCACTCGAATTGCCGCAATAAATTGAGTGGCGACTGAGAATCGCCTCCGAGTGCAAAGGGTTAATCTTATATGACTTTATTTGTCACAAATTTACACAATTTAACATTTACTTATTTAACCCCCAAAATATTTATGAATTCGGTATTTGATAAACGAAATGTGATGTCGACTCACGCTCGACATAGAATCGCAAAGAGTTAACCCTACACAGCTCCATGGAACTTTCAAGTCACGTACTCGTTTATCCGTATCTTTCATTTCATTTGATTTGTTCATTATAATAATAATTAGAAAAGTACGCGCAACGACTGTCACCTATTTTCGATGTGTTTAAGTAATAATTTCGGTACTATTTTCACGTAATGTACCTTCGTTAGAATCGGGTTTAACTAGATTTACGTTATACGATTCCATTTTAGGCACGAACGAAATTGGGCTATAAAGGGTTAAGGCTCGATTTTTCTACTACACGCGAACACTGTCACGATTTATTGATGTTAGACGGGATGGGCGGAGAACGACAAATCGAATAATTTCACTCTGTAAATAGACGAGTAATCGCGTTAAATGCACGTACTAAGTGACTGCACTTAAAAACCCTATGATCGAGTTAATATCGACTTTCAAGATGTAATTGTAGGCACAGCGACTCGATATCCTAGAACTTTTTCCTCGTTTTGCATCATTCCATTTCCTGAGAACTTCAATCTTCGGACGCAGCCATTTGAATATTAATTATTCGCTGAAAGTGGCGTGTCTATTTAATAAGACATCTTATCTTTCAATGAATGTCTCTTAATTGTTGTACATAGCATTTTGTCATTTCTTTCCACTAATGTTAATATTAATTATGATAATTGCTCGACAGACACTATGATCTAATACTAACGTAAGAAAGATATAAAAGTTAGGTTAGGATGGAAGATTATACAGTTCATAGTCAGATACTCCTTCAGTGTGACCAACTGTCGTTAATGAAATATCCGGCATTTCATATTACACGACCTGATATTATTATTTTTAGCAATATTCCGTGTTGTATAATTAAGTTGATTTATCGTCGGAATTATTCATGTAAACAGATAATCCAGTAACACCTCGTTTATTATATGAAATATTAAACATGTCTCGTTTTATATATTTTGTTCTGGTTGCCTGTTAAACTGTTTGTATTTTTGTGGCTTTCTACGTTATTTATCTTGTGGGCAATTTTTCATATATTTCTTTTTTAATTATTACATAGTAGAAGAATTATAATCAACTTGATGGGTCGAAATAATGATGAATATCGCAATTTATAAAGATCATAAAACATAATGTCGAAACTGCCGGGATACTTTTCCATAAATTTCAATTTGTTCGATAGAACACAATATAAACTAAAACCCAACATATTTCATATAAATCAGGCTTGAATAATTCGCGGAAAAATTAACGAACCCTTTTTCCGTATCAATCATTATAATTCAAATCAGTTATACAATGATATATTAATTTAGATAAGAAATGTATCTATCGGAACTTCGAATAGCATTTACATAAGAAAACTTTTAACAGGTTTATAAATGTTCGAAACATTCGAAAGTAGAAGAGTAGTTTATAAGAAACCAGTATATCTTCATACTTTAGCATTATTCCGTACTAAACCTATTTTTACGAAAGTTTATGTTTCCAGCCAGATAATAATAAAGTATCCAATAAACTGTGAAAGCCAATAAGTACCAAGCTACCATCCTATCAGAGACTATCCAACTACTATTGTACATATTAGGTCATTCCATAAGTCATGCCATTTCTTATTTACCATGTATAGGTTATGTACTCCAAATTACCGCTTTTGCAGGACATATTCACCATTTCACATTTCACATTTCATATTAATCATATTGCAAATCAAATAAACGTGTTTAGAATCAAAGGAAAAAGGGGGTGCATTAATATTCCGAAAGAGATGCATCTTTATTATTGCGTTTATCTAATTTCGCGTTTGAAATCGGTGAGCCAGCGTCCATTTATCTTTCAGGCAGCTAGTTCTTTTATCCCTTCGCCGTTCCCAGGGCTTGATACGCACATTTTCTTCCCTTCACGATGGCTGCGCTGTCACAGCTTAATTGTGCTATTACGGGCGAAATCTGGGGATATCTTTAGCGGGAGGAAAGGAGCAGTAATTTTTGGACCAGCAGCTACCAGCAAAAGACGAAAGGCTCTTAAGTCTAACCACCAATGAAGAGTGGAGAGGAATGCCCGTTTCCCACTCTACATCATTCTGGTACCTACGTTCCGGTAGATTAGCAAGAGCTCGTTAGTCCCCTCCCCTACCCACCAACTCTATATACTCCTTAACCCCTTCCCTCTCGGTAATTTACCCCGCTTGTGCCGAACAAGTGTTGCCGGTAAGACGAACTTTTAACTATTACTTCACTCTTGATATATTCCATTTAAATGAAACCCTGATAACAAACTTCTCTGTTACATCTGGGGATACTTCATTCACTCGATTGGTGACCTTTTTAACAGTAGTACTTACTTATTTTGACAGATTTATTTATATATTAATTATGGCTGGAGGATGTAAGTTAATTAATGGACTCAATTGTTCGCGTTATGTATGTCAAGTTAAAGTATATTAAAGCTTAAACAATTCGCCGTGGTATATTCGAATAGTTAAACTAAAAATGGCGGACAAGTCTTTATGACCACCTTGGCAGTTCTTGTGTTAAATTGGTATGTTTTCGTTTGATAAGTACTGATCAGAAACTCTTCCCTTATACTTTAAAGTGGGGTGAATTTTGATTAAATCAATATTATGTATTACATTGATTTGCAATATGGTGAAGATGATCTGCAAAAGGGTTAATTTCGAGTGCAAACCCCGTTTTATAGTTGCGAAATTGAATGGTTTCTGTTAATCGAATATAGAAATATTGTTTCATAAATGAAATTGATATGATAACAACCCATTAAATAGAATGAAATTTATGAACCACGTGTCTGGTTGTTGCGGAATCTGGCTCCAATTTCTGTTAAGGTTTATTATGTATAATAACAATGAGATTTTCTTAATAATTTACAGATAATTTAATACCCCGATTTATTGGAGATTATTATCAAGAATTTTATTCGTGATTATCCGAGATGAAAGTATTCGAAGAAGTTTCGAAGTAAGTTGAACGTAGATTAATATTGAAATATATTGAATTAAATTTTAAATTAAAATCTTTGATTTCAAAATACCGATTTCGCCAATTCAAGCTCCTTAATTAAGTATTCGATTATAATTGCAGATGAAGTTAATTATAAGCGTATTTCCTATTCAAGCTTAACTTCTTTCATTTCGATTGAGAGTGCAATATGAGAACTTTTTCTTATTATACTTTTTCTTAAATATACAGGTAACCCTCGTACAACGCGTATGAACTTCTTTCATTTCGATTGAGAGTGCAATATGAGAACTTTTTCTTACTATACTTTTTCTTAAATATACAGGTAACCCTCGTACAACGCGGTTTCGATAGAACGCGGGTCACAAATTCTGACGATCCTCGTATAACACGGCAGTTATAGAATGCGACCTCGATATAACGCGTGTATATAATCCAAGTCTCGCATAACGCAACCTGCTCTGGGACCTAACTCCCGCGTTATACGAGGGTTACCTGTATTCCCAGAAATCGTCTGCTTTTCAATCTTACGTAATAGTTTTCAGTATAGCAAAATAAATACTTTACGCTAAGAATACTTTAACCCTTTGC
Organism: Nysson spinosus; assembly: GCA_910591585.2. Taxonomy (NCBI): domain Eukaryota; kingdom Metazoa; phylum Arthropoda; class Insecta; order Hymenoptera; family Crabronidae; genus Nysson; species Nysson spinosus. The sequence continues at coordinate 1,895,860 of OU342847.1, forward strand.
ACTCTGAGGCGACTCTCAGTCGCCACTTAGTTTGTCGCACCAAACTCGAACGGCGACATTATGATTAACTTCAGTTGCCGGTGATTGAAAATTCATTAACAAAAAGAAGGCGAGTAAATCTTAATGACGCCTCTCAGTCGCCATTCGAATTACATCAAACTGAGTGGCGACTGAGAGTCGCCTTCCAGTGGAAATGGTTGAAGAAGAACTAATTAATACAAACATGTACGTCAGCTATTTTTATAAAAATAATATAAGATATCTAGAACTAGATATCTCATTGTAAGAGTTAATCTTAATGTCGCCTCTTAATCGCCGTTCGAGTTGACGCAATAAACTGAGTGGCGACTGACAGTCGCCTTTCAGTGTAAAGGGTTAAATAATCCACGTGAATTAATCTAAAAATAAATCGTATTAAGTTAAACATACGTTTCTCTGCAGTTCTTCCTCGCTTCTTCTTCTTTTTCTTTTTCTTTTTCTTACTCGCTTCTTCTTCTTCTTCTTCTTCTTCGTTTTCCACTAACACATTGTTTCTTCGTCGAAAGATTAGCACTTCAGTTTAGAATCGTTTTCCAGCAGAACTGATGCATCATTCACGAATCCTTTCTTTGATAGATTAACAGGAGCACGCACTTTAGCATTAACTCTCATTATTATTAATTATTCATCGAATTTTGGGGTATTAAAACATCATGAAAGCCCAGAGTTTCTGTTGTATCTGAGAATAAATAATGTACCAGTGCATTTAACCATGAAATAATAACCACCAAAATAATACGACGGTTGCCATTAAATAATCCGATTACGCATAAAACTCCTTTGTTTTTCTGCGAAGGTTAACTCTTCAACTTGTCAACTTTGAATTGAATACATAGAACAAAAATTGAATATTGTGATACTATTCTGTGAGACTGGAATCAAATATCAGTCGAATACATTTGAACAGGTTTTTTAATCGAGAAGTTATTTAAAATCAAGTATGAAGCGAGGAATAAAGGGAGCGGATCATTAAGAAAGTTTATTAAATTCGAAGTAGGTACTCGATGATATTTGAATGGTAAAATAGTTCGAGTATAACTGGATTCATTGAGATTCAATATAAAGAAGTTTTTAATGCTAAGTCTTAGCATAAATCAATAGAATGAAAGGCGAAATGCTTAGACATTCTTTATGGTGGAAAATCGTCACCGTTTTAATGCACACGCGTTTATGCAATTAGAGAGATTTGAAGTCATCTTCCGCTTTTATTTTGCGATGACAATCCTTGCAATTTAGAAAAACAAGACTCCTAATTACTTTAAACGTTAGAATGAACATTCAAAGTAAATAGAATATAAAACCTTTGTTCATTTTATAATTTGACCATTAATATTCAACTATTTGAATATTGTATTGGCACCTGGGTGTAATAAGATTTTGTTACCTTTAAAATCCGTCGGATCCGTTTATTGCAATCGGTCGGTTTTTAGTTTCCCCGCAAGAAATGACTTTACTACAAGAAGGTTGGCGAACTATGCAGCAAGAAACATTACGCAAACTTGTCGGGGTATGTCAAAAATATGTAAAATAGCAATAATGAAAAAAGGGGGATACTTGGACGAATCGCGTATTAAGCGAAATGTATAATTAATATCGAATAAAATATACGAAATTTATACGACTCTTCCATCTTATAATATCAACACACATCAACCTACAGGTATACCCAAAGAAAAGTATCCCGTTCCATTTTATAGACAAGATATTTAATAATTTGAATAAATTGCGTAATTGCGTAATTGCGTAATTATTATCATGATATCAATTGCTGTTTTTCATGTGTCGTAACAATAACACATGGACTTCGTATTGATAATTATATTAGGGGTACCCATAAGTAACGTCGTCTTTTTCTGATTGAATAAACAGCCCACCTTTTTCGTGGACGTAATTTATTATTACATAACCTATATACTAATCAGATTTATTGTCATTAGGGAATTAAAAGTCTGTCCGAGAGATGGAAGAAGATTATCAATAATAATGGGGATTATATTGTTGATTAATCTGTAGTAAATGTTGAATAAAATACAATTTTCTATAAATATCAAAAACGACATTATTTACAGGTACCCCTAATATGATTAATTTGTTATGCAAAGTCAATAATTTACTTTTAACGTTAAAGGAATTTCTAACAAATGTGTACACTGTTCTTCTAATTGCTTCGATTTTTCATACAAAAATACGAAAATCTTCTGAACCCACAACAATCTCAGTTTTAGGAAATTATTAATAGACTTTCGATAACTTAATAATCCGCTTTTTAAATATTTCAATAGTTCCAAGTGGATGGCACACAAAATACAATTGTCTTCTTGTAATTCTTACAAAGCTTGCAAACTATTTTCTTTCACTATTTAAGAAGTTACTTAATTAGTTACGCGATGAACGCCGAAAGTGATTCCCACGGCAACGTTTTTTAAATTGAGTTGAGTTAAAATAAACTTAAATAAATTTGAGTATAATGAAAATTGAGTCACAAATAAGTTCGTCCGGAAGTATTTAGTATTTATTCAAAAGCATGAAAGTTTAATGCAAAGGGAATCGACAGGATGAATAAAAAGTGACAAGAAGTTATTAATAATGCCTGCGAATACATATTAAATTAAATTCCATTGTAGTTCATTTTATCGTCCAATAAACTTCATCGTAAAAAATGCAACTTATTTATGACTCAACCGAACAAAAATGGTTATCCACATCTCACGTTCTTCCTAATCAAGACACCATAATGCATAAAACTTCTAAAATCATTTTAGAATACCTTCACAGAATGATGCACCTCATAAAATTGTTAAGTCATCATATTTACGTCCATCAAACTAGCTTCAACTTTAAACAAATAATTAATCAAACTCATACATAGCTTCACCGTAAAACTATTCAAAATTAAGCAACTAAACTAAGTACCATAAAAATCTATTTTCTTTCAAGAAAGACATTACTTGCAACTAATAAAAATGCTAAGAAAACAAAGCAAAGTACCCTTTCAACTTATCATGGCCCATAAAACTTTCATACTATAATTATGCTAATCGTGTTCACAAAGCATTCTTTGGAGGTTAAAGGAGTTCTTAACCCTTTGACAGTGTATCCCGTGACTGTCACGGGCAGAGCGTCAGTACCAAACAGTTTTTCCCGTGACAGTCACAGGCAAAGCGTCAAGTGTTTTCAAATCTACCATACACCAACTGATTACTAACAAGGTACATATAAAACACGTTTTTTTACATTTTTGATTACATACCGAATTGTTTTCGAACATAAAGAACTAGACACTCTTTGGACCAGAATTCCTAATTTAATTTTACCTCACTGTGAAAGGGTTAAAGAAGGTTGGAGAGAATTGTTACTGAAAAAGTATCCGGAAATCTTTCGACCCACGTGGGTGTCATTGTAACGGTAAATTCGGCCGATTAAGGTTAGATTTAGGTGAGGATTCACGAGTGTTTTTAGAAGTGTCACGATTTATATTTTATTTGAAGAGTGGTTGACGAGTGCACGGTCCTCGCCGTCTGGCCGCGTGGATCAAACTGAACGGCGAATGGGGAACCCCGGAGGCTGCGTGGTGACTCCGCTACGAAGGCAGAGACAGATAGATCTTGCGATGCGCGCCAAAACTTTCTCTCTCTCTCTCTTTCTTTCTTTCTATGCTTGTTTCTTCTTATTGTGTTTTGAGTTTATCTCGAATATGGTGTTAAGAGCTTCACTGAAGAGCTTGCACTTTTGAACGACTATAAATCAACTGTTCTTTCAACTATTTCAGTATCAATATACAGGGTGTACTAAATGAAGTATTACAAACTGTTTTCTCAGAATCTAATTGAGATATCGAGTTCATTTGATTTTTACATTTTTTCAAGGGTTTTCAGTAGTTTTTCGGGGAAATAATTGAAAAGTTCTGGGAGGATGGATTTAGTTAAGTTGAGTAAAAAGTGGAGAAAGGTGTGAAACAAAAGAATGCGATAAAAGTAATGTAGATAATTCTTATTGCATGATTTCCGTGTTCCAGTTTATTTTCTCTATTCGTTTCCTCGAACTCGAAAATTTCTATCGCTTTTATCCTTTCTGGCATATTTTAGTTTAAATTTGTTTTCTTATCTCTTTACCATTTCCTTCTGCAACTGTATAACTTACGTTTCTACCGAACTTTCGAACTCGTTCGTACTTCTCCCTTTTCCGTACTTCTAACGCACCATCTTATCTCTTGTCGTTCTTATCGAACCTTTCAATTTCGTTAGTTTTAATCAAACATGGTTCGCGTAGAACTTCAAAATTGTTTGACCTAGATTAAGACAAAAGATATCATTGTTTACTGATTAGCATATACATATCTATTTATTTTGCATCCCTTTCTTTCTTGCGATCTTGGCTCTTCCCTCAATTGACGATTCGTTTTTCGACGAATTTGATTCCCGACAGTCAGTTCTTATTCTCCCCATCTCTACTTATCTTCTGCGATGGTTCGGCGTAACTTTGATTTGGTTCCAGTTTCCACGAACCCTCGCACTTCCTTTGGCAAGAATTTCATCGACCAATTTCTACGTGGGTTCATTCATGACATAAAGAAATGATGTACGAGCTTGTATTCGAAACGGAAAACAACCGTGCTCTTTATCGAAGAAATTATTGGTAGAAATTACTTTGGAAAAATATTCTAAAATAATGTATTTTATGAAATCATTTTAGTGAATTAATTTCAACAATTATTTTATGAAATCATTTTAGTGAATTAGTTTCAACAATTATTTTATGAAATCATTTTAGTGAATTAATTTCAACAATTATTTTATGACATCATTTTAATGAGTTGGTTTCAACAATTATTTTATGACATCATTTTAGTGAATTAATTTCAACAATTATTTTATGACATCATTTTAATGAGTTAGTTTCAACAATTATTTTATGAAATCATTTTAGTGAATTAATTTCAACAATTATTTTATGAAATCATTTTAGTGAATTAATTTCAACAATTATTTTATGACATCATTTTAATGAGTTGGTTTCAACAATTATTTTATGACATCATTTTAGTGAATTAATTTCAACAATTATTTTATGTCATCATTTTAATGAGTTAGTTTCAACAATTATTTTATGAAATCATTTTAGTGAATTAATTTCAACAATTATTTTATGAAATCATTTTAGTGAATTAATTTCAACAATTATTTTATGACATCATTTTAATGAGTTAGTTTCAACAATTATTTTATGAAATAACTTTAATCAATTAGCTTACACAATTATTTTATAAAATCGTTTTAATAAATTAGTTTCAACAATTATTTTCTGAAATCATTTCAATAAATAAGTTTCTAAATTAATTAGTTTCCACATTAATTGGTAATTAAAACAATTATTTTATGAAACCATTTGAATAAATTAGTTTCAGCAATTAATTTAATAACTAACTTTAATCAATTAGATTCAGTCATTATTTTAAGAAGTATCTTTAATAAATTATTTTCAGCAATTACTTTACGAAATAACTTCAATCAATTAAATTCAACAATTTTTTTAAGAAATAGTTTTAATAAACTAGTTTCATCAAATATCGCAAGAAACGATTTTGCGAAATCATTCAAAGAAATTACTGTAAGCAATTAGTTTCAGAACTATTTTAAACATAATTAAAGAATAAACCTTTCATCAGCAATGAATAATAAATATTATTGTACTCTATTTCAATTAAATAACAAGAAACAAAGAACACCTAAGTATTACTTATAAACAGTGGGCCATAGTCACATTTAGATTTACTTTGTCCGTAAGTTCTTTAAAAAAAGTAGAAACACAAATTCAAATTAGGAATTTATTTCTTCGATCAAATAATGTCTTCCTAATTAGATATGAAAAATGAGTTCCCTTAAATTACCGACTTCCGAACGTTCACAATTCCCACTCATTCCACGGCAATTCTCGTTTTTGCCAACCTTGTATATAAAAAAGATTAAAGTTGCAGTCTTAACAGTTAATAAATAACAATGGAAATCTGTACACATCTAATTTAGATTTCTAAATACATATATACATATGTACGTTAAGTAATAGAATTCCAGTGTTATACGAAGGTTTCCGCGTATTTATGATCCTGTTAGAGCGAAACCGTGTTGCAGGAAGGTTACCTGTAGTTATAATAAAGCCGAGAAAGCATAATATGAAGCATGATTCAAGAATCTTTGAGAAAAACACATTCGTAAATTACATCTCTCGGCATCCTAAGGGCTGATATCTCGCCTCCCTCCAACTTCGAGGGTTAATATTTCCACGCACAATTACTGACACGAGGGTAAACTTGATGAAAATCCAAAGAAAATCCAAAGAAAATCCAAAGAAACGAGAACAACAAGAAAACTCCCGACATCAAGGGGAACCGTGAATCTCCAAGGAAGACAATCGAATTATCAGATGTATTGTACGAAAAACATCAGCCAATCATTTACCATATTACCCATGTGTAGACAATTTGAGGATATTTCAACTTTTATAAGTCAGAAGTCCGTTCATATTTATTAAAAGATTATTCTCCCTTTGTTCATTCTTTGAACTTCATCAACAGTAACTTGGAGAAAGGGCAAATTTCTGTTGATAAATTATCGACCATTCACTTGGCGTGTTACATTGAATTCACAGAATTATTCAGATTCTGATTAAATTTCAACGTTCTGCTAGTAACTTTGATAAACCCTGTTAACTGTTGCGTATTTATTATTGCATTAGATGTTTATTTAAGGTTAAATGGACGCGTTGTTAAACCTTTGGTTGGTTTGATTTAAGGGCTTTTTTAGGGAAATTTAGCGGCAATTTTTAAATTAACCCGCTGACTGTTTTTGGCTAGTATAGTGACCACTCATTTTCAGCTACTAATAAGTAATAACACTTTTTATAAACTGTTTATTTAGTGTTTTCGACAAAGATATTTGAGCCGTTTATATTAAAAGTGGCCTGACTCAATTTTTCAAGATAAACAGTTCATTTATGCTTTTTAACCAACAAATTTATTTGAAACGCGGAAGTATGATAAAATTGCAGTCAAAAAATTACGACACCGGAAGTCGCCATCAAGATTTACTCCAATCGCCAGCGATTAAAGGTCCAATAACAAAAGCTAACTGGTAAACCTTAATGTCGCTTCTCAATCGCACCTCGAGTTGCGCTAATAAGCTGACTGGCGACTGAGAGTCGCCACCGAGTGCAAGGGTTTATATTTCTTGAAACGTCCTTTCTTATTATTTTCTATTAGGGGTACCGGAAAGTAATCAATTCGGAAGTGGAGAATTTTGTCGCATCGAAATTTGGAATTTGATTTTTTCAAATTGGGGATTATGGCACTTGAGGATCTTCAGACAAACATTATAGATAACGATGGAGATTATCTAATAGAATAATGTTTAATATGAAGAAATAAATGGAGTTTCATAAAAAATGTGAAAAATAATTGATTACTTTCCGGTACCCCTAATATTATAATTACATAAATAAACAGAGACGTTTCTTGAATTAAGTAAAATTATGTATAAACTTGTAGTATGCAGTTTTTGGCTGGCATTTCGGAATTTGCATTTCGAATGTGACAAATAATAAAAAAGCATGGCAGAGTGACTTAACATTTCTGTATAATTTATATTCACGCTGGAATTGATTCTGGTGTAAAATGTAGAAAATAGAAAAGTGCACAGTTACGAAATCGTGTAAATATGAAGACATCGAAAGATGTAATAAAAACAAAATTTCTGACGCGCGACTGTTTAACGAAAGGTCATTTCAAACGCGTTCTTGGCAGTCTCTCATTTGATATTAATTCCGGAAATACATCTCGCGTGGTATCTTAACCGAACAGCATATCCAATAACTAAAGGCCATATCGAAAATTCTTGGCAACATTCTGTAATAAATTTCAAGCTTCCTCGTGGATCCAGAAATTCTCCTTCATAATAACCAACTGATAGAACGTACTCGATACTTGGCATTTTTCTTTTTCGTTTTAATAATAATTATAAAAGTACGCGCAACGATCGCCACCTACTTCGGTGCGTTTAAGTAATAATTTCGTTACTATTTTATGAGTATAATTTCTATTTGATCTATAATTACTATTTTGTAAGTTTAATAATAAGTATAATTTTTAAAGTAATAACTTTATAAGTATAATTTCTATTTTATCTACAATTATTATTTTGTAAGTTTCATAATAAGTATAATTTTATAATTAATAATTTCGTTACTATTTTATGAGTATAATTTCTATTTTATTTGCAATTATTATTTTGTAAGTTTCATAATAAGTATAATATTATAATTAATAATTTCGTTACTATTTTATGAGTATAATTTCTATTTTATCTGTAATTACTATTTTGTAAGTTTCGTAATAAGTATCATTTTTAAAGTAATAATTTCGTTACTATTTTATAAGTATAATTTCTACTTTATCTGTAATTACTATTTTGTAAGTTTCGTAATAAGTATCATTTTTAAAGTAATAATTTCGTTACTATTTTAAAAGTATAATTTCTATTTTATCTATAATCACTATTTTGTAAGTTTCATAATAAGTATAATTTTATAAGTAATAATTTCGTTACTGTTTTATAAGTATAATTTCTATTTGATCAATAATTACTATTTTGTAAGTATAATAATAAGTATAATTGTATAAGTAATAATTTCGATACTGTTTTATAAGTAATAATTTCGTTACTGTTTTATAAGTATAATTTCTGTTTTATCTATAATTACTATTTTGTAAGTATAATTTATATTTAATCTATAATTACTATTTTGTAAGAATAGTAATAAGTATAATTTTATAAGTAATCATTTCGTTACTATTTACACGTAATGTATCTTCGTTAACCTTCTTGTGTTTTATAGATTAGTCATCAATTAGTCATCAATAACTGTAGTTGATAGCCATTTCTTAAATCAGTCGCCTTATATTGCACACGCGATCGTTGCTTTAAGTTATTATTACAAATAATATATAAACGTACGTTTATGTACTGTTCGTGCTGCGCTCCATCGTCATTTCGCTTTCACCTTCCAGGATCCCGAACTCATTCTATTGAATCATTGTCCAATCGATACACGTTTTGATCAACGTTTGGTTTACGGGCTTTTTAGTGCAGTATATTAACACATTCGCACCGGATGACCCACATTTGAGTCATTAGGATCCTTTACCTGACCCCGGATTACTTAAATTTGAGTCTTTAGATACGTTACACTTCGTTCTCAAAAAGTTTGAGTACGTTTGGAGTAACAAGTAACCCTAGGTAGGTGCCTCGACGCGATTGTATTAACCAATGGCGGAACTACCGCACGAACCTGCAACGCGAAGGGGACCCAAAATTATATTTTGCAAAGGGGTCAATATTTTGCGGGAGGGCTTAAATTTGTTGTTCCACCACTGGTAGTAAAACAGATTCAAACTGGTAATAGGTGTAAATTGGAAAGGATGGTGTAATTAACACGCGATTGTATTTCATTACGGTAGTAAGGTGCTCGCCTCGCGGCGATAAGCGTCAAACTGATCGTTCGTATAATATCTAGAATAACTACCAACTAATCTACCGAACTATGAACGCAAGCAAGCATGCGATAATAAATAATAAAATAATCAGTAACTAGTCAAATGATCAGTAAATAATCAAATCAGTAATAAATAACCAGTAAATAGTCAAATGATCAGTAAATAATCAAATAAGTAATAAATAATCAGTAAACAGTCAAATGATCAGTAAATAATCAAATATCTAATAAATAACAAGTAAACAGTCAAATGATCAGTAAATAATCAAATAACTAATAAATAACCAGTAAACAGTCAAATGATCAGTAAATTATCAAATATCTAATAAATAACAAGTAAACAGTCAAATGATCAGTAAATTATCAAATATCTAATAAATAACAAGTAAACAGTCAAATGATCAGTAAATTATCAAATAACTAATAAATAACCAGTAAATAGTCAAATGATCAGTAAATAATCAAATAAGTAATAAATAACCAGTAAACAGTCAAATGATCAGTAAATAATCAAATAAGTAATAAATTTGTCAAACAAATCCATTAATCATACTTTAATTATTACATTTTTACAGCCATCCGATTAACGAGTTGATGTAATTGTTAGTTAACAATTGAACCTTATGAAAAATATACCCCCTAACATTTATATAAACAATAAGTAATTTTAAAACGTGAGCCAAAGTGCGTAAGTAAAAAACTATTTCACTTTTACACTGACGTCACAAATCTTCTTCAACTGGCAAGGAATGCAATCGCGGAGCGTGTCTCGTCAACTTTAACTAATGTTTAAACATATTTGCTAACTGATATTGCAAAAGTGATTCATATCAGTTTATTCGCAAAATTACATGGAATTTTTGGCATTCAATAAAAACTGTTTCGCTTTTACAGTAACGTCACAAATCTTGTTCAACTGGCAAGGAATGTTCTAGGAATGCAATCGCGGAGCGTGTCTCGTCAACTTTAACTAATATTTAAACATATTTGCTAACTCATATTGCAAAAGTGATTCATATCAGTTTATTCGCAAAATTCCATAGAATTTTTGGCATTCAATAAAAACTGTTTCGCTTTTATACTGACGTCACAAATCGTGTTCCAATGACAAGGAATGTTCTAAAAATGCAATCGCGTAACGTGTCTTGTATTTTGAGGACTAAAAATATGAAAAAAAACCAGCTGTTTAATGTGTTCGATGGGTAACGTCACCCGTGACGAAAAAATCGTTACCGTGCTCTAGGAATCGGTAACTCTGGAATTACAGATTGCATTGCGTGCTTGATCTACTGATATCTCGTCGGTGGTAATTCGCACTCTCTACGATGCGTTTTTCCAATAAACGAATGAATAAACAGCACAATCGAAGCAGAGACTGCATTGAAATGAAAAAGAGAAAACATTTCTTCAATAAGAACTTCATTCCGACATGAATAAACGAAACCGATTATACAAGTACGAACAAAGTACTTTGTTCCATTCAATTTCTAATCTGAATGTTGCGCTGAAATGTTTATTCTGAAATGACATGCCAAAGGAAAAGCGCCATTGAAAACCGTAACTGAAACCTGAATTTCTTTACCGATCGAAAAAATAGTCGCAACTGACAAACATTGTTCTATTAAATGTCTAATTTGTATGTTACGGTTATTCTGAAATGACACGTGCCAAGGAAAAAGCTCCAAGAAAAACCGTAACTGAAAACCTGAATTTCATGGACGCAAGTTCTTTAACGGGCGTAAAAAATAGTCGGAACTTTGATTCGAGAAGTTCGTGTTTAATCTGGGAAATGCGAACTTTTGGGTGGCCCTTCGGTGTAATTAAACCCTGCTTCCAACTCCAATCGACAAGTTTCGGAAACTTTCCGACTGACTTCAATGAATGGGAGAAGAGGAGATTGCAGCTGTCCTTAATTTCCAGAGTCACAGAGCGTACTGAGGAGTCCTTCTTACAATTAGTTTGACCACGGCTCGGACGAGTTTTCGTTCGTTGTGCGCAGGTTCCCACTACCATTCCCTGTTCCGCACGCTCTATTGGTTTAGTTCCACTTCTGTGACGTCACAGTGGGACTAAGGCCAATAGCATTTATTTTCGCTCTTTTTATCTTTTTATGTTTTTCTGTTGGGAATTAAGAGGGAAGAGAATAATTCCCACACACAAATAAAGCTTTTCTGGTTCGAATTTAAAATCTAATTTTACCAAGAAAGCTATATCTTTTTTGTGCGGAATTCTGTGGAACGCATCTACCGCATAAAAAGAGACTCCACTGTATACGATATATTATTGAAGATGCAAGTAAACCCCATTCCGATATATATGATTTATTAAATTATTACAGCTATTATTATATGAGAATACACAATTTTTACATATACAATACAATATATTACGTATTTTACTATTTACTTCATTTCTCACCTTATACACATTCTTTTATTCTCCTTTCGCGCATTATCATTTCATTCTCATACAAAAATTAATGCAGGAGTACCAAAGCGCTTACGAACCTGTCAGCTAAGTTGGTAGAAAAGAATAAGGAATAAATTAAGCTCCAACAAATGCAACCTGTTTTCTCCGTGGAGGGAATTAATTAGTTTGCAATTTCATTACTTAACACTGACATTGCGTTTTAACACGTTGAACGCCATGACGGTCACCGGTAACCACCGATGCCAATATTACGAAAACTCGAATCAAATATATCGCTAATTTTCGTCAAATTTTCAATATTTTTAACGTTACAATAACGATTTAAAGTAATCAATATATCGTAGAGCGCTTAAACAGTTTTATTTTTAGACGTTATAGAGACGTTACGGAGCGCGTATCGCGAGGTATCGTATAACACGTATTTCGGCAAGGCGCTCAACGTGTTAACACCTCGCGCATCTAACGCATCACGACACTTGCACAGAAAGTTAAATATAATTGCCACAATGCACGTTTGGACGTAAATGGTATTCGTTCGTAGTTTGAAATTATTCAATATTTTGATATTCTTTAAATTCTGTGTAAGTTAATTTGTTCATTGTTCAGCACAGTCTAATTGGTTATTTTTATTGTAACATTTGACTGGCAAACAATGCGCTGCTTAGGCATAAACTTTTCAACATTTCGTACAATGCGATACATTTGTTTTTTTACGTGGAATATATCTGTACGTCCTGTTAATAAACAAAAAGTACATATCGAATCAAAATTTAGAAAATTTAGATTTAGAAAAAACAGGGAAAAATATGTTCCTGCTCAGTAATATTAAGTCTCTTTTTAATGCGGGTTTGAAGTTACGCGGTGCATATTTCTTGCAACTTTCGGGCTTCCCCGTTGTATATACATACACATTGCACGTTGTATGCACATACAAGAAGTGATTTCGCACCACGGTTCGCAAACGGTGCCGAATACTGTCAGACAGCGACGATAATTCTGAAGAAAAACACGTAAAAGGATTTGTTACTTTTCAATAACATTAAATGAATAAAGTTGTAAAGCAAACTAATTTTCAGTTTTATATCAATTTCTTTCAGACTTTCCAAGGAATTTTCTAAGCATTCATATTTTCCGGAATTTTTATAAACGTTTTTATGCGATTTTAAGTACATTTTAATTCATTACTTTGGTTTGATGCGGCTTTAGAAAATTATGGAATGTTTCCCTAATTTCCCAACTTTAGTATTTTACGTTAAGTCTTTTTTGTGCGATTCCTTATCGTAACCACATAAAAAGAGACTCTCCAGTAATTGCATTTTCATTCGATGAACATAATTCAATAAACGAAATTTCAAGTGGAAAACTATTTCACTCCATTCTGATTAAAAAAGTATGCAGATATCGATAAATGAAGTGCCTGCCGTTATCAGTAACAATTAATCATAACTAATAATACAGTCGTATCGTAAACAAAAAAGCATATTCCAAGAAACGTTGAAAAGAGTACCACAAAAGTTCCACAGGTACTTAACGATCAAATTAAATAAGTTATACAATAATAATTTAATATTCTCCGTCGCACTGGAACACATTTATTACATGCCTCCACGATACGCCATCCTCTCGCATACTCCCTTAACCCTTTGACCGCGAAAGGCGTATATATACGCTTGTCATATGTCCACAAATATGTACCAAAGGCGTATATACACAACCAGTAAACTTTGCTCTGTACCACGCATTTACATTTTTAGTAAATAAATACAATGTGGAACATACTGTTACGTGTCACACAACAACCGATCGAATAACTGAATTTCAATAATCCCTCGATTTCTCAGATTTTTATCCACACAATTTAGTGTCAACTACTGTCGCGCGAATATCGCATCGTACGATGTTAATGCTTTTCCGTTGGAGCACGCCGCAGTCAAAGGGTTAATGAACAACTGATCAGGTTACACGGAAACTAAAGAATCATTTCATTATAAAAGGAAATGGCATAGTGTGAAAGATAGTTCGATGATGGCAGAATGAATTGATACTTGTTACAAAACACGTGTTCGTTCAAAGCGTAATGGTTCGTTCCTTATTACACCGAAATGTATACATATATATATCTGTATATAGTATATGCAATATGGGTAAATACACGAAGAAGTCTCGAACTTCTTAATAATGGAAAATGTTCAGACATTACGATGAAACGTTTAATTATTATTATGGTACAGTCATAATAACAGCACGCATTATTGACTTTTAAACGACGCTATCTAATCGTCCACTTGTTTTTAACAAACGTATTCTTTTGTGCAGTGCTATCAATTTGTCTTCCACGTTCCGTCCTCTCCCCTACCCTACCCCCCTCCGCCGAACCGTTCGATCCACGTGGATTCGTGAAATCCAGCTTGCACCGTCATTCCATCAAGGTAATAAAAAAATCCGCGTTCCACCATTTTCTATGCCGAGTCGAATTTGAATATCATACAAAAAATATGCGCGCCACGTCCCATCCCCTCCCCTTCCCTACCCCCCTCCGCCAAACCGTTCGATCCACGTGGATTCGTGAAATCCAGCTTGTACCGTCATTCCATCAAGGTAATAAAAAAATCCGCGTTCCACCATCTTCTATGCCGAGTCGAATTTGAATATCATACAAAAAATATGCGCGCACCTGCGCGGCTGAATAGAAAATATACTCTCACGCGTATTGTACAAGCCTGCTTCCGTTTGTTCGCCTATTTACTTACACTTACGTATTAAGTTTTAAATCTTAACTTTCACACTTTACACGGTAATCGCCGGCTGCTCATGTTAATCGATATTATTTATTACTTCTTAGACGAACTAGGTTTTCGTTGCCAGGCAACATGCGCGTAACCATTATTACCTTCTTTCGCCACGTGTCTTATTGATTTAATTATTTGTTTGTTTATTTACTTAATGGTTTATGTATGTCCATATTGAGAAAGCGTTTACGGGCAAGGCATTGAAGAGAGACTATTGTTGGCTTTGGTATAACGACATTCTGATTGTCTCTCCTAAATGCACTTGGTAAATGCTGTATATTGATAAAAAATACTATTTCCGTTGCTTATTGTATGTACAATGTGCATGCTCTCGATATTTGCCAAAAGGCAGATCCATTGAGGGTGACTCTCGGCTGTTTCATTTCGTTCGAAACACACGGTTACAAACTGACAAAGTTACAATCTGTTTTACCAGAGAATTCTTCAATCGATTATATATCGTTCGCTCTTGGATGACATTGTCTATTGAGTTTCGCCAGTTGCGTATTCGCGATCGATAAAATAGCGATTCTTTTGCGGCGAGTGTTTATAGTGTTCGATATTCAGACATTCTCTCGGATGTAATGTTAATGGAAAGAATTATTTCAACGTTTGAATGGGGTTTGTCGAAATGGGTTTCGGAGGGAAATTCAAATATTAGCACTCATCTCTTCTGTTTCAGAAATAGGGTATGAAATTATTATGTAATTTTGTCGTCAATTCAGGAGTAAAAATGTGTTTGAGAAGTGAGTAGAATTCATAAACGCAGGTGACGAAGTGATTTAAAGGGAATTATAGAAAACAGGTTTCCGAAAATGATAGAAAAGAATTTCCCGAGAGATAACATGTCTTCTACCTTAGCCTCTTAATCGCTTTTGCAATATTCTTCCAGCATCGTGTTTCGTAGCATACGGATGAGTCGACTAATATTTAATTGCATTAAAATACAAAAAGGATTCCTTACTTTGTAAACAGGAAAGAATGTCGAATGTAATAAGATGGCACTATAATATATCGTTTCGGTAAGAAAGTATTCTCTAAAATGAAATAGAAACTCGTGCGATATTCAGCGTCGCGGAAACCTAATTTTCTTGATGATCTTTCAGTATAAACGTGTAAAAGCTAGAACCGATCTAATCTCTTCTTTGTAGCAGTTGCTTTGTTTCAGGTGTTCACGGGGGGATGCGGCACGTGATTTAAGTTATGAATCTTGAAGAGGGATGTTTTTGTTTAATTCGTTGCGTAAATGTCGCAAGATAAAACACCGCAGCCCCGTTAAACAGCAGCCGTAGCAGTTCGATTCGATACACGTGGTATCGTAATATAAAAGACATTCTTCTCATTTAAATAACAAATCAGAACTAGTTGAATTTAAAACTTACGGTGAGGCAATCCATCACGGGTCAATGTTTTACCACGAAAAAAAACACAAAAAATCCCTATCTTATATCCGCGTGTTCTTATTCCTCGTAAGATAATACAATCGAGTTTTCTCGCGCTTTCTCTGTTAACGCCTTAACCTTGTACCTACCGAAGTCATAAATATTTCTCAAAGAATTGAAAACTACAAATACATACCTTGAGTTACGGCCTTTAAATACAAATCTGTCTGTACAATGCACGTGTAGTGTGCATCGTACAACAATAAATAATGTATTACATTAGTGGTGGTAATTACAATTCGTCACTACGTTACGACTGAAATCATCTGAAATCATCTGAAATCAGTACGATGCAAAGGGAAGGAAATTATCTTCCAGAAACGAAATTCGCCATCGAAAGATTTCATGAATCGAGGAAAATATTAGATCCACAGTAATCGATGTAATTAACGTCTTGGTATGTGTCACTATGTTACGTGTGTATATACTGACCGTGTAGTTAAAAATCACTAAAACACTTGCCCGTTTATAGTCCCACGGACTCTTACTTTCCTTTTAAATAACCTTCAACTGATTTTACTCACAAAAGTCCCTATGCCCCTACAAATCTCATTTCTCTTGCCATTTATAATTGATAAATATGGTTCGATAATGCTAGAAGAAATATGTCACTGGCTAACTTCTTCTTTTTCGATATTCTCCGTCGATAATATATTCAGTCTTCGATGCCTTATTACTTGTCACGAACAAAGCGCGTCAAAGTGTAAGATTCCTTTATGACGGCAATTCAGTATGATGATTACGTCACAATGGTAGCAATTAATTAGTTATCTTTTACAGTCACGCGTAACGACGACTCGAAGAGTATACTTAAGCGCATATATGTATATGTATATATCCAAGCATGTCTTCAGTTTCCTTTTAACACTCGAACGGCCGCTGTCACACATACGTGATTTCGCCGGCCATCGGTTATCGGCCGGCGTCACGCGGACGTGACTGCGCGCTATCAATTTTAGACCGGCATTATGTAAATGAATCGATATCGCAGATTTGACGTTTGTTTGTTTAATGCATTTGTTAATGTTTAATGCGACTGTTTTCGCGCTTTTTCTTTCAATTCTTACAAGCGTTGTTAGCGTTGTAGAATTCTGAAAACATTGATTTTTTGGATCTTCCGTATTTTAATTCACGAGAGAGGCCGGCGGTAGACGCGAGTCTTTCAGGGAAATGTGCGGCCATTGAAGTGTTATAACGTCGTGATGCTGACAATGGAATGGCGTTTTCCGAAGAAGAATATATTTGTTGTGCAATAGTTAGTACCTTTCTGAAGTTAACACATTCGCTACCTGCGGTTCTGAGGCGAGAACTTTAGTTGAATACCGCGCAGAATTTTCAAAAATCTGTAACTGAATGCCGCGCACAATTTTCGAAAATTTATGACTGAATACCGCAGGGTGCTGTCATACAAGTTATTACGTTCACTTTGCAAACTTGATACTGCTATGTTAACTTAATTCAGCCGTATTATTATAATAGTTTGAATAATCGCGATATTATTGTTTACTTATTTATTGAATGTTCAAATATTAATTGTGCGAACGAAAATTGTATTCAGCCATATTATTTTAATAGCTTGGATAATCGCGATATTATTGTTTACTTATTTATTGAATGTTCAAATATTTATTGTGCGAACGAAAATTCGATTCAGCCATCTGAAGTGATGCATAAGCCTCACGGCTAGCAGGAGTGCCAATTTTGGAATGACGTGAGACTACGTTCGTTGCAAGTATTCAGTTAACAGATTTAAAATGACGTAAAACTACATTACCGGCATTCAGCTAAAGAATTTGAAACGATGTAGAACTACGTTATCGGTCGCGAATGTGTTAATTGATTTCTGTTTTAGAAGGAACGATCAAGTCGCGTGTCCTCGAACACTTTCACGTGGATTTTCCCTTTTTCCCTAATCAGGTATTCCCTTTCCACTAATTATATGGAGACGATACTCTTCGTCATAAAGTGAAAGAGGAATGAATACAAGTATAGTGAATCAGATTTACAAGCAAGTCGAAATCCTTTCTTAAGTTCGAGGTTACTGCATTTCTCGTCAACGTGAAACATTGCGACTCGTACGACACAATAATCCACAATTCCCATAATGGACTGTTTAATGTAGATTGTTTGTTTTTATATGGCATTGCTTCCCTTCGTGGGATGATTTTCATTTATTACAGAATAAGGTGGCGTACTTTCGTCGGTGATGCAGCTTTTTGGAACATTGGACGTTTAGTTGTTTCATATAAGTTGAAGGTATCCAAGCAACATGGTCAGGCATCCGTTTCTCCTTTCAGCCTGAGGCGAGCGAAATCTTCGAATATTATGTCATCATCCCCATCGGCTTCCCTATGAATAAATCATTATAAAATTACGCAATATGTACATTTTTAATCTGAAACTATAGAAATTATCTTGTATATTGTTACACGTTTAAATTCAAATTCAAACTCAAATTCCACGTACCGCGCGTATTACAGGTTTTGCACTGCAAATTAACCCTTTTGCAGATCATGTTCACCTTTTTGCATTACAAATTAAGTATTCTGCAGATTTTCGTAAATCGTATTTACCATGTTGCAAATCAAATTCACCCTTTCACAGATCAAATTTCACAATTTTGCAAATCAAATTCACCCTCTCAGATCAACTTCACAATTTTGCAAATCAAATTCACCATCTCACAGATCAAATTTCACAATTTTGCAAATCAAATTCACCCTCTCAGATCAAATTCACAATTTTGCAAATCAAATTCACCCTCTCAGATCAACTTCACAATTTTGCAAATCAAATTCACCCTCTCAGATCAAATTCACAATTTTGCAAACCAAATTCAACATTTTGTAAATCAAGCTTTTCTACAAATTTGGTCTTTTTTAAGATATTGGAATAAAAAGTAAAATCCAACGTAAAGTTATTGTTCCGAAATAAAAGTTTTATAACTTAACCATTTTAGTAGCTTAGAGCCGATATATCGGCTTTCCAGTTTTAATATAATTTAAACGTACGTAATGACACGCAAGAACTGAGGCATTCGGTCGTAAAACATGGAAACTAACGAAAAGTAAACTTTCGGGAAATCGATTATAAAGTTTAGAGTTAAATACCCAATCCACTGATACCGATAACTTAATTTCGCAAACAATGTCAGATAGCATGTTTTACGACCGAATGCCTCAATTAATATTTACGTAAAAAATCGCATATTTTCAAGGTATTTTTTGACGGTATCCGGAAAACTTATAAGGTACTATAAGGGTTAAGCTATACAATTTTTATTTCGAAACAATAACTGTACATTGGATTTTATTTTTGTTCAAATATCTTAAAAAAGAAAAAAATGTAGAAAAGTTTGATTTGCAGAAGGGCGAATTTGATCTGCGAAAGGGTGAATTTGATTTGCAGAAAAGTGAATATGATCTGCAAAATGGTTAATTTGGAGGGCGAAATTGTGAATACGATCTGCTAGAGGGTTAATTTTAAATGCAAAATGATGAATGTGATCTGCAAAAGGGTTAATTTTAAATGCAAAATGATGAATGTGATCTGCAAAAGGGTTAATTTACAGTGCGAAACCTTTAGTGCAAATATCTTATAACATTTAGTGCACATCTGATAACTGAAATCAAGAATGTATTTTCCGTAGGAACTTCATGATCATACAAACTCAAAGAACCAAAATGAAACCACTAATAAAAATAATAATTCTACTACAGCGTATAATAATATCACAAAACTATCACGCGTAAAAAACAAATTTCCTCAACAAAGTAGAAAGTATTCACATATTCGCAGCGAATGACGCACACGTTATTATCTGGCATTCTTTACCAGAACCCTGATAACTCAAGTGAGAGTCTTTAAATACGTTAAACTTCGTTCCGTAAACGTTTGAATACATTTCCACTACATTCCAATATATATCGGTATTCATACCATTTTTTCAACATAACTTTATTTAATAAATCTCCTCGAACTTGCTTCATTTCCCGCGTAACATTCGGCTGAAAGTGCCGCGAAGCGAATGTGTTGAGAAAGATAACCTATAATGCATATCATTCTTACAAGAATTCTACGCGATGTTTTATTATCACGTAGAATGGAAGTCTTCCCTTTTCCGGGAAAATAAAGAATACGGGAAGCATGGAGAGCATCATTACTCGTTTCTGACAAATGATACGTATTGGAAGCAATAGAAATGTTTCCTACTCGGAGAAAATAGCTGGAAGCTAGTTTCCAGATATTGGTTATCGCTTACGTGTCCAACTGGATGAGGTTCGTGTCGAGCGGGATTTCACCGCTGTCAGGTTTATGCGTCGGACTTTGACGCGCAGTGGACGGCGCAGGTTCCTCTTCCTCTGGCTTTGGATGCATCAAAATGAACGGTAGCTCCGCTACTAATTCACTGTTAACAAATAAACCAATCTTCCGTTGTTCCTCATGGACATAAAACGTGCATCTACATTCAATCATTCTAAAGTCACGCTTTAGGATCTTCCTTAACCCTCTATATATGTACGTGGAACTAATTACGGACAATTTAACTGTCTAAATCGTATCTTTTCAAACGTTAATAAATATCCCGTCCAGTTAAATGTTTTCCGTTCATATTCTAGCTTTAAGAGGGCTGTAATTCAGCTCTTGTTTTCCGACCCAGGATATTTTTTTTGTGCTATTCTTTATTATTATCTGTTACTGCTTGTTTTAAGAATGCTGTAAACTAGAGGATTTTACTCGTTTGTATTACAATATTGGAATATGTCAATATCAATATGAATCTTTTATTTCATTTTATCTTTCCGTTGTAATAATAATTATAAAAGTACGCGCAACGATTGTCCCCTTTTTCGGTGCGTTTAAGTAATAATTTTGTTACTATTTTCAGGTAATGTACTTTCGTTGGAATGGCGTTTAACTAGATTTATGTTACACGATTTCTTTTTACACACAAAAACAATTGGGCTATAGAGGGTTATATAATAATATGTATATTACCGGAAAGTAATCAATTATTTTTCACATACAGTAGTACCACATAGTTCCAACTTAAATCGTTCCAGAAACCCGTTCGAACTATAAGTAGTTCAAACTCCGAATCAAGATTTTATATTTTGTTTTTTAATGTTAATAACTTAGAAAAAATTAAACGAAATAATTTGTTCATACAATGTTCATTTTATTAATTTGAATGATTACAACATAGAAATATAAGTGACGTATAATTCTTTAATATAAAAATGACAAAGACGAAAATATTTCTCTTGGATTATACTTCGAACTTCAAATCAAATTTCTTGCTTTCTCAAGCATTTGAACCTTGGAACATTCGAAATTAGAAGCGTTCGAAGTACGAGGTACCACTGTACTTTGCGAGACTCCATTCATTTGTTCATATTAAACATTATTCTATTAAATAATCCCCATCGTTATCTATGATCTCTGACCGACGATTCTCCAAAGTGATAATTCCCTTTTTGACAAAAACAAATTGCAAAATTTCGATGCGACAAAATTCTGTATTCTATAATTAATTACTTTCGGGCACCCCTAATATGTAATATAAAGGTATATGAAATCTCAAATGATCAGCCGTTGTATATTTGAATAATTCTATTAAAAATTGGAGACAAATCATTTTGACTGCTTTGGTAGTTCGATTATTAATATGCGTTAAAAGGGAACATTTGTTTTGAATCTTACCCCGCTAAAGGACTCAGGCAAAGTTTGACCTTTACTTTGTACTGGACGATAATGCCGAGGTTTTCACGTTGCGATGGGTCCACCACGCTATAGAAATATTTTAGAAATATATTATTACCCAAATTTTCGTTTCTGACATATAAACGTGGAAGCTGATCATGCATGGTTAGCAGCAAACATATAATCTCGAAAACCACAGAAAATGCTGCAAGAGAAACATATAAGAACCAACAAACAATATCCACGAAGTAGACATTTGTCAAAAGAATCGATAGAAATATAGCGATTTATGTAAAATCAATACAAGAATACATTTAATTAGCACATATATATATGCAGTTTTTCAAAGTAAGTAATAATAACATATTACTTAAAATGCAATCATATAATCTAACTAAGTTAATATTCAAATGTCTACTTCATATTTCATTTGTTACAGTTTCAAAAAAGCAATTTGTATAAAAAATCTTCGACGCGCGATATCAACCCTTATAGTACCTTATAAGTGTTCCGGATACCGTCAAAAAATATTTTGAAAAATATGCGATTTTTAAGGAATCAATGAATTTTTGCAAATTCAGTAACAAAAAGTAAGTAGAGTACATCTTAATGTCGCCTCTGAGTTGCCACTCGAATGACGGCAAGAAAGGGAGTGGCGACTGAGAGTCGCCTTTCGAGTGGGAAGGATTAAAAATGGAAGTCCGATATATCGGCTATATGGTACTAAAAGGGTTAAGCTAATAATGAATCGTAGTTTGTATGGGATTTTAATAAGCACAAATTTTCATACAAACATTAGCGAGCGCGCAAGCGTAGCTGAGGAAGACATGCAGCCCAGGAAGCAACAAGTATATTATATACAAAGCATTAAAGTGGAATACCTGCAAAAAGAAGCGGAAAGATGGGATATGAAACTTGTAGTCGTTTAATATTTCGAAATTGACATAAGTATCAAAAAAACTAATTAATTATCGTTATTAATTAATATTCACATGAAGGGAACATCATCAAGATTAATGGCAGTGTTGACGAAGCTAAGTAATGATTTACATTGAAGGCAATGCGTATTATTGGCCTTCCAAGGTTTCACTAATAATAGTGTAATAACTGTATTAATAGCGTATTATTAATTACTATTAGGTTCTGGGAAGAAGCCACTCGTGATGTAAGTGTCACGTGGTCTCTCACATTGGCTACGCACGTGGGGTTCTCTTTTTCTGGCCTAAAGTTTCCTATGCTGAAACCCAGTTTAGAGTTCTGAAAGCTTGGACGAGTTTCGTTCGTTGTGCGCAGGTCCCCCACCACCATTGCCTGTTCAGAGCACGCGATTGGTCCTACGAGGAACCCTAGACAAGTGTCCGCCTCCGATTTGTTCGTTCTTACATATGCTATAGTACTCAAAGAACTAAGCGACACGTATTTTGTTATATCTGCGAAATTTTGGTTTATACAAATTTGTATGTAGAAAATAAAAATTCAACATGGAAGTAGTTTACCCTTAAATGACAAATCCGAAGAATAAAAATCGCATGTTAGGTTATTTATGATCAAAAGTATTTTACACCCACAGAAATTCAAACGAATTCAAAATTTCCATAAAAACTTCCAAATCATTCTTGTTACGCGTAATGAGCGTTGTTACACGCTCTTTTAGCGGGGGTTTCGCAGACATAAAAAACTGTGTGATTTAGTTCTTTCAGTACTACAACATATGTATATGAAAACGAAAAATTCGGAGGCAGACACGTATCTAGGGTTTCTTGTTAGTTTCACTGTGAAGTCACAGAGGTCGTGGATAAAGCAGTGGTGGGAAGAAAAGATAGGTTAGAATGCGCGAGATTTTAGAAATCTAAAATGGGAATCAATATAGTGCTTTATCTCCAGAACCCTAAAGTCATTAGTAGAATGACGATGTTTTTTGATAGATTCTTTTAAAGTTGCATAAGTATAATGTTTTGTTTTCTTCGATATTAGGCGAATTGATTTTCTTTCGTGCTTGTGTAAGAGACCAGAAATACACACTCAAATTCGAACAAGCAGCTAACGTGGTACCTAGTTCTTAGCACACGTTTTCTAATTGAATTAATGAGTATCAGTTCGCTACGCGCACAATGTCAGCCAAACCCTTTACGGAAATAATTAAAAGTGCAGCATATAGCAATAGACGTACACGAGTCGAGAGTACACTATTGTTCACGGCTTATTGTTGGGAATTCCGCAGAATTATACTTTCCACCCTCGTAACATGGCGGACTGTCGTTTGCATCGCATTTCATGACAACTCTAATTATATTGCTACTAATAGAAAGGGAAATTACAAATTGGATCAAGATCGACTACGAAATTAATATTTCCTAGTGAATCTAAATCTAGAAAATTCGTACGCTTAAAATTATTTACTAATTTGTTGATATTACATCGTATACCAATTACTACTATTACGGGTTAATCAATTAATCTTTGTACTTCGAATTACTGATATTCTTGACTTTAACAAATATATGACTTTTTTAAGGTAATTCAAGGTTATGAGTAATTAATTCGGAATAAAATAATTATTACAAATATAATGCGTCTAATCGTAGGTACAAAATACCATAAATTAAGATACCGATCTTAAAACAGTTGACTTATTTAATGATTATTTCCATTCCGAAAATAGTAAGCATTTAGAATGACTTTATTAAATGGATATTTAAGATCCACGAAATGTGTACAAAAATTGTAATACTAGCAAAAATAATAATGAAAAGATTCTAAGATTTCATAATTCATCTGCGTATGCTTTGAAAACTACTCTGTTTAACAATCAATCTACTTATTCTCTTTAACCCTTTGACTGCGACGGGTTCTAACAAAAAATCATTCACACCGTAGGATACGATATATGGGGTGACAATAATTGACACTAAATTGTGTCGATAAAAATCAGAAAAATCGAGGAGTTATTCAGATTCAGTTATTCGATCGGTTGTTATGTGACACGTAACAGTATGTTCCACACTGTATTTATTTACTAAAAAAGTAAATCCGTGGTACCAAGCAAAATTTACTGGTCGTATATATACGCCTTTCGCAGTCAAAGGGTTAAATGTGTAATGCAATTAATCACTATGCACGTTCTGTAATAATTCTGCGAATATTCCATAATACTGCAAGGTAAAGCATTTCACACGGTGTATTTAAAACAGAATGCAGGAAATAATTCCACTTTTGAATTTAAGAATTGCAGTCAAAGAAAGATTGCAATTCAACGATTATGGGGAAGCACATATTTTATACAGGTTTTGCACTCATAATTAATCCTTTTGCAGATTACATTCATCTTTTTGCACTCCAAATTAACGTTTTGTAAATCAAATTCGCCCTTTTGTAAATCAAATTCACCCTTTTGCAAATCAAATTAGTCTTTTTGCAAATCAAATTCACCTTGTTGCAAATCAAATTCACCCTTTTGCAAATCAAATTCGCCCTTTTGCAAATCAAATTCACCTTGTTGCAAATCAAATTCACCTTGTTGCAAATCAAATTCACCCTTTTGCAAATCAAATTCGCCCTTTTGCAAATCAAATTCACCTTTTTGCAAATCAAATTCACCTGGTTGCAAATCAAATTCACCCTTTTGCAAATCAAGCTTTCCTACAAGTTGGTTTTCTTAAGCTATTGTAATAAAAATATAATAAAACTAATACAATGAAAGCGTAAAAACATAAAAGAAATGTTTGTAAATATTCTTGGTGTTAAATAATGATTTTATATTAATTCTATGCCATTTTAGGTTATTCTATGTTTAAGTATTATTGCATTGGATTTTATTTTTATTACAATAGCTTATAAAAACAAGTCTGCAGAAAAGCTTGAATTCCAAAAGAGTGAATTTGATCTGTGAAAGGGTGATATTTGCAAAAAGGAGAATGTGATCTGCAAAATGGTTTATTTCGAGTGGAAAAAAGGTGAATATAATCTGCCAAAGGATTAATTGCGAGTGAAAACCCTGTATTTGAGTAAAACATGAGTATGAAAGTAAGGTCACTTGATATTCATGATCACGTAACGTTTAATGGCTTCGCATCACGAACAAGAAAAACGATCGTTTCCAGCCCTTAAAGCACCAAAACGATGAGAATAAAAAGTGCACATTTCCCCATTTTTTCCCATCATTCTTTTTAATTACCTCCTTTGTGAAATGTTTTGCAAAGCTTTACCCAAACAGTGATGCATCGCGTAGCAGCAAGTTTTGTTTTGTTTGTCATTGAAACAAGAAAAAAACTGTTCTCGTAACTGACTGCGTACAATTAACGGGAAAAATGAGAAGCCTTCGGGTACTCGAGATACTTCATCAGCAGAGTGTATTGATTTGCTTGGGTCACTTTCTTCTCAAAGGTTCATTATCATAATTACAATTATCATAATCGTATCAGACGTTTCATACTTGTCTCTGATTAGAATTATTATTTCACACTAGAACTACCGAATATATACTTACAAGAAAGGTAAGGGAACCCGAAAATGCAACTAACTAAATTGAACTAACAAAATGAACGTATAGGATTTATATTCTAAGATTCATTTCGACAATTGCTACAGAAAAAGAACGGCTGTAATTTGTTAAGCGGTATCAGAAAACGTTTTAGAATACGTCCTCATTTTTATCGGAATTATTCTTCGAGTGCAAAGGGTTAAACGATCGCTGTGGGCGGAATACTGTTTTGTGTACCGCGTATTCTATCGAGGTTCGATTGATTATACAACGTGCAACTAACGAGGGAAGTAAGGGAACCCGAAAATTCCAAAAATTCTGAAACTTTAAACAGACATAGAGTCGTTCATCCTAATTACGAAGCTATTTTTCGTTTGTGCCAAAAACTTTTTAAAGGGATGAAATCATCCCTCATAGAAAAAGTGATTTTTCCGTTTTTGGCTATTATCTCCAAAATGATAAGAGATAGCGAAAGAAAGTAAATTCGCAATTTTATTGGTACTGTCGGTGCTACCAAAATGCGTTGAAAAGTTAACAAAATAATAGTATCCGTCTTAAAAATGTTGTTAACTATAACTTTTTTGCATTTTGCATGGAACATTTTCTAGTAAAAAATATGAATTACCTAAAAGGTTGAGAACCGATATTTTAGAGTTTTGATCAGTCTTCGTTAAATCAACGCAGAGTTTAGTATTCATTAAATAATTATTATTCATTATTTTACCATTTATATCGTGTTATATCAATTGTTCGAATTTTTCAAATACCATGTTTTCCATTAATATAAATTATTGAAATTGCATGTTCGTGAATTTTTATTTTCATTGATTTAAATTATAATTTTCTTTTCTCAAGTTCTCCGAATAGAATAGTTTCTTGTAATTAACCATAAAAAATGAGTCTTTTAAAAAAGTAAGTTTAAATGGTGATCATATGATATGTTTATAATACGTTGGGGAACCTAATATTTCAATTAAACAATTATCATTAATAGATAAAAATACCACAGATGCTAATGTGACATTATACATTTATATAAATAAATCAATAATAAATTAAATATAAATACTTCAATTTAAGTTAGCAAGCGATGAATAATAATATTTATTTTTCAGTTAAATTATACTTTGTATTTAAAGTTATATATATATATATTAATCGTATATTAATCGTAATTTTGATTGTAAAAATTAGAATGAAGTTAACCCCCTTTTTCTAAAAAATTGGAAAAAACTGTATTCCTTTTAGTTTGGATAAAACGATCGAATATTTCACCCATTCTTTCAATTAATATCAATATTCCAATAATTAAACAGTGTCTCATCACATCGTGTCTAATCTATAATATATTACCCATAATAAAAGCGTATACAAATATCATGAATAATATACTTGCACAATAGATGCATTTTCTGCATTTCCATTATCCCCTAATTTAATAGATATTTAGTTTATGTTTACATTTAATTGTTATTTCTATTCCCCTCTACCTCTTACGTTACATACTTTGTTTATTAATTTATTATATTTCTTGACATTTCATTTATGTACACTAAAAGACTCATGCTCGTTAATAAAGTATAAATAAAGTAACAATTAACGTCTCTTAACTTAATCGAAGATCGAGTACCCTTCCAGCTTATGTAATACCTTTCGTACTATCGGGTTGTTATCAGCCAGCGAGCGTGCAGAATGCAAGAATGCGCGCGTGAACAAAGTGTATGCGATAAAAAAGATATGTATGGATGTAAAGAAATAGATATATAGGTATCTATATGCGTGTCGTTTCTATTGAGAAGCAGCGGTTTTCTTACAGGGTGCTGGACGCCAGATTGGTGTCCTCGTGTTTGAGCTGACCGTCGAGGGCAAGCCCATATTTATCTTTGTTGTTGGCGAGAAGCGGTGTCAGGGAGAACACTTTGCTCAGCGTGAAACCTGGCCCCACTGGGCATCCCTCCCTGACAAACATTTAGCATAAGTGTCAACGTACACGTGTGCTAGTGCTTCGAATATTCGGTTATTG
Organism: Nysson spinosus; assembly: GCA_910591585.2. Classification (NCBI taxonomy): domain Eukaryota; kingdom Metazoa; phylum Arthropoda; class Insecta; order Hymenoptera; family Crabronidae; genus Nysson; species Nysson spinosus. Next base: position 1,924,309 of record OU342847.1, read on the forward strand.
CAATCAAATCAGGACGGTTTCTTTAATCATGACTCTTTAATTCGATCTCAAATATAACACTTGTTATAGTGATAGTATATTTATACTAATAGCATACTAATGGTACACTACAGCATATTAATAGTATACTAGTATACTAATAGCATATTAATAATATACTATCCGAAATGTATATTAACAGCATACTATTATGTAGGAGGTGTAATACTAATAGCATACTAATAATATACTATTAGAAATGTATACTAACAGCATACTAACAGCATACTAATAGCATACTATTAGCACACTATTAAAAGTTGTAACACTAATAGAATACTATGAGCATACTATTAGTAGTTATAATACTAATAACATACTATCAGTGCTTCGAATATTCAATTATTGCAATACAATCACGACGCTTTTCTCTATCGCATACTTTTAATTCGATCTCAAATATATCACTTATTATGCTACTAGTATATTCATAGTAATAGCATAATATTATTAGTATACTATTAGTATTATACGTACTATTAGTATTCTATTATGATACTATTAATGCTTGGAATATTCGGTTATTGCAAGACAATCACTACGTTTTCCTGAATCATGACTTTTTCATTCGATCCCAAATATAATACTTATTACTAATAGCATACTATCAGTAGCTAAAAATCTCAGAAAATGAAACGTTATAAATTTTAATATTTTTGACTGCTTTGGTAGTTCTAGTGTTAATATATTCATTTTGATCTGATAATCATTTTTGTGGGATCAGAAATTCCAGATAAATATATTCATCGACTGCGTCTTATAATATCGTGCACTAGTACCGTACTTTTAGATTCGCACGAAAAACATCCAAAATATCCAGAAAAAGATTCCAATTATTAATTGAGCGAGACTGCGATGGAATTTAGCATAGTCGACGATTTGCTTTTCGCAGATCACGGCAACCGCGCCGTGAAATAATTGCATTTGAAATTTAAATTCGCTTTACGCACTGACCTGCCATTTAACCGAGGTATGCGTGGAAGTTGCCAGAATAAACTAAACTCGAATTTTACGCCGGCGATTTTACCGCGAAACGAAGTTTCGTAGGAACTCGAGCAAATATTTTCTTATCATTTCAAACAAGTCAGGAATATACTGATACGTCGCATCACTTAAAACAGCAAACACGATTCATTGCACGAGGCAGCAACCAAAATTAATAAAGATTACGTAAACCAAAATAATATCATTTAAGATAATATTAATTTCCAAACTGCAAATGTATCAGAAGGTTCAAAATTCCTATTTATTAATTGAATATTTTCTTATCATTGCACGAGGCAGCAATCAAAATGATTAAAGATTACAGAAACTAAAATAACATTATACTAGGCAATATTAATTTCTAACCTAGAAATGTATCGGAAGGTTCAAAATTTCTATTTATTAATTTAATATTTTCTTATCATTGCAAACAAGTTGGGAATGTACTGATACATCGCATCACTTATAACAGCAAATATGATTCATCGAAGGAGACAGCAATTAAAATTATTAACGATTACGTAAACTAAAGGAATATGATATGAGATAAGATTAATTTCTAAACTAGACATTAAAAGAGTATAATATTCTTTTATCAGACGGATCAACATTCCTATTTCGAAAGGATAACGGAATCCGTGTTGGGATGAATATTAATTGGGTCCAATTATGAAGAACAATCAATACGCTTTTTATGTATTTAACACCGTATCTATAAAGTTCATATTAGTAATGAAATGGCAGAAAAATGGGCCGACAATAAAATCGTTTTTATTATTTGTTATTGTGCACCTATAATTTTCTCCACAAATTCATTTATCTCATAAATTAAACTATGACACAGTTTAATTATGATATAACAGTATACATATTTAACTCAACGAATGAAACCGTAATATTTATTTTACCGAAATTTTGCATCTTAATAATAAGAGATAAATAATATTTTAACTGGATTCCGAAAAAAGTACAGTTTTATTTTGCAGTACAGTCGAGTCTCTTTTTATGCGTATCTTTTGGATGCGGTTTTGAAGTTATGCAGTGAAGTGAAAAAGTAAGAAAATATAAGTAATTCAAGAAATCTTGGAAGTTTTAACAGCGTAACGCGCTTATACATTTATTTTCGTTCTTTTTATGTCGCTCTGTTGAGAAGAGAATAATTCCCACACACAAGTAAAGTTTTTCTCGTTCGAATTTGAAACCCTTTTATGCATAAACAAAATAAAACAACTGAATCTGTGTAAGTTACCTCTTCTCTGCTGCTGGTATTTCTACTAATTATCCATAATTTTGCAAAGAAAACTGTATACTTTTTTCGTGCAGTTTTTTATGCGGATTTCGGTGGAACGTATGCACTGCATAAAAGGAGACTCGACTGTATAGGTGTTTAATTTAATGAATGGGAAGTTATATTTATATTTTTGTATAGTTATATTGTTTTACGGAAGACTTCGATCTGAATTAAAAGAAGTAAACAACATTTCAACTACATATTGAAAAAGCTAACAATAAGCTACATAACAATAGAGACGTTCGATTCTCCTAAAAAATCGAAATCATAGAATCGATTCTCCTAAAAAATCGAAATCAAAGAATCGATTCTCCTAAAAAAACGAAATCAATGAATGGATTCCCCTAAAAAATCGAAATCAAAGAATCGATTCTCCTAAAAAATCGAAATCAAAGAATCGATTCTCCTAAAAAATGGTAATCAAAGAATCGATTCTCCTAAAAAATCGAAATCAAAGAATCGATTCTATTAAAAAATCGATATTAAGGAATCGAATCTCCTAAAAACAAAATCAATGAATGGATTCCCCTAAAAAATGTTGTTATTTAAAAATTAATAACAAATTGTATAAGCCATACAATTTTGGAACGTTTTATATTATTTATTATTGAATATACAAAATGTGATAAAATCAGTCTAACTTTAATTGCCAGTTTTTCATCGATAATGAGTTGACAAAACAATAATTTATTCGACCTTCCTTTCGATTTAACAATAGTTATTTCAGAAGAAGAAGACAAGGTGGAAAATCGGTTTTCGATTGTCAGGAAAAATAATCGATTCTTAGAAGAATCGATAAGTGGAAACTCGATTAAAAAGATCGATCTTTTGGATCATCGAATCGTAATCGAACATCCCTACATAACAACCACCGTATCAAAGTTAACCCTTTGCACACGATAGCGGCTCTCAGTCGCCACTCAGTTTATTACGACATCTCGAACGGCGATTAAGAGGCAACATTAAGATATACTCCAATTGTCGGTGATTTAAAATTTATTAACAAAAAATAAGTGGAGTAAATCTTAATATCAGTCGTCCTCAGTCGTCCCTCAAATTACATCAAGAAACTGAGTGGTGACTAAAGGGCGCCCTTTGAGAGCAAAGGGTTAACCTCCAATGTCGAGTGTGACTCGACATCACATTTCATTCCAACGTGTGCCAGGTCGAGTTGATTCGACATAAATTATAAGTTCTAAACAATAACACACAATGTTTTTTAAAACATTAAAATTATACTTGATATAAATATATCCATCCATAAGTATGTTGTTGTGTCAGTAAGCCGTAAAGAATGTTGAAATAACGGCAAACTAAACGATACTAAATGTGTCATGGCGGACCAGCTAGAACGAAATTACGAAGATAACGGCGGACAACAAAGGGTTAATAAATCCATATGTGTACAGTGTACATATGAAACAATGGCGGAACTACAATACCGCACGACCCCGCAACACGAGGGGGTCAAAAATTGTTGGATCTATAGTTTTTCAATTTCACTAAAATGGCCTCTAATTTAAATTAGATTAAAACTACCCTGACAAACAAAACATAACCAAATATAAGTTGTTGTTTTTTCCCTGGGGCCTACAATTATATTTTGAGGAAGGGCCCAAAAATTTGTTGTTCCGCCACTGATATGAAACTTGAGCTTGTGCGTCACACTGCGATACAGACTACGAATACTTAGAGAGAGGAATAGAGGATGTATAGAGGAGCATTTCCTTGATCAGCATATAGATGGAAACATAAACGTGAAAATAATAGAATAAGTCGCCGCGTGAAAGATAGTGAGGGGTTAGAGAAAGGGTTGTGATATCTGTACAGGAAGTAGAAACCACCACCGATTGAGATTCATAAAGAGAGTGGGTGGGATGTGGGCTATGTGATAACAAGGCTCTCGCGCAAAATATCCCCAGCACAAAACCACCGACAAAATACTCGCATTCCAATTTCCATAAGATTTTGCCCGCATAGATACGTGTTATATATTATATTTAACAATGAACACCGATGAAGACTGCAAACGGGATTTCGCCGCGTATGAAATCAGAATCAATTTAAATTCTACGTGCAGATTCGATCAAATAAAGTCGTAAAAGGAGCGATGTTTCTGCGAGCACGGTCGTAGAAATATCTTGGGGTACTTTAAGATTCTGGAATATAAGGAAACCATAAGAATTTCCTCGTAAAGTGAATGTATCTTTGGATGAAGATTATTGATTGCGTACATAGAATTTGCAAAAGTATAACAGAAACTTATTGCAGAGATTATGGATTTCTTTAACACTAGAACTATGGATAATATAGTCAGTTATATTTATATATTCTCGTATGCGTCCTTAAAAATAAAGGTGGATGGAAAAAATTAATTAATCGATTTAATTGCGTCCATTATGCAACGTGAGTCACAAAAATCTCAGGAATTGGAACGTTATAAACGTGAACGTTTTTATTAAATTCCGCGCACCCGTCATTTTGACGGCTTCCGTAGTTCTAGTTTTAAAAATTATGGATTTACACTTCAAAATCTCATTGTATATTATCTCTAATTAAAATGAAATCGGATTTAACCCTGAATAACTAACCTTTCCTCAAAATGACAATCGAAACAATTGTTGGATTGACGATTAGATTTAAGTTCATTTTGAGAGAAATTATACGAGTTTCTTCGTCAAATTGGAAATCAACGATTAGTTTTAATTAATAAATGCAATACCAAATATAACTTTTTAATTTCACTTATCTTGTTTCTTTATAAGATAAAATATTGTTGTTGTTAAATGCAAAAATTCAATTATATTCGTGTTGTTAATTGACGTAGTCATTTTGACGAATACTTAATAATAAAGTTCTTCAAAAACAGCTTAGTTATCTAGGGTTAACAAAAAAAAGGTCTGAAAAGCTTTCTTTTTCATTATTCCAGCAAGTTCAGCCCTTTCCACTCGTAGTCGACTCTCAGTCGCAGCTCAGTTTATTGCAACAACTCGTACGGCGATTACAAGGCGCCATTAAGATATACTTCAGTTGACAGTGATAAAAATTCATTAACAAAAAATAAGTGGCGCAAATCTTAACGCCGCCTGTCGGTCGCCACTCGAATTACATCAGGAAACTGAATGGCGACTGACGAGGAAAGTAAGGGAACGCGAAAATTCCAAAAATTCTGAAACTTCGCCCAAAAACGGTTTAAAGGGGTGAAATCACTTCTTAAAGAAAAATATCTCTTATAGTTTTGGAGATAATAGCCGAAAATGAAAAAAGCACTTTTTCTTTGAGACATGATTTCACCCCTTAAACCGTTTTGGCGCACAAACCAAAAATACCTTTGTAATCAGATTGAATTACTCTACGTTTATGCACACTTTCAGAATTTTTGCAATTTTCGTATTCCCTTACTTTCCCCGTGAGTATCATCGCCGAGTGCAAAGGGTTCCAATCTAATACCAAAAAATAACTAAAAAGTAGTATATCTGAATGGCGCTTCTCGGTAGCCGCAATAAACTGAGTGACGAATCTCAGTCGTCTTCTCGAGTGCAAAGGGTGAAGAATTAAAAGTAGTTTCCTGACGTGTCAGCAGAGTGATAGAAGAACGGGTGAAACGGGTGCGCGAATAATATGGAAGATGTCGAATAATGTCACGTTTCCAGTCTTCATCTTTGAATATTCAGGCAAGAAGATGAATACGCGACGTGTAATGGCGCACTCACATTGTGCTAGATGCGAGATTGGTGTCCTCGTGTTTAAGCTGACCGTCTAGAGCAAGACCTCGCTTATCTTTGTTGTCAGCAAGCGTCGGCCTTAGAAAAAAGACCTTGCTCAGGGTGAATCCTGGCGCTACCCCTATACTGCCAGTGCAATCATCTTATTTTCCTTTCGTCATGTCAGAATTCCTTTCAGCATTTATTGCATTCTATCGCGTACACCTAGCGTTATACTAATCGGGACAATTCTCATGTAGATACGTCTACAATTTCTCTCGTTACGATTATGCTACGCTCGTTATCAATTTCTTTCCACCGTTATACCGACGTCACAGTATTAAAGGGTCGTGAGGAAAATGCGATCAGTGTTTCTTCTGTCAAACTATTACTTTTTTTAACACTAGAACTACGACACCAGTCAAAGTGACTAGTCCTCGGAATTTAATAAAAATGTTAAACTTTCAGACATTTTAGGAAATTTGTCGCGGTCAATGTTGCGCAATGGACGTAAATGAATTGATTCATTTATTTCGTCCATTCGTTCTTTTTTTTAAGGACGTAAACGTAAATATAGAAAAATATAGATGAATATATCGACGGTAGTTCTAGTGTTAAATTAATATTTGCTTTTACTGTATACTTCGGGTATTTACAGGAGAATATTTGAAGAGTGTATCTTTTGGGATAAGTTTGAATGATTTTCAAAGAATTGATGAATTTTCATATTAAAGATTATTCTATTAGATAATCCCCATCGTTATCTATGATATTATATATGATCGTAATTATGAAAGTGGCCTTAGTCACTTTTCCGGGAGGAACGAATATAGCTTTTTAGGTTAGAAATAGATACAATCTTCTTCTATTTATTGTCAACACCTTTCAACATCCTTATCACAGGATTAATAAAAGTTTTACATATTAACTGTAATTGTAAATATATTGATATTAAGGGGCATAAATAATAAGTGACATAGACCGCGCTCATAATTAACGGCACAATTCTTTCTTTCATCGTCTACGCAAAGAATATAGAACGAACACTTGTCGCATTTTCATCATTCATTCCTTTTTTACCGACATGAAAAGTATCTCTATGTGCAGAAACCAATATAAGATAATCCTCGATATAATGTAAGTTTGTGAAATGCAATACAGCTTCTTCATTCGAATTGAAATTCATTACTGTACTCTGGAATTTATGTCTTCCTGCAACGGCATCAATATATCTCAAGTACTTCGTGACTGGTCAACGAGAAAATTTATTACTCGTAAATTTTCATTGAACACTGCGGCCCCCTATATAAACCATTTCTCGTCGAAGAATACGGTAAATTTTGCAATATAATTAAACGTATTTCGAAATTTTCCATCATCAATTTACTTATCTAAACAGTGCACGTTCAACGACTAATAATACGTCTTTCATTCTACTACTGTAAAGAAACGATGATCAGCGGAATCATTATCGTAATTCAGAGAGGGGTGAGTTTTTAATAAATCGATGTATAATGTAAGATGCGATACTCTTTCCTAGACTTATTTTTCATTCTAAATAAATCAAACTAGCGTTATAACTAAGTATTCGTATTATCTTTAACGTCTGTTTTATAACAACGGTTCAACGAAGTTCGTGATATTAGAAATGTTTAGAAACAAATAGATCGCCGAAGGTACTTTAAGAATATATATAATGTATCTATCTTCTTAATATTTATAAGAAATATATTGTAACTTATCTTACATATCAGTTAGTTATTAATATCTTGTATCCTATAAATACTAAAATATGTCAGTAATCCATAACAGTTACTTTAATATATTCGCACCGGGTGTCGCACGTGGGAGTCTTTGGGATTCTTTACCGGAACCGGGATAACTCAAATCTGATTCTTTACCAGGACCGGGATAACTCAAATGTGAGTCTTTGGGATTCTTCAGCGGAACCGGGATAACTCAAATGTGAGTCTGCGGGATTATTTAGCGGAACCGGGATAACTCAAATGTGAGTCTGCAGGATTATTTACCGGAACCGGGATAACTCAAATGTGAGTCTGCGGAATTATTTACTGGAACCGAGATAACTCAAATGTGAGTCTTTGGGATTCTTTACCGGAACCGGGATAACTCAAATGTGATTCTTTGGGATTCTTTACCGGAACCGCGATAACTCAAATGTGATTCTCTGGGATTCTATACCGAAACCGGGATAACTCAAATGTGATTCTTTGGGATTCTTTACCGGAACCGCGATAACTCAAATGTGATTCTTTGGGATTCTATACCGGAACCAGGATAACTCAAATGAGAGTCTGCGGGATTATTTACCGGAATCGGGATAACTCAAATGAGAGTCTTTGGGATTCTTTACCGGAACCGGGATAACTCAAATGTGATTCTTTGGGATTCTTTACCGGAACCGCGATAACTCAAATGTGATTCTTTGGGATTCTATACCGGAACCAGGATAACTCAAATGAGAGTCTGCGGGATTATTTACCGGAATCGGGATAACTCAAATGAGAGTCTTTGGGATTCTTTACCGGAACCGGGATAACTCAAATGTGATTCTTTGGGATTCTTTACCGGAACCGCGATAACTCAAATGTGATTCTTTGGGATTCTATACCGGAACCAGGATAACTCAAATGAGAGTCTGCGGGATTATTTACCGGAATCGGGATAACTCAAATGAGAGTCTTTGGGATTCTTTAGCGGAACCGGGATAACTCAAATGTGAGTCTGCGGGATTCTTTAGCGGAACCGGGATAACTCAAATGTGAGTCTGCGGAATTATTTACTGGAACCGAGATAACTCAAATGTGAGTCTTTGGGATTCTTTACCGGAACCGGGATAACTCAAATGTGATTCTTTGGGATTCTTTACCGGAACCGCGATAACTCAAATGTGATTCTCTGGGATTCTATACCGAAACCGGGATAACTCAAATGTGATTCTTTGGGATTCTTTACCGGAACCGCGATAACTCAAATGTGATTCTTTGGGATTCTATACCGGAACCAGGATAACTCAAATGAGAGTCTGCGGGATTATTTACCGGAATCGGGATAACTCAAATGAGAGTCTTTGGGATTCTTTACCGGAACCGGGATAACTCAAATGTGATTCTTTGGGATTCTTTACCGGAACCGCGATAACTCAAATGTGATTCTTTGGGATTCTATACCGGAACCAGGATAACTCAAATGAGAGTCTGCGGGATTATTTACCGGAATCGGGATAACTCAAATGAGAGTCTTTGGGATTCTTTACCGGAACCGGGATAACTCAAATGTGATTCTTTGGGATTCTTTACCGGAACCGCGATAACTCAAATGTGATTCTTTGGGATTCTATACCGGAACCAGGATAACTCAAATGAGAGTCTGCGGGATTATTTACCGGAATCGGGATAACTCAAATGAGAGTCTTTGGGATTCTTTACCGGAACCGGGATAACTCAAATGTGAGTCTTTAGATATCTTACAGTTCGGTTTCAAAAATTTGAGTACGTTTTGACTTATCAAGGAACCCTAGGTAGGTGTCCGTCTCTGATATTTTTCATTTTCACATATTTTATAGTACTCAAAAAACTAAGTGATACATGTTTTTTTATATCCGCGGAATATCGGTATAAACAAATTTTTTACGTAAAAAAAGAAAATTCAACATGGTGGTAGAACACCCTTAAAAAACAAACCCATCCGAAAAATTAGAATTCCATATTAGGATACTTATAATAAAAAATATTCTAAACCCGTGAAAATTCAAAAGAATTCAACATTTCTATACAAAATTCCAATTAATCTTCTTACAAGTCAAATCTTTGCGCGGGGGTTTCACCCCTTTGAACCGCAATCGCAATACTTTTTCGAGTACTACGACATATGTGAAAACGAAAACGTAGAGGGACATCTGCTTAGGATTCCTTGTAAGTTATATATTGATATTTACTCCATTTTTTGTCAGCCTAACTTTATTTAGCAAAATTCCGCAGACTTGCCGTGTTACGCGCGTAACAATCGGCTAAAAATGTTCCGACACGAAACTGTTAATTCTGATTACTTTGTTCATGAAAGCCCAGAATTAGTAACAGTAATAATTCTTAATGAATAATTTCATGCTAATCTTTGAGTTTACTCAGACTTCGGTTCGATCCATTTGTTTCTTTGATCTAGAAATACTGGCGAATAGTGATCTATTTGTTTTCAAAGGGGAAGAAAAATGAACTGAAAAATACTCACTCGCTTTCTGCCTCAGCCACGATACACTTGTATTGCGCCGTCGAGAAAAGACAAATGTCGGCGAACTGCCGCACGGACACTTTTATCTTTTTCACAGTCCGGTTGCTATTGTTCGCTATGTGCACGTTCACGGCTATGTTCTCGCCATGGTGATAGAGTTCCTTGTCGAGAGAAGCTTCCAGGTGCAGCTTATTCGGCGACATCATGAACTCCTTGCTGACCTCCACGGAAGGCTGTTCACCTTGTTTCGAAGGTGCATACATGATTTTTCGTATCGCCAACCTTACGGAATTTCTGTAACATTTATGTCATGATATGATTCCCATCAATTCGGTAAATTCCAAGAATTACGATTCAAGATAGATTCTTATTGCAAATCAAGTTGTTCTACAAATTTGTTTTCTTAATCTATTGATCTATTACAATGAAAATCATATTCAATGTAAAGAAAAACCGGTGAATTTGATTTTTGTCATTATTACTTAAACGCACCGAAAAAGGTTACAATCGTTGCGCATACTTTTATAATTATTATTCAATCAAAGATAAGACTAAACGAGTATGTGACTTCAAAGTTACATAGAGCTTTACAGGATTAATAGATTACTACAAACAACTCGATCAGAATGATAGATGTAGAGAAGTATAAGAAACGTTTTCCGAAAATTGCGGTAATATATGTCAGGCGTTTATATATAATAACCATGTAATAACCACGAAAATATAATTAGTTCTTTTCTGATAAATACTGACACCAATCGTAGTTATAATTTGGGCACTCAGAAAGAACAAAGATAATAAAACAACGCTTCGGAACATACCCGCAGAAAACTAGCCACTAGAGGGCGCAGAAATCAAGGGTGCTGACGACGCGGAGAAATCAAGCATTCCTAACAATATAAGTTCGAAACTAGATGGTTATATTGTCGGGACATTGAATACCAACATCAGTGAAAAGGAATGCAAACAAGGTTTGTGTTTCATACCTTTTTTGCGGTCTGTCGTCCTGCGTCTCTCCTACGAACGCTTTCAATTCGTAATCGACGCCGCATGGTTTTCCTGTGTCACCAGGTGCAGGTTGCAGTGTGACCGATGCAGGACAATGGGGCGGTAGTTCAAAGTAAAAGGGGTAAGCGTTACTGCCTAACTTCTTGATCAGCCTTTCCTGCAAGCGTGTTAGTTCCCTCTGCTGGGAACCAGGTACAACAGGATATATCTGTTCAGCGGCTAAATAAAGGTCTTTCCGAAAGGTAAGGCCGAGAACGTCCAAATCTTCCCTTCCATACTTGAACACGGCAAGAACATGTCCGAAGACCTTACGATCCTTCACGTATTCGGGGTCAATCAGTACGACCCCATCTGGAATGATTAGAGAGCGATCGATCAACGAAGGAACTTTTAACTAACCGTGCCCTTGACGCGATTAACGACCCGTTCAATTGATAAATCTAATTTCTTACCCCCCTCCCCTTGAATTCAGTAAACACTGGGTATTTATAGGACTCCAGACTCCCTATCTGTTTTATTGAAATAGTTTACTTTTATTGGTTTTTCTTTTTTGAATCATTGAACTCTACGTGGTTAAACGTTTGGAATGTTGAGGATTTTCTTTTGGTTTTCTAGCAGAATATATATATTGTAGTAAAACTCCCCTGTATTTGTTCTAATGAAGAATGTTATGTGAATTGTAGTTAAAAATGCTTTAACGGTACGTTAAGGAAGAAGAATGTTGTGTAAACGGTACATAAAAATAGTTTGAGGATACATTAAGGAACAAGAATTGCTAATGATACTTGTAAAACAATCTTAAAAAGTATAATTACTTTTTGTCATTTTATAATTAAGTTCTTTTACTAACATAAATAACGACTTATAAATATCTCGTACTAGGACATAAAAATATGAAAAGTAATTAACGGAATACATGTATATTTAGTAGAAACATTATTCACGACGTGCAATGAAAACGGATAGGCTGACGTTAATTCTGATATTTATTACCCACCATGAATATTTCGAACGATTAAATTCGAATCTAAACGATTGAATTTAAAATTCGTTTAAATTCTTGACCTTATTAATAGCCGCTTAAAACTATATAGTACATATTAACAGAATAAAGATATATGAAATCTGAAATCATTTGCTGTTAGACGTTCGTATAATTTTAGGAATAATTACAAATCAGTCATTTTGATATTTGACTGCTTTGCTAGTTCCAGTGTTAATAGTGTTTTTTATGAAAGGAAACCTTACCTATTGGATCGACATGACTTATGTGATCGACGAAATCTCTTTTCCCAAGATACACCGTGATCTTGCCATTCAGACTAGACTTCTTAAAGACGCGAGTTGCCTGACGCTTACTGGCACTGTCCACAGTGTCCATCGCGTAGATCCCGGGGCTGTGAATGGCCCCTAAGTCATTTGAGTCTTCAGTCTCCGAGCAGTCGGATTCTGAACTACCCCACTGTACACAAAAAATGCACACGTAAAACAGTTGGCAATACACCTTCACCAAGGTTTTATTATTTCGTTGACAACAATGAAATTCTTTTCTATAATATATTTATGCGGGAAATTCAATGAAAAGCGCTGGGAACAACTTGCCGGGAATATATTTGGCTGAAACAGGAGGCGCATATTCAAATGTTCCGAATATATGAATTACTTTCTGGGATGAATATTAAATGTTGTCTGCCATCGTGTATTGTTTCTGATATTTATTCCACAATTTATTACGCCGATATTTCAATACAGAGACTGATCGGTGATTTTAAGTTATTTATTCAAATCTTATTCATTTTAATTCGTGTATGTAATACATGTATCTATATGTGGATCCGGTATTATTTATTCAAATAAAAACTGATACGGTACTATGAAGGTTAAAATTCACATCGATACTTGATCATAGATAGTTCGTACAATATGACAAACAAAACGATTCAACAAATGCATTCAAAAACCATAGAGTACGAATACGTTTTCTCCGAGTGAACGCGCCGTCAATAATTTATAGAGTCTTTGATCTACGGTATTGGCATTCTTGCGACGCGGCGAACACGCAACTCGTGCGTATGTAGAGTGAATCAGTAAAACATCGCATACCATATAACGTAATGCACACCAAAAAGGGCGGTCAGAGGATTCTTTGAAGGAGGCAGACATTCGTTTCCTATGCGATTTACGTATGAATTTCAACATCCTCGAATGTACTTACTTCCCTATGCGCGTATGTAAAACGGTTCTTTGATCGAACCAGCCATCAAAGTACGACGGAAAGTACCGAGGAAAACTATCAAAGGAGAGATGTCAATGATGCATTTGTTTTGCTCTTTTCTTTCAGTGAAATGCACAGTTTGTACGTATGTACAAACAGTTTTGTTTATCGTCAGACAAAATGCGCAGCAGTTGATTCTGCTCTCATTGAAACGTCTGCCTCGAATGTTTCCAGGTAAAAATGAAGTAATGGAAATGATTCAAGAATATCTGTAGAATGTTCATATTCGAAATATGCAATGATTTACGATTGCGTCAATATATTTATCATTATGATTATGCTTTAAGATATTATCTGAATATTTTTATATTGTACTTTATTGAGTCTCAAGTGATTTCAAATGGTACGTTGTTTTTTACTGTTAGACAAAATGTTCTGTCAAATACGCATGCGTCGACTCTCTTCTCATAGAAATGGCTGCCTCGAATATTTCGAATTAAAAATGAAGTAATAAAAGAGATTCAAGAATATCTGTAGAATCTTGATATTCTAAGTATGCAATGATTTACAATTGCATATATATACGCTCTTATGTATCCATAAATATATAGGAAAGGTGTATATACACGACTAGTAAATATTGCTAGGTATCATGCATTTACTTTTTTAGTAAATTCATACAATATGGAACATACTGTTATGTGTCACATAACAACCGATCGAATAATTGAATCTCAATAACTCCTCGATTTCTCTGATTTTTATCGACACAATTTAGTGTCAATTATTGTCACCCCGTATATCGTATCGTACGGTGTCAATGATTTTTTGTTAGAACACGTCGCAGTCAAAGGGGTTAAACACGGGGCAAATATAAATCATTACCTCCGTCATATTTGTTTCGCGATCAGTGTTCCTTGTCAGTGCAGGTAGTCACACGAACCTGCTGCGCTTGCGCGAAAACATAATCTAATCGCGTCGGTAAAGATAGATGTATGAGCGTAATCGTGTCAGGATGACCTCTTCATCAGAATCCCGGGATAATGTAACTGCTAGAATTTCTACGCCGCGGAATGCTGATTCGACATTCTACGAATAAAACCTCGTCAGGATTGTTCCCTTTTTTTTCACCGCGAGCCAAAAGAAATCCGAGCAAATCGACGAGTAAAACCTTACACGCTTTTTCATCTATTCTTCTTCAGTTCATGGACTAACCACTTTTATAATATCCCCTTTGAGAGGGATAACCCAAGTCTCTTTTTATGCGTCAGATACGTTCCACAGAAATCCACATAAAAAACCGGGCAAAAAATGTAGCTTATCTTTGAAGAATTAGGATTAATTTTGTAGATAACAGCAGCACGAAAGAGATAACTTACACACATTCGATTGTTTTGTTTTGTTAATGCATGCAAATATTTTAATTCGAACGAGAAAAGCTTTATTTGTTTGTAGAAATTATTCCCTGCTCTCTTAATTCCCAACAGAAAAACATAAAAAGACCAACAAACTGGACAATCTTGTTTTCCTTTCTCGCTTCACCGTATAACTTCAAAACCACATTAAAAAGACACGCATAAAAAGAGACTCAACTCTGCACAGTAAAATAAAGATCATCTAATATCCCGATTACCAACATTAATAAACTAAAGAGACACTCGAATCACACGATTAACGCATTCGCTACCAACAACGACTATATTCGCAGTGTCGTATTATTTAAACTTCTTTACTAAAATTATCATAAAGATAATCACGCGAATTTGATTACTGACCTATGGTCGGTATGGTATACTCACAAAGAAACCCCGGCAATTAATAAACACAAACATTTAACACATTAAACATAAACATTAACACCGAAGTGCAATGCGAACGAAATCAATGAATTTGGGTTAGCCACGAATGGGTTGAAAAGCGACGTGAAGTTGCACCATCTGGACAACATCAACTTTCCAGAAACGGAGCCCTGGACTGACACCGTTGAGAGTGTCGGTTACGTACTAAACGGCTCTTGACAAATGGATGTCAATTTCAATTGGTGATCATGTCATTCTTAACCCGATAATATCGCGTATGTAGAATAGTTTCAATGGGATACGTGTATACTCGCCCCTCTATCGATTACAGATGTATCGCACGTATAATACAGCCGTATAAAGTGTATGGAACCTCTGATACCCGAGCGAACACTTTCTGGAGCATACGGGTGTAGTTCGTGTAAGGTCACATTACAAGAGGATACTATCCAGTTCCAAAGTAATAGGTCAACGAATGGAAGAAGGAATACCACCTGTCACGAGGAAAATACCATCTCGTACAATTTCGTGGGATCACATTTTCGTCGTACATTGAGTCAAGAAAGTCCTTCTACAATCTTTATGATACTAATGGTGAAAATATGTACTATGTAGTTTTTAGCGGCTTAATAAGGCCAAGAATTTGTTAAGACTGTAAGAATGTTAGTTAAGACTAACTTAACTAACACCTGTCTTAACTAACATCTGAGACGATAGCACCTAGGGCAAATCATTGTAAAGGATTACATCCTAGGACTTCTTGGAACAATTTAATCGACTGAAGAGGATAACAACCTTGTTATTGAAACGTTTCGTCGAACCATTGGAATAAAGAAGTTTTCTTTGAAATTCTTGGCCTTATTAATAACCGCTAAAAACTACATAGTACATATTAACAATATTACGGGCAACCTTGACATTCAAGAAAATTAATGGTGAAAATGTATGAATGAGAAACTAGTAATATGTGAAAAGTGTAATTACTTGATTATTTTATTTATAAAAATGGATATGTTTGATTATTTTATTAGAAATCAGAAGTTATGTTGGGAATTATTTCCTTTAAGAAAGTAAGAATTTCTTTCTTAAAATCAACGTTTATTTCATCAATCAAATTACCCCTCATGGTAAGAACAGGTATCTGTAAAGTGCCGGTACGTTTAGTGTTAACCCTAAAACGGTAGACGTTCGTAATAATTACGATTACATTTGACTTGTAACGAGTCAAACGAGAGGAACTATTTATTTTTTAAGGGATTGCTTTTTTAGAAATTGTATGTACGCTTTAAATTTGTAGTTTAATTATATTGACTGTCTCGAGGAAAATATCGTCTCGTAAAATTGAAAGGGGCCGCATTTTGGGATGCAAGATTC
This sequence comes from Nysson spinosus, assembly GCA_910591585.2. Taxonomy (NCBI): domain Eukaryota; kingdom Metazoa; phylum Arthropoda; class Insecta; order Hymenoptera; family Crabronidae; genus Nysson; species Nysson spinosus. The sequence continues at coordinate 1,940,971 of OU342847.1, forward strand.
TAGCATTTTTTCCGTTAAATTACCGGTGAACGCAGTTCCGGTTTTTGGATCCGAAGATCCCAAATTGGAATTCATCGTTCCGTAAGTCCCTCTTCCAATCTCCTTATGCTCAATTTTCAAGCTGTTTTACTCAATCAAACTTTTTCGTAAAAAAAAGGCTGATTCCACTTCTGATCCTCTCCTTGTAAGAATAAAATTATGCAGGGTCAAGATAGTAGAAATGTGGTGCAGAAGGACTTTCTTGACCCACTGTACCTATAAGGTTATGTTAGACGTGAGCATATTTAGGTCCCAGCGTAATAGATAAAGAAATAGAAGAAAAAACGCAGCGTCTCAAGCGCACTTAGAAAAATGTGAATTCTCACATATCGCAATACATAATGACATAACAAAGTACTAGAAAAACTGTGCCGTGCGAATCCTTTTTCTACCAACCACGTGACACATTTTTCATGCACGCACGCGCATTCTTTAGTCTGACTGAAATTTCGTACTAATTACTAATTTCGAAATGAGCTATTACCTCATATGAATAAAAATACATTACAATTGAAAATGATGCAATTAAGAAATTAAATATTACGAAAATATTCAATAACTTTAGAGCACAATATTGTCTCAATATTAAAAAAGTATGAATTCGATTTTGAATACATTCATCTGCATTCGAATTTATTTATCTTCCTAGAACGATAAAATTAATAAAAGAAATTCCACAATCGATCGACCATATTAAAGTAAGACACGTAAATCGCCTTGTACACTCCGATACAAAAACAATGAACAAAATCACATTCATACATCCGAGCCAACCGTGGAATGACAAAGTTTGAAGGATAAAGTGGATCGTTATTTCGAAAACTTATCCGCATTCGGGTAATATACTCGTACGAAGCAAACATTCGAGGATTCTGAAATCGTGCCAATGATCATAAAAAACGGCAAGAGATAAAGAACAGTAGAGTGTTGGTGAGAAATGCGATTCATAAATGGAACAAAAAACATGGAGTATGAGCAAATGGGAGTATAATAGACACAATACAAATAATCGAGTGCAAACGGTAGTAGCTTCAATTGCGGTACTACAAGCTGTGACAATGGATTATGGCTTACTAGAATGAAACACTCGACGGGCCTGGAACACATTCTGGAGCACGTGACGAATATAAAGTCCCATTGCGCATGCTCGTACGTTACGTATTACTGACATAACGACGGGGCGAATGGAATAAGTAATACCACGATGTCGTTTAATGTTAATATTAGAAATTCAGCCTCAGAGAAGCTAAATGTCAATGTAGTTGCCATTTCATTGACGTACTATCTCGCCGTTTTGCGAAACGCCCATAAATCATACGGTTTAGTGTTTGCCGACCGATGAGGCGCACGATGACCGCAAATAGGAATTCGTACATTCTTTCGATTCATATGTTACCGGGTTTATTAACACTAGAACTACCAAGCATATTCTTACTTATACTTATACATTTATTTCCATATAAATTAATGTTGGAGGATGGAAGTTAATTAATCAATTTCATTGTCTACATTATACAGATAAAATAAAGACAGAAAATCTCAAACAATGCGATGTTGAGTACTCAAATAATTTTGTAAAAATCACCCACCAGTCATTTTGACTGTTTTGGTAGTTCTAGTGTTAATACTAGAATCACTGAATATATACTGAATTATGATTACATATTTATTTATGTGTAAATTACGGAGGATTACTGGAGGATTTAGGTTCATTAATAGATTTAATTATTTGCGTTATGGATATACGATCTGTGTGGGTGTTTTGCAGTAAAATTAAGTTATTTCTGCAGGATTTCCATCACGAAACTAATAAAGTTGTTTGAGGAGGGAATTAAAATGTATTGTTGTTTCTTGTGCTTTTAATGTTTTTATGCTTAACATTAATAGTTATTAAATATAAATAAATATACGAGATTGTAGGATAAAATGTATTTTTGCGTCGATTTAAGGAATATCATTTTGTTTCTGGTTTTATTAACTTTGTTTCAGTTTAAACCTATTATTTAGGTTGAATTTAATATGTCCAGTGAATGTACGTCGCGTAAGCATATATTTGATTTATTTTTTAAGTCAATTTCAAGAATATAATTATGGGTAGAATTTAGATACCTGTTTGACTAAACGCATATCAATTAAACTGGATTTGGGAATACAATTGAATATTACTAATATTACATGTAGCAGATATGCAAATCAAATGTTGTTGTAGTATGAACTTTGGTATCGTTTTGCTATTATTTAGGTTAAATTTAATATGTCGAGTGAATGTACGTAGCGTAACCATATATTTGACGTCATTCGCGAACGTTATCTTAAACGATAGAACGTTAGAGTACTGCGTTTGCGATAGCCTGAACTTCGTAGTAGATCGACTGTTATTTTCAGTTCGCGTATACTATTAATAAAGTATCTTCCAGCATCCTATTCCAACATTCTATCTCATTACTTAACGGAATAATTAATATAAAATTGTCTTTTTGCATAGCTGATTCTGTCATTAATCTCAATATTTCTGTAAACAGTTGTGTAATTAACGACTTAGGTGTAATCAATATTAAGTATGATGGTGATCATTTTGATTTATTACGATAATCATAAACCGAGGGAGTACTAACACTTGCACCATCATATGTTATATAACAGGTGAAGAATTTGTAAGTTTAATAAAATGTAAAAACTTGGTCATTAAGGGGAATGATCATATGACAGGTAATATTTGCTTGATAAAGAATAATGAATTAAATCGTGTTAATTAAATTGACATGTGCGATAATTGTAATTTAACTCGTAACCTTCGACATAAGTGCAGACTCGAGTGACGAGTTAACTCGTCATCGCCGTTTAACTAGTTCGGATTATATAAACATAAGTAATATTATATTTCGAACTTTTGTGAGATTAAAATTGCATAAACTTAAATAATATTACATTTATAACTTTTGTGAGATTAAAATTGCGTAAACATAAATAATATTACATTTATAACTTTTGTGGGATTAAAATTGCGTAAACATAAATAATATTACATTTATAACTTTTGTGAGATTAAAATTGCATAAACAATTAATATTACATTTATAACTTTTAGGAGGTTAAGATTGCATAAACATAAATAATATTACATTTATAACTTTTGTGAGATTAAAATTGCATAAACAAATAATATTACATTTATAACTTTTATGAGATTAAAATTGCGTAAACATAAATAATATTACATTTATAACTTTTGTGAGATTAAGATTGCATAAACACATAATATTACATTTATAACTTTTGTGAGATTAAAATTGCATAAACACATAATATTACATTTATAACTTTTATGAGATTAAAATTGCGTAAGCATAAATAATATTACATTTATAACTTTTAGGAGGTTAAGATTGCATAAACATACATAATTTTACATTTACGATGATCATCTTCTACGATTGAATTCCTCCGAATATTACGAAAGATTGAGAACCAGTTTTATTTCCTATTTACATGTACTGTGTGAGAATCAATTGACGTAATCGTCCCATACATGCCTTGATTTGCTTCTCTTGACGTCATTATACATTAAAACAAGATAAAAATATGTCTGCATGTATACGCACGAGGAACCTGTTGAATTAATTTTTCCCGAAATAACATGACACGCATAAAATGTGTATCATCGAAGCGACTCCGAAATCAAGTGTTAATCTTTATTCGAATATTGACTTTAAAGGTTTCGATAAAAAACGTCGTTTCATTGCTTTCCAGGTGGGCGCACAGGGGGGGCAATTTGAATTTTTAAGGGGGGCAAATTCAAAACTGAATTATTAACAGTGAACTTTTTGCGTGAAGAAAGTCAAAAAGTATTTAGTATTCTTTGAAAGCTTGTTAAGACCAACTATTACACATTAACTAACCGAGAATGCAATTAGGTTTCCCCAATTCTCGAAACGTGTTGGAGAGAATTCGTGTTGTACGAGAGTTACTTGCATCTATGTGTACGTCGTTAAAAAAAGGATTGATGGAAGAATTAAATAAAACGATTTATTTATTTCCATTGCATAACGTGACCCCGACAAATCTGGGAATATGAAACATTGTAAATTGGAACATTTTTATTCAATCCCGGGGACCCGTAATTTTTACTGCTTTAGTAGTTCCAGCGTTAATAGTATTATCGTAATACGACCGAGATTTGAATTCGTTACTGTGATTGGATCAATTCGGAGTAGATAAATGCGAGTGGACCAGGATGTCGTAGAAAAAGTAATAAACTTCTTCGACGCGAAGACTTTACTAGATTAAACCTTGGCAACCTTGGAATCGAGCGAAATGCCACGTCGTGTTCCGATCGTTTTATACGGTCTTCTACTTTCTTTTACATTTCAATCATACACTATAATAAAACCCTTAATAAAAATTCCAAGAACCACGAAGAATATAGAAAGGCGTGGTACACACAAGTTACTGCATCTCCATTTTTCCACGGAATTTAACTTTCATAGAAACTGTTCGTTCTGCCGCCGGAAAAACGGAAGTTTACGGAAACAACAATTTGAATTCTTCACTGAAACGAATGTAATTTCAAAGTCTTCTCGAATGTGAGCGAAGTTATAGGATGGTTAAGATGATACTTCGTACACGTGCTATTGCGGAGAACGAGGGTGCACAGAGGTAATGGACGACCCACTACAGTAAATTGCAGAATTTATTAGTTATTATCAGGAACATGCACCTAAGTGTACGTATCGTCGACGCTGCAACGATGTAGATAACTCTCCACTGTAGAGTATCTTCGTTATCGTACGTTTGAATCGTAGGTAACCAATGCTAACCTAACCTCTTAGCTACTGTACTTAACCTAACCTCTTAACGATGTACGTCACTATAGTGGCTTGCGTATGTCATCTTTTCGAACGGTACGCCAATATAGTGTCTTTCCCGTATGTTATCTTATTATGTTTCTTTTTCAAACTCTTTACATGAAAATGTATAAAGAAATTATAATATATTCATCTCTAACTCGATTCTAATGTAATTTCATAGTGGAAAGCACCACCAGACACAAATCACTGTGCTGTTCACATGATTTTGCGCGCGCAGCCGAGTCGAATATTGCCGTACAAAGATACAGCGCCGCGGAAAGTCCAGCCGTAGCTAAGAGGTTAACCCCTTGACATACAAATAAAACGGAATTTCATGGGTCCAAAAAGTACTATTTAATTTGGCTCAACTGAACAGTTACGTAAGCTTTGAAACAGAACGGAATATTTACAATGCTAAATATCATTGAATAAGATTGATACGCAGTATTAATGGACAATAATGAAGTAACATTATTCAATAATAAATAAGTAGTTCTGTAAAGTATGACATTTTTCCTGTCCGCCGGAGACAGTTCTTGCGTCCCGGAGACGTCAACGTCTACAATGACACGCGAAACAAATGACGTCTCACAGACGTCATTGTATGTCAAGGGGTTAATATACCTGATGGGCGACCTGATCTTCGTTTGTTTTCTGTAGTACTAGTTTCGTCTTGTCTTTTGATCACGTATCGCACAGAAACATACAAGTTCTAATGAATTTGATGGTTTAACGCTTTTCATACCTTAACCCTTTGCGATCGGCAGATGTCGCTTTTGGGAGTACCAGTAGGTCGGAGCAAATCTATCGTTTCGCAATTACTTTTCCGTACAGGATTTAAAGTCAATATATGGATATTAAAACACGCAGAATTTGTTGAAACTGATTTGTTGTATTTAATACTACTTATAATACGTAAGGTTCCCGAAGGTTCCCGCTGCGGGGACACCGACTTCTACGACGATTTGGAAATGTCCCCGCTACGGGGACACCGACCGCAAAGGGTTAATACTAGTTTTAACACTAGTACTGTCGAATCTCGTGTTATGCATATATTTTTAACGCAGTTTTGAAGTTATGCCGTGAAGCGACAAAAGCAAGAAGAAATAAGTAATCCAAGAGATCTAGAAAGTTTTAACGGCGTAGCGCGCTTACCCATTTATTTTCGTTCTTTTTATGTCTTTCTCTTGAGAATTAAGAGAGAAGAGAATAATTCCCACACAGAAATAAAGCTCTTCTCGTTTCGAATTTAAAATCTTTTTATGCATAAACGAAATAAAACAACTGAATGCGTGTAAGTTTCCTCTTTTGGGCTGCTGGTATCTCAACGAATTATTACCAATTTTGTAAAGAAAGCTATGTTTTGTATGCGGATTTCTGTGGAACGTATCCACCGCATAAAAAGAGACTCGACTATATTGTCTTTTTGAACCGTTTTTTAAAACCTTTTTTTTTAATTCTGGACGACGAGAATTTATTTGATAATACTTCGTGCTTCCCAGGGCTTTGTAAAACAAGTTCTTTCAAGGAAAATATATTTCATCGAATTACATTTCAGGATGATGTTTCACGATTGCTGGCAATGTTATCTGATACGCGTTTACTTCCACATACGAGGAATTATTAACTGATACTCCACAATAACAAGTCTGAGCTTCTGACAACGTTTGTTTTATCGATCCATCATAATTAAATATTTTTTCGAATTCCCACCGGAAACAATTAAGTTACAGTAACCCGAAGGATTTCAGTAAACTTCGTTTTTCGATTCAATGAAATTCCTTGACATTCGGGAATTAAAAGTCTGCCAGGGAGATGGAAACAAATTATCAATAACGATGAGAATTATATCGTTAATTAATCCGTACTAAGTGTTGAATAAAATGAAATTTTGTAAAAGTATCAAAAACAACATTCTCGCCATTTTTCTATGACACAGTTTATGTACCTTCTTGGAAAGGAACGAAATGCAGTTCAAAAAGTTGAAATGCATTTAAAAAGCTTGTAAATCGATGGAGTAAAGTTACCGAAAATAATGGACAATATTTGTTATATAAAAACTATTTTTCTGTAAAAAAGATCAAGTTCGTTTGATTTCATAAAACGACGAGAACTTAAGCACATACTTAAACGTACATGTAGATCTTAGCCATCTGCATAATCTTATTTTGCAATACATTCATAATTAAACCCTTCATCGGACGCACATATAATCCTTGGAAGCTCGTGGTACACAAAACGAGATCGATAGAGGAACAGCGGAAGTTCTCCTGCCTCCCGGAAGCTGGCAATGCATGCTAATACTATGAAGAGACTCCTCTCTAATGAGTGTGCTTGCTTACAATTTATCAAAGCACACAGTATAACCATCAAACCATTATAATAATTCCTTAACATATCTCACTAATTATCGAACACTTAAATTCATTTAACACTCGAACGAACAAAGAGATTTATCACGGAATTATTCATCGAGCGCAAAGGGTTTATAAGAAGAATCAACCTATACCGACGTTGGTTGATCCTAATGTCTGTAATCGCTATACATATATATCTATCGCTTTTACTATCGTACAAAGCTCTATCTATATCAATCTATAGCTCCTTACGAGCTATACTCCGACTGTTCTATGATCTCTAGTCGATCTCTAGTCGATCTCTATATAGTCGATCTCTATATAGTCGATCTCTATATAGTCGATCTCTAGATAGTCGATCTCTGGATAGTCGATCTCTGGATAGTCAATCTCTGGATAGTCGATCTCTGGATAGTCGATCTCTGGATAGTCGATCTCTATATAGTCGATCTCTATATAGTCGATCTCTATATAGTCGATCTCTATATAGTCGATCTCTATATAGTCGATCTCTATATAGTCGATCTCTAGATAGTCGATCTCTAGATAGTCGATCTCTAGATAGTCGATCTCTAGATAGTCGATCTCTAGATAGTCGATCTCTAGATAGTCGATCTCTAGATAGTCGATCTCTAGATAGTCGATCTCTAGATAGTCGATCTCTAGATAGTCGATCTCTAGATAGTCGATCTCTAGATAGTCGATCTCTAGATAGTCGATCTCTAGATAGTCGATCTCTAGATAGTCGATCTCTAGATAGTCGATCTCTAGATAGTCGATCTCTATTCGACCTCTCGTCGATCTCTCTACGATCTCTATTCTATATCTATTCTATTCTATGCGCGTTATCCCTCGGCGGCTGGGCGACGGGACCCTCATCCCCACTCCGGGTCTTTTAGGGCCTGTCGTCCCGTCGGGGCTATGCCTCCCCCGCCATTTCCCCTTTCGAGGGATCTTCGTCTTACAGGTTAACCCTTTGCGATCGGCAGATTTCGCTTTTGGGAGTACCAGTAGGTCGGAGGAAATCTATCGTTTCGCAATTTCTTTTCCGTACAGGATTTAAAGTTCCCGCTGCGGGGTTATTGACTTCTACGACGACTTAGAAATGTCCCCGCTACGGGGACACCGACTTCTACGACGACTTAGAAATGTCTCCGCTTAGGGGACACCGACCGCAAAGGGTTAATACACACGAAAGATAAACGATATTCGATAAGATCGAAGAGTCGGGTAACAGAATTCGTCGGTAGATGGAACTTTGCGATGAAACCTTTCAAAGTGTCCCGATATGAAGTCTACTACTTGATAGAATTCTGATCGAAGAACAACGAAGTTTTCTGAGGGTGAGAAGCTAATAGACGGAAAATTAGGAACAAGGCATTAGATATCGAATTAATGTTTACCTTTGTTCTGTGTTCGGAAACAAAATACGTTCCACGGTATAGTCAAGCCTTCCCGACCAATTTTATTACCGTTCCCTGGGTAATTGGAGGCGAAATTATTGTCCCATCGTCCAGGCTTTCGAAATTCGATCAGCGGCTTTGCCTTGAGGTATATTCAACCACACACGTGATACGGGATAAAACGTTGTCATCGGTGACTTTTAATGGAGCAGCAAACAATGAGAATAAAAGTGTCATTTCTTCCAGGCAAGTATAACGTGATAGAATTATATTCTTATTAAGTGTCACCCAGGGTGATCATCGTAAATGGGGGATATTATATCTTACGATTAAGTCCTCGACAAAAATCAAGTTTATGATCCTGTATACTATTATTGTCTCGTAATATGTCTTTCGTCAAAGACACAAATGTAATTGATTTGTTTATCGAGTGAATAATGCAAGATGTTAGTACCTTTTGTTAGTCTTTTGGTACGCTGTAATATCGTTGAAATATACGAAAATGTATTTTAAGGTAAGTAATTATAAATGGAGCTTTATTTATTAACATATTCGCGTGGAAGGGTTTTCAGTAGAATGTTAGACGCGTAACGAGGGAAATTCGCGAAATTATGATAAGTACGGTTATGTTGACGGAAAGTGGTAAACTTTTGAATAAAGGGAACTTTGTAATAAATTATACTTTTTAATAAATGTGCTTTTATTGCATTTCTCGTATTCGTGAACTTTATGCTTTTAGTGGTTTTTCTTGTATTATACGTTTATTTAGCTACGTACTATGATATATCAGTGGTTATTATTTGATTGCATTTTATTGCAAATCAGATTCAATCCCTTTTCAAATCAAGTTCACCTTATTACAAATCAAATCCACCCATTTTCAATTCAAGTACACTTTATTGCGAATCAAATTCAGCCTTCTTCGAATCTAATTCACCTTATCGCAAATCAAGTTCACCCTTGCTCAAATCAAATTCATCATATTGCAAATAAAATTCAACCTTTTTCAATTCAAGTACACCTTATTGCGAATCAAATTCAGCCTTCTTCGAATCTAATTCACCTTATTGCAAATCAAGTTCACCCTTTCTCAAATCAAATTCACCATATTGGAAATCAAATTCACCATATTGCAAATCAAATTCACCATATTGCAAATCAAATTCACCATATTGGAAATCAAATTCACCATATTGGAAATCAAATTCACCATATTGCAAATCAAATTCACCATATTGCAAATCAAATTCACCATATTGGAAATCAAATTCACCATATTGCAAATCAAATTCACCATATTGGAAATCAAATTCAACCTTTTTCAAATCAAATGCCTCTCAGTCGCCACTCGAATTACGGCAAGAAAGTGAGTGATGCCAGAGAGTCGTCTTTCGAGTGCAAATGATCAATTCAGTATTCATAAAAATTGGACTTTATAACACTTTCAAAAATAACGTTTTATATCTTTCGCTTTCAAAGTACTTCCGAAAAATCGTTTCGAACGAAGTGTTAAAGGGAACTGGTTACGTCACTAATTGCTTGGAAATCCGTTGCTTAAGTGGAAAAGGAAGAGCCTAATGAGGGGTGGAAGTAAAGACTCGCTCCAAATACTAGCAATACTAATTGCGTTCACCTTAACGAGTTTGTGGCTATTGCCAAATAGCTTGCACACCGCGGGAGATGCATAACACAACATATTACGTTAACTGCATGGAAGAGATTCCATCCAATATCCATGTAAATGAAAATAATTGCTCCATGAAACAATAAGAAATTATCGGAAGAAATCTTGTACTGCTAGATAATTACATAATGCACATTTAAATTCAAATTTATTGCATAGTACTATCATTAGCATCGTCTTCAAATGTTTCATCATCATCATTATATTACCAGTTTTGAATTAATCATTACAATGACTTCAAGGTCAGACTTAATAATGGATTAAAGAATGAAAAATGATCTTACAATGAAAAACGTATTTTATCGTCTTCGATAGCTTATATCATATGTCATTTGTTTGGTTAACTTAAAAAAACAATCATTTTTGAAATATAATTTCTACATTAATTATTATGTTTTCAACGAAATCAGATATTTGTATTCCGCAGATACTATTATAATAAATGAACCATTGTAGTCTTTTAAATTGATTATACGAGATGACTGTTGCTTATTTTATTATAACTATATGTATAAACAGAAGTGATTACACATGCTTTATGATTAATATGGTGATTTTACGGTTTCATGGGAACAGGCAGTTAAATTCCGCGCCTTTATACGCATTTTCTTTGTGACGCATAGAATACACGCTATATTCGCCACAGGAATACTTCCACGAATTTTAACGGCAGATTCGAACGTTAAACATACCGCGGCTGGAATACCATCTCGTTATGCGGAGTTATTTTTGGCCACCTATTAAAATTTTCACCCGCCGTCGTTCGGAATTAACGGTCGAAGGGAAAACGACTGACGAGTTTGTTCTTCCATATGCACCACCATTGTGGTCCATTTCGGTCCATTTATGTTTCGAATAATACTTGAAATCATACGCAATATTAATTATTGATTCTACTTGACATTGAATATGAATTAGCACTATATTTCTGAGCAAGTAAGGAAAAGGAGTTCTTGGAGATAATACGATCTGTTGTATTCGAAAGTGATAGAAATCCAATTGTGGAAAGACGGGTTGAAATTATCTTTCGAATGTAGGTCAATTCTGGTTAGTTTTGGTTAGTTTTGGTTCATTTCCGTCCATTTTGGTTCATGTCGGTCCATTTCCGTCCATTTTGGTTCATTTCGGTTCATTTCGGTTCATTTCGGTCCATTCCGGTTCATGTCGGTCCCTTTCGGTTCATTTCCGTCCCTTTCGGTTCATTTCGGCCCCTTTCGGTCCATTTATGTTTCAAATAACACTTGGGATCATACTCAATATTAATTATTGTATTACACTCAATACCGAATATGAATCAGCACGATTTTGCTGATTAAACGAAGAAAAGGATTTCTTCGAGAAAATATGATCTGTTGTGTTTCAGAATGGTATAAATCGAATTTTGAAGAAATGAATTGCGATTACGTTTGCTTCGTACAAATCGTAAATTACTTTATTCATTTCAATTTTGAGATGACAGCCATAATTTAATGTTTGTAATTATATACACTGCTTGACAAGAAAATAATCGAGAATACTGATTGGGTTAATAAATAATGAACGGTTCAAAATTAGTTGACCATCGTGGTCAGCACATTACAAAATCTTTTCCACATCTGCTAATGTTTATTTTCATAATTACATTTCTATTCAAAGCCGTGTATCGTGTAATCAAACTCGTAACGCACGCAGTAATTTACGTTTCCATGAAATGTAAAAATAAATGATCGTATCATGCGAAAAAAAGGTTTTAAATTACGCTTTAATGACCTAATCGGTAAAGTAAATTTATTAATCACATAAAATTGAATCCCGATTATAGTAATAATTTATATTCTTTAAATATACTTACAACTTATTTATACTTTTCTTGAAAATGTATATTCTTATACTAATAATAAATAATAAACAAATATATATATATATAAATTTAATAATCAGATTTCAAATCGAATCCGATCATTAAATTTACTTTTCCGATGAAATAATTCGAGTATAATTGAAATCTCTATTTTTCACACGGTGGGATCATTTATTTATACTTTTCTTGGAAACGTAAATTCATATACTAATAATGAATAATAAATAAATAAAGGAAAGAAGAATGTGGATCTGACAAAGAAAATAAATTTAATCCGATATGGTACGTGGTTATAGTAAAACCACTGTGAGCATTTAGTCCGCGTTGCGATCGATCCGATAGTATGCAACCTTGTACGACATTAAGTCTTCGCGAGGTGTAACTGTTACTGTGTTATCGGGGAGGGTCAAAGCAAATTTCTAACGAGGAAACTTTCCACCCTCTTCTATGTATTCGCTTGTGAGGAAATGATAATTAACAGTGGAGCCAACCTGACGCAGTCCCTATAATTATGAATGTGCAATCCGCGCGAATTATGAATCGAAACATGAATGGACCGAAATGGATCGAAATGCACCGAAACGGACCGAAATGGATCGAAATGGATCGAAATGGACCGAAACGGACCGAAATGGACCGAAATGGACCGAAACGGACCGAAATGGATCGAAATGGACCCAAACGGACCGAAATGGACCGAAATGGACCAGAATTGATCTACGCGCGAAAGATAATTGCAACACATCTTTCAAAAATTGGATTTTTATCATTTTGGAATAAAACAGATCATATTTCCTCCAAGAAATCCTATTCCTTACTTAATCAGAATTATCGTAGCAATTCATATTCCGCGTCGAGTATAATCGATAATTAATATTGCGTATGATTGAAGTGTTAGTCGGATTGAGTAAACCAAATAAGTCCATTACACAGAACAACTGAATTATTGTCACTTTATTTTGGGCAGTTTTTAGTATTATCCGAAAAAAAACCGGATTTGGAGATTATATTTTCTTAAAATCTTTAATTAGGTTGAGTTTTTATTTCAGGATTGTAGGATTACATGATATTTGATTGGCATTCATTGAATACCTACCAATCGAAGGTTAACCGGTTAATATAGCCCGAGGTGCTTGTTCGCGTCTAAAGTGATCTTACATAATTACGAAAGTGAATTTGTAAACTGCTAGTTTTTATGAATGAAACTGTTTTGGCGATACATGATCAAATTCGGCACCTGAGAGTCATTTCACTTATGGAAGTTACATAACAATGTCCAATAAGCTTACTAATTTCAAGAATAACATATTGAATATTGTGGATAGAAAACAGGTGTGCAAATACCTTAAAGAGCAAGTTTATCGTGCATTTATGTAACAGTATCTTATTTACTCTCCTAATATAATTCTGACAGGTTTTGCATTCTTATTATATTAATTATTACTTTCATATTTTCATTATTGAGAACAAATCCTTTCGACTGCTTTGATAGTCTAGTGTTAAGCAGTAACAGTTAATAATAATTTTATTGTTACATCGCGCGAGTAATCATCCAACCTCGAAGATTACTTGCGTTCTAACCTAAAAAACGGTACCTTGATCTCACTGCAGTTTCTCCGAAGCTCGACAGCCTCGTCGAAATACTAACACAGAATTTTTAGATTCACACGGAACATAAAGATTGTTTGCATAAAGAAAGTTCTATCAACGCGAGAATTACATTGTTGATAGCCTCCTATCGTAAAGTTTTAATGAAAGATACAAGGACGGTTATCAAGAGAGGAGCAAAGGAACTAGTAATTTTCTGTGGATTCAAGAAGAAAGGAAGGAGAGGTCGGAGACATTCACGTTTCTACTGTACGATGTTATTCTACGAGGTTTCGAGTTTACTCTGTTGGCAGTGATGTTGTGGGTGTTATTGCTGCGGAACGGGAATATGGAGTTGTCGCCGAAATGGAAATTCTACAACGTTAGTGGTCACGGTGAGGTCGGATTAAGTTAGGCAGGGTAATGGAAGCTGATATGGGTGTAGTTACCGTGGAAACTCTCCGAACATAACCTACATAATTATTCTTTTTAATACCGTCTTCTTCTAATAGCCATTGTATCCAGTAAGAAAAATATTAAGTCTATTATACGAAATGTCGAATTGTAAATAGCAATTGAAAATAGCAATTGTATCCAGAAGAAAAATATTAAATCATATGATACGAAATGTCGGATTATTCGGAGAGAAAAAACATTGGGTTTTTAATTCAAACGAACATTTTATTAATCAAAGTATGCACCATTTACTTGTATGCATTTTTGTGTAATGTATGAACTTTAAAGGAACACGAAAAAACTTATAACTTTTAAATATATAATTAATCACTTGGGCAATCAATTTGCGACTGATAAGATATCCGACATTTCTTATTACGTGATCTAATATTTAAGAATCGTAACGAATGAATGAAAACAATCTATGATTATTATTTATGACAGCGGTATAAATATAAATACCAACTGGATTGAATAAAAATCGTATTTTGTACGAAAGATATTTAAGAATTGTGTGAATTCTCGGAAAACATTAATTTCAATGATAACTGAAATAACAAGTGAACCTTTTTAATAGAGATATTCTTTGTCACACTATATGAAATCATAATTAAGGATCATAATTAATGTAGATTTACGTCAAAAAGAATCTTAATCGATTGAATACGAATCCTGCAAAATAAATAAATGATGGCTACTCGCAAGAATACAATCTTTTTTTATTTAAATTTGTGTAGTGACTTTCCCCAAGGCACCCATAAAAATCAAGAACAATAATTACATCGAAAAATAAAATGATTAGAGAATATTCATGAACAAGTTTCGGAGCAAATATTTCTTTCAAAACGTATGTTAAAGAATATATGTCTAATCATATTGTTATTTATTTCATATAGAACTACCAAATAATATACACCTATTATTAAACATCATAAAAGATAAATAAACAAGTATTGAATATTTTCTTCCCTTCTTTCGCGTTAATAAATAATCCAGATATGACTTGCGTGCCAAGTCAGAGTAAAAGTAATTTCGAACTTCCCGCCATGCAAAGTAATTATACTTTAAATTAAGCATTCGACCGGAGTATTCCAATATTGTAAAAATTCGCTAATTAAATAGTCAACGTATCTAGTTCGTTGTTACTACGCATGGAATATTGTTACATGTGTATGTATGAAATAATGAGAGGTGGTAAGAAAAAAATGGAAATTTAATTCTGCAATCATTAATATCCCTCTTTATCTAGACTAAGGTTCCATAGTGCGGCACAATACTTTCACGTTCTTTGGTTTCCTCTTGCGTGAACACCGAGGTGGAATAATTCCATCTTAATTAATTGCATCGCCTTTCACGATCTTCCGGTACTAACGAACCTTCCGGTCAGATTGACGATCGTCTTTCGGTCTACTGATTCTCTGAATAAAGCTAGCTGACCGAGTGGGGTTCTAAAGGAGGATGATAAACGCCAGTCAACCGGGTGCGGTTTAACAGTGGAACTACCGAAGATATACTCATCATCAGTTATGCTTTCACATTTATTTATACACCTAATTCTCTTTTTACACGAATTTGATTTAACACGAGTTTAAAAGAAAACAAAATTTCTCTTTTACACGAATTGTTTTGTTTTAACACGATTTTTAATATTCTAGCTCGTATGGATTTATTAACTCAATAAGAGGTAAATTTTCAATAATTTTCAAATCTTTGCATTATTTTGCTTTCACATTTATTTATACACCTAATTCTCTTTTTACACGAATTTGAATTAACACGAGTTAAAAAGAAAGAAAAATTTCTCTTTTACACGAATTGTTTTGTTTTAACACGATTTTTAATATTCTAGCTCGTATGGATTTATTAACTCAATAACAGGTAAATTTTTAATAATTTTCAAATCTTTGCATTATTTTGCTTTCACATTTAGTTATACACCTAATTCTCTTTTTACACGAATTTGATTTAACACGAGTTAAAAAGAAAGAAAAATTTCTCTTTTACACGAATTGTTTTGTTTTAACACGATTTTCAATATTCTAGCTCGTATAGATTTATTAACTCAATAACAGGCAAATTTTAAATAATTTTCAAATCTTTGCATTATTAATATGAAAGATATTTTGGTAGCCCTAACACAATGTCACATAATTCACCTGCAACAAAAGCGAAGTGGAAGGCAATCAGTTTGGATACAAAAATTAACATTTTAGACCAACTTGCAAAGTATACCTTTCCAAAGTATAATTTATTTTTTATAATATATTTAATGAATTAAAATGTGTAAGCACGAAATAAAATAAGTGAACTCTAACAAGAATTTTTTAATATTGTTTACACCTAATTCTCTTTTTACACGAATTTTTTTTACACGAATTTTTTGGGAACTTATCTATCGTGTAAAAAGAGAATTAGGTGTATATAAATTATACTTGAAGGATGTAAGATAATTAATGGATACAATTGTATATATTGTATATAAACAATTGTATATAAAAGTATATCAAATCTAAAACAATGCACCGTGGTATATTCGAATAATTGAACTAAAATTGGGAAACAAATCATTTTGATCCCATTGGTAGTTCTAGTGTTAAATGAATGTATTAATTCTTCGACAATTAGAGTGATATGTTAAGGAATTATTATAATGGATTTGATCATTATTATTTGCGTTACGTATATAAAATAAAAGTACAGGCATTCCCCGTATAACACGGTAGTTAGGTTCCGTGTTATAAGAAACAACGGACTAGTGCCAAAAATATGATTCCAAAAACTATGACAAAACTAAAACATTAGATTCCAAAAACTAAAACAAAAAATATGATTTAAAAACGTGTGTTTATTAACGTAATCAATAATTAGTAATAACTATTACAAATTGATAAACCGAGAATCCATCCAGGTTTCTCCAATTCGCGAATTATGTTAGTGCGAATCCGTGTTGTACGAGGCACACCTGTATATCAAATCTTAAACAACGCGCCGTGGTGTATTCGAATAATGTGACTAAAAATGGCAGACAAGTCTGATCACTATTGCAGTTCAAGTGTTAACTTCATCCGCAAGAAACTGTTATTTAAAATAATAAAAAAAAACTTGGAATTATCGTGGCACGCCTTACTTAATAATTTCGACCGGTACTGGTTTTAATTAATTTCTCCTTAGATGGTGAAGCTTGAATTTCGCCTGACTTCATGAAGGGGGAGAAATGAATATTACATACTTCATTTCTGTTTATGGAGTTTGATGATAAAATACTCATTTTACGGAACGATGTCGTAGATCGGGGTACCTAATGAAGGTAAGTGAGAAAGTTAGTCTCTCAGGACCTTCATGCGTTTCACGTGTATATTACCACGCTCTGCCTGATATTGTTAATGGCCCATCTAATAAGGGGAAGCATTCAAAGTGGAAACGCAAGTTCTGATGAATCATAGTTTCGAGTGCTTTCGTGGAAAATAAAACTTTTGCATGTGACTTTAACACTAGAACTACCAAACAGTGACAATGCTCGGAATTTGATACTGGAACTAACAAAGCAGTGAAAATGCTCGGAATTTAAGATTAGAACTACGAAAGCAATGAAAATGCTCGAAATTTAACACTGGAACTACCAAAGCAGTGAAAATGTTCGAAATTTAACACTGGAACTGCCAAAGGAGTGAAAATGCTCGGAATTTAAGATTAGAACTACCAAAGCAGTGAAAATGCTCGGAATTTAACACTGGAACTACCAAAGCAGTGAGAATGCTCGGAATTTGATACTGGAACTACCAAAGCAGTGAGAATGCTCGGAATTTAAGATTGGAACTACGAAAGCAATGAAAATGCTCGGAATTTAACACTGGAACTACCAAAGCAGTGAAAATGTTCGAAATTTAACACTGGAACTGCCAAAGGAGTGAAAATGCTCGGAATTTAAGATTAGAACTACTAAAGCAGTGAAAATGCTCGGAATTTAACACTGGAACTACCAAAGCCATCAAAGTGACGGATCCGCAGAATTCGCGTATATGTATGTCTGTAAAAATAAGAATGGATGCAGAAATTAAATTAATCGATGCATAACTTCAAAACCGCATCCAAAAGATACACATAAAAAGAGACTCGACTGTACTGCAAAATGAAACTGTACTTTTTTCGGCATCCAGTTAAAATATTATTTATCTATTATTATTTAGATGAAAAATTTAACTTCAAAATCGCATTAAATGAGACGCATAAAAAGAGACTCGACTGTACTTGATACCACAATGTTTGATCTCGAAATCTATCTGTATATGAAACAACAGAAGTACTCGTGACACGTTTCCACTATTTTTGCAGACGTATTGTTTACTTAAAAGGATGCGTCCTTCACCTCGGGACCCTGGGTTCGCCATACTCATAACTACTGAAAAAGTAGGTCCCTGGGGGTTGGAAAACGGGATACACGCGAGTTTTCTTGATAAAAAGTAAAACCTTGGAATTTTACTTCGAACATAACCCCTTTTTATTCGAAGTCGCATTTGTAATTTCTAAATGAGACTTTATAAAAGTATCCGAATCTGATATAATAAATAATTAGAACACAGTGCAATTAAATATTAGTTGGTACAGTTTTAATTAAACCGCCGATGGGGGTACGATAAATAAATTTGCTTGCATCACGATTTTATATCATTTTATATCATTTTATGTCATTTTATGTCATTTTATGTCATTTTATATGATTGTATATCATTTTATATCATTTTATGTCATTTTATATGATTTTATATGATTTTATATGATTTTATATCATTTTATGTCATTTTATATCATTTTATATCATTTTATGTAAGTGTATAATATCTGGATTTTGATATTATCAGTAATGTAATATTCGTTTTCTCTTATCTAACTTTCTTTTAGAATATTCCATTTCTCATATCTCTATATCTGCTAATCTCTTATATAAAAGCTTGGACCTGTTTTTCGGTCTTTGAAATTAAAATTTGATTTTAATCTGCTTAATATAAACCTCCAAGTTCCCTCTATCTCTCATTATATTTCCATTACTATAATTGAATCCACGATCTTCTCGTTAACATCTTTTGTATTTTTATACACCAACAGTACGTTGCGTTAATAAACGAAAACAAACCCGAAAAATAAATACATCGTTTTATACAGTCTATGTTCTACTTTCCTGAAGCAATTCACGGAGATTATAATTATGAAAATCTAATATACCCAAATCCTAGAATACTGGAAACAATCGTTTAACCCTTATCACTAACTCTCTGTTCCAATAAACGTTTTAATCGAAAAACGTATTATCATCGAAATTATATTACTTTCGAAGACACCGACGATAAGCTGGTATTACCGGTCGGCATTTTCGTTAACCCCTTTATTGCCGACCGAAAAATGGAGAACCTGTTCGAAAAACGCCGAGCCAAATATCTGTAGTGCTCTCATTTTCACGCGCATGCGCATGTCGATTCACGCGCGACTATATATCGTTATTCGCCACTGAAAGGGTTAAACAGTTAAAGTGATAAGAGCTAATTATACATTACGACTGAAATCGAATGTAAAGGGGATCCTTTTCTCCCCCCGATGCTCATCTTGAAAATATCTGAACACTGGATAATTTGAATGTTAACCTCAATTGAGTGTACCAGCTAGCACGGTAGGTATGAACTATATTGTTTCCTATCACTGTCGTAGTTCACTAATCGTAATTGAGGTTTCATGGAAAGCGATGATTCAATTTGTACCCTGACATTCTATTGACTCGGTGAGTAAAGTTGTCGCTGGAAACTTCGGCAATTTACGAATCAGAAGATATCGAGGTTAACACTTTGACGGCCGCTCATTTTACTCAACGTCGCGCTACTACCGCCGGCATCTCTCGCGTCCTGAAATACGGAAAGTTCACAAAACCAATAATTTCAGAATTAAAAAACGCCAATAAACTCGTAACAATTGGCAAGCAGTAACTCAAAAACAGTTAAAAAGGATTAATAAACAAACGTCGAATCTACGATATCGAAATATTTATATATTGCTGGTCTAAGAATGCTAGTGCGAAGTCACACTTACGTGACAGCGGCCGATAACCGCTGGCTGTCGAAATCACGTACACGTGACAGCGGCCGTCAAAGTGTTAAGGGGAGTGGGGGGAGTGGAATCTCGAAAAGACGCGAAGTAATTCGTAAATCGGCGAGAACGGTCAGAATTATCACGATCGATAGTGACCCTATCATCGAAATATACCGAATACAACGGCGTCGAATGTAACTATACCGAGGAGTGAGTTCTTTTTTATCGTATAACTTGGTGTCTTTCATCAGAATCTAATGATAAGAAAACCACTTCGTTATCTGCCCTACTTTACGACGTTCGCAGACCAAGCATTTCCGAAGAAACGATGAACCAACATCGTGGAAGCTTGCGACTTAAGTTATCACTGGTGTGTAGAGATTCGAATCAAACAATCGTATCGGCACTGCAGAACGGTATTTTCCCTATCGGATACAATTTTACGATTGATCGCGAAACGTTGACAGCTGGTAGATTTATATCCAATTTCAATTTTACTGATTAAGCATTCATCGTGATCATATACCTTATCACTCGGTGCGTATTTTTCTTTTAGCCTGTTAGCAAAGGCATTTTTGATTAGCGATATAGGTTTCTTTGGATCTGCATTTTTAACAGTAGACTACCAAAACGATCAAAACTAGTTGTCTGCGATTTTGAATAAAATTATTCGAATACACAACGCGCGTTTTTCGCGATTTTATGTATATATGGCGGGCTTTGTTAAATTCATTGATTAAGTTACATCTTCCAGCCACAATTTTTGTATAAATAAATGTGTAACATATCGGAAAAAGATTTGTGCTAATTCTAATAATCCTTTAACCCATTGACTGCCAACTACGAGATATCTCGTAGTGGGTGCTGCAAGTTTAGATTGACTACAAATAGCTATTTGAGTTAGGAACTATTAGAAAGGATGAATGAAAAATGTATATAGTGTAGAGAACATATTGATTATTAATTCTTATGATTAAAATTATTATTCAAACTATTCAAATTATAACTTAGACGATTAGATCATAAAATCATATTTTTTTCAATAAAAATACTGTAAATGCCATTGCAATATTATATCAGTAACTTAATATTATTATATTTTGTAAAACTTCATGTTTTCTTTAAAATAAAACCGTGACACCCAGGGCAAGACGCGTTAAATTTGCGTGGCAGTCAATGGGTTAATAAGAATACATCGATATCACTGGGAAGAACCATCAAAGTAATCAATACATTCACAACAGATAATTAAATATGAATTTGTTTTTCAACACCCACAGTTTTATCACATAAAAGATCGCATATTTGTTCCGATATTTGTTCACATACGGGAAAAACAAAGGGGTGCATCTCATTCTCCTTAAAATTAGATTTCAGTCGATGAGATATACGCGTGAATGCTTTTCGTTTCTTTTGCGAGCGGATCACGTTGCAAGGCTTGAAAAGAACAGGCACACGGTTGATCTCATCGTGCCGGAGGGTTGTTTTTCTCCTGGCTAACGTGAATTCCTGAAATACCTATCAATTAACAAGTGAATCGCATACTCTGGTATGCAGATAGAACATTCTCCTCTTCCTAGAATCTAGAATATCATTGCGAAATGGATGCATCTACCGTCAAGGGATCTGCACTCGTAGCAGACGTGTTCAACTCATGCATAAAATCAATTCTCAATCTGTTCGTTCGATCGACACGCGGTATCTTTGATGATCTAACTCGTCAATATCGTGATCCAGAACGATGACGTAAGCCAAACACCATCGCTGAATTTTTTAATAAATTGCATATCTATGCAATATGCATTCAGTCTTTCGAGAATCAAGTTTATTGAATTCTTTAATTATATCTTTTGTTTTAGTTTGCTTTAACTTTTTTGTTCGTTTGTACTGTTTATATAAATTTATGTATATTCTAATGGGAAGTATCCCGTATATATATGTATGTGTATTATATATAATATGTATTCGTTTTAATATATATTAGTTTGCAAAGCATAGAAACTTCAGTCGCTCGAACCTGTTATAATAAAAGATGGTCTTACAACGCAATTCAAACTGCGCGGGAATTTTCGTTCAGCTCTCTTTCGGATATAAAATATATAAAACGTATGAAAACATGTATGAATTAATTGCAACGCAATTCTATCTATACGACATTTTTATCAGAAAACCCGTCTCGTGTATTAGTTTGCAAAGAATAGCAATTTCAGTCGCTCAAACTGTTATAATAAAAGATGGTCTTACAACGCAATTCAAACTGCGCGGGAATTTTCGTTGAGCTCTCTTTCGGACATAAAATATATGAAACGTATTATAAGTTCAATTGCTTGAAGCGAACGGTGTAAAATATTCTCGTGACACGATTCTAACCGTACAAAATTTCCATCGAGTTTTCTCGGGAAGCACGGGAGATTGCATCGTAGCAAACGATTCGTGAAAAACCTCCCCCCTCAACTGTCGCGTCACGAAATACGTCTTTTCGTCACCGGCGTTTATATCCGATCAAACGCCGCAGTAAAATGGAAAAAGGGGAAGTTTAATGCGGCAGTCGAATCAACCATCCAATGCAGAATGCCTTCACTCGCATAATATTGCGTACGTTCCTTTTCTATTCCCGAATGAATGAAACCGTTTCACGAAATTATGCACCGAAATAGATCGTCTATTTCATTCAATAAAATTATCTTCCTTTTCATGAATACGAATGTTCTCAGTACTTAAAAAATACAGTCGAGTTCCTTTCTATGCATATCTTTTTAATGCGATTTGAAGTTACGCGGCGAAGCAATAAAAGTAAGAAGAAATAAGTAATCCAGGAAATCTAGAAAATTTTAACAGCAAACGCGCTTATTTTCCATTTTTTCGTTCTTTTTATGTTTTTTCGTCGGGAATTAAGAGAGGAGAGAATAATTCCCGCATACAAATAAAGCTTTTCTCGTTCGAATTTAAAATCCTTTTATGTTTAAACAAAAAAAAACAGAAGAATGTGTGTAAGTTACCTTTTTCGTGCTGCCGATATCTCAACAAATTATTCCAAATTTTGCGAACGAAGCTATATCTTTTTTGTGCGGTTTTTTATGCGGATTTCTGTGGAACGTATCCACCGCATAAAAAGAAACTCGACTGTACAATTGTAAGATGTGAATTTTGCTATAATAGTTATATATATAATATAATGTGTTAAAATACCGATGACCTGAAATATATTGCAAATTATATGCGAATGCATGAATTCACCGAAATAACGTAATACCGTAATCATACAATATGGAATTCGCATTATCGATGCAAGCATAGATTTGCTCGCTCAAATCATAATTGCAACATCCAGATTTTACGCTTCTGTTATCCGTGTACCACGTGGCAACATACGCTTTACATCTATTTCCTATTTAATCCTTAACACTAAACAACCGAACTTATACTCGGATACATTTACACATTGAATTATGCAGAAATTATGTTTGGTGAATCCGAGTTAATTAATGGATTGAATTATATGCGTCACGTATATAAATTCAAAATATGGACCGCTTATTTTGAAAGTAGTGCAAGTCCACTTTTTGTTGTTTCGTGAAAATTAAAGGTTAGCATGTTAGTCAATTCAATAATATAAATGAATTATGTCAAGTCTGGCAATGTTTCTACTAATTTATGAATATGTAATTTGATTATATCAATTTCTTTTAGGTGAATTTATCTAAAATAATATATATTTACAGATTATAAATGGACTTATACTACTTTCAAAATAACGGTATATATATAAAATCACGAAAAACGCGCTGTTGTGTTAAAGTAACATCTGGTATTTGTATAAACATTGTTAATAATATTCCATCAGCTCGAAAATGACATAGCAAATATTAGATAAGAAAGTACTCAATGAAATATGAATATAATTCGAAATGCTTCGCGCAATTACAATACTCTTTGTACAGAAATCCGATTGTAAAAGTCTGGCAGAGGATACTTCGAGTTGAGTAACAAAAAAAACGACCGGAAGTTGCGGGATGCACCCTACTGTCGGGCTTCGAATAATCGTACGAGAGTGCAAAGCAATACCGGATGTTAATATTCATGGGATTACTCACCGTTCCTCGCGAATATAATAGAATTCTGTTAATTAAAAGTACCATTAACTCACACGAATAACAGTACTGTATTAAAGAATTTCGAAATCTGATTTTCATACGAAGCTCGAAACGTCTGAAATACTATCTAATTGTAAGAGTTACGAGAAAAACGCGGAAAACCGATGAAAATCTAATAAGTTGTACTTGCCATTAACGCGATTAGATATCCGCGTAATCAGTGATCAAAGTAAAGTGCAACAGAAATTGGAAATGCAAAATCTGTGAAGTCTTAACCAGTTAACTGTGGCGTCCTCTTTTCAGAGCGCGCATCTTGTGTGTCGCGGATAAGCTGTTTCAAATTATTAATATTGTTTATTTGTTTGTTTTATTCCGGCCTGGCCTCAAAATATTCTAAACATCTTGACCTTTGAGAATATGTTTTACTTTTCACAAAAATTACAATTTAAATAGCCAATGGTCACTACTTTTGACGCATGACGAGTATAGTTGTCATGACACAAAATCGTGCCACTTCTCCATGACGAGTATAGTCGTCAATCACAGCTAACTGGTTAAGTAATCGTTACGTGAGTTGATTTCGATGAATTAATATCGGAAGAGTTCGCGATGGTTCTCGGTAATGAGACGTTTACGTAGTTGAAGTACGTCGGTAAGGAGACACTCAATGTCGAAATCTTTCGAGTGAGATGCTTGAAAATCGAGTAAAGGGTCCTTGGAATACTGCCCGGAAAAGAATAAGTCGCGGCATGGCTTTGTAACCGAGCGACGGGAAACAATGCCGCGGGATGTGTTGGAGAAGAGGACAAGAGTGACTTCCCTGTGGCAAGCGAGCCATTAAAATCACCGGTTTGCACGCCGGTTTACCGTGCAGTAATAAGTACGAATAAATTACGCATACGGTGGACAATTATACCTCGCATCGCTATTTGTTTATTACTTCCACTAAATAGGGATGATATTATTCCGCAATTAATTAATACCATCATATGAATAATGTTATTCATGAATAATACGAAATATCCTTTTAAATTCAATACAGAAATACGAATCTCTCGCGAAACACACTTCCCTCTTCATATTTAATGTTACAATAAAAGAAAGTGAAATATTGGATTTTAGTAAACAGTAAACATCTGTGTTTAGTAATTAAACAAATAGGAACGATGTAAGTAATAATCAAATAACTATTATGCGGTAGATGAGAATAAAAAGAGATACGAAAGTTGTATAATAGGGGAAAACAATGAATGCATCTCTCGAAACTGCCGCGGTATGTGGGTACAATATATTGTTGTATTATTTTTTGTTGTACACTTTTCCACTCACTTTCCTTAACACTGGAACTGTCAAAGTAATCAATAATACGGGTCCTCGGAATTTAATAAAAATTTAGTTAGTTTACAGTTAATTTATTTATCTAATATATCAGCGCGAATGACAGTGTAATCAAAATTGTAATCAAAATAACTGCGGCTCGTAGACGTCTCTGGCAGGTTATAATTATTAAGCGCGAATGGGTTAATTTATTTCTTCCATCCATCCTTTTTTCAGGACGTAGACATAAATATATCGCCGGTAGTTCTAGTGTTAACAATCGCGATGACATAACTGATTATGCAGATAATAAAAGAACGGGTTATATATTAGTATATTACAGGTCTAAGGGTGCACAGTCTCGTGGTAATACGGTGACATCGATAGGCTAATTTTACGTTATCGGAATGTGGGTTATAAAAGATGTAATATCGAACGGATGTTAGATCGAACGACATTCTCAGGAAAGTATTTCATTTCTATAATCAAGTTAATCACTCGCGCATTACTTAATCCCGATAGTATCAATGATCAAGAAAAATACATACATTTGTACCAATTGAAACCGCGTGATTCTATCGGATCAAAATAGCCCTGACTTATCTGCACACTAGAAAAATAGGATTACTGTCAAAGTAATGTTCAACGATCTTATAGGGAATTTTAGTGTACGGCAAAGAATTCTATAGTACGACGGATCAAACGGAAGAGCATTCGTGTGACATGAAGCTCGAATTAAAGGGAGTATAAAATCGCTTCCTGAGAAAAGGAGCGTGCCATAAGACTCATAGGAGGCTCCCACGGTACTCGGCCATTTTCCCATGGATTTCATGCAACCGGTTCCGAAAACGCAGAGGTGCCTTTTACGCGTGAATAGGACTACACGATCGGGCATTCACCTTATGCGATTTGGGTACTCGGCTACCCTAGTTTTTAATTCACGTCGCTCTCAGATTTCGGCACAATGTATCCACTTCAAAGCAATTTTTATTATTGTTTTTTTACGTGGAATCTTGCGAAGTACTACGTTCTCATACTACACAATCGTGCAGTAGTATATGAAAAGGATCGATTGAATAACATTGTGCATTTATTTCAGTTTGTATCGAAGTGGGATTTCAATGATACAAGATCGCCTTTGAGCAAATTAAATTATTCTCATTTAAAACATTAATGTTATATATTCTATTGTTAATAATCGTTGGGTTTAATGGCACACTTTCTTGAGATCTGCAAGAACTATTGATACACCGTGATACAGTGCTCTTTTTTCGAATTATACGCACGTTCCAATGCCACGTGAAATATGAATTAAGTTTGATTATCATGTGATTCGAGTCCACGAGTACCTCAGGTGTTCTTTAGAAATACATATCTTGTATGCTCTTTCGCTAACTTTTGCAGATCGTGACGTACGTACATTAACGTGTATAAATACATTCGTGTATAAAGATCGAAGGATCACTTGTCAAAGCTGACGATGCTTCGAAAAAAGATCTGATTTCGGAAACGTCCAGCACATTTATAAAAGCACAGTGTGTGACATGTTAGAATTTTCATTCCACAGTCGTTGACCCGAAGAATTCGTGAGCTTACGACGTATATGTCTACCGGCCGAAACCCGCGTTTCCTAACAATCACTGATACCATCCAATCGTTAATCAATTGTTTACCGAATTCGGGAACAGGAAGACTCGATTTTTCATTATAATTCATCGCTGTTATTCTCGGAATCGCAACACAACATTCCTATGGGCTGAGCCACCACGGTAGGAATTCCAGCAGTCAGATTTTCGCGCGGAAAACGATTAACGAGCTTTCAGTAAAAAATTGCATACGCCCATATGAATATATCACGGCGTAATTGTATTCGCGATAAATCAAGGTATACAGAAAAATTGTTGTTGTGATCGAAGCAGTGAGTTCTTACCTAATGTTTCCTGGCGTCGTGGCCCACACCCTTTCCAAGGCAAGACCAAGTGTCACTCGTTACGTCTACCTTTGCACACGAGTCTTAAACGCGACACTGATTCCCGACACCGACTACTTTGCTCTGATTTAGTTCGAAAACGCGAAAAAGTACAAAGGAACGAGTCGTCAGAAACGTATTCCGACTGTGATTACTGCGCGAATGCTTCGAGTACGTCATGTCCTGAGAAACTAGCGCCGCGAGATCCAACCGTTGCATGGCAGCCCCTACTTTAAGAAATATACTAGGGAGTTTTTCTTTCACGTTCGCAAGGGCTACCATCGATTAGTGATTTCTTTTTATTATTGCCAACCTTTTTTTTTACTCGCTCACACATTCTCCCACAATTTTGACGTTCGTGTATTAGTATTCTTATCGTTATTTATCTAATGTACTGATATGAAAAGCATTTTAATGTATTAAGTTCGAAACCATACGGTGGTACTTGTGTGTATTCAATTTCTGGTACTGCCAGGTGTATTGTTATTATCGAAAACATTTCATTAAAGCTGCATTTTCATAGTTCATGTGAGTATTAGAACGAATCTTACGAGTATAGACGGAAGAAATAGTTTCGGTACTTTTGTACCTTTTTATCTTTTTATATAATTCCAAAAAGATTCTTGAAAACCCAATTTGGTATCTGGGCTTATAAAGTGTTCTTATATCCGATTGGACAATGTAAAAACTAGTCAATAGTGTTTTTTTTAACATTGTCTTATTCACCGTTTAGAGAGAGTAGTTTATTGAAATATATTAAACTTGATTGTTGTGACAGAAGCTTGCACTGCAATTAGGTAGATCACTCATTATCCATTTGTTATCGTACACGTCAATTCTGGTTGTGTATTCATGCTTTAGTTTGTATCGTAAAAGATCGTTACGTGGTTGAACGGTATAGGTGAAATGATTTCGTTTGTTTCGCGTACATTAAAGGAATTGCACAATACACAAACCTACTTTTTCCGTCTGTATTAATTGTTTGTCTGGCAAAAAGACATTTTTGGAATAGATTATTTACTCTCGCGTAGATATCTTTAATTAAATACATTAATTCACCAACACTGTTAATATTCTTAAGTCAAGGAACCACCCCATTTGGCTACAATATAATCTTTCCTTGCTATCCAGCAAATTGTTGCTATTGTCATTTAACAGTATGGCAAGTGACAAGAATGAAGAAGCAAAGGAGGAGAGTTCCAATGAAAACCAAGAAGAGAAAACACCAAGTCCTGCTGATGAACGTTCAGAATATTTTAGGAAGCTGGAGAAATGGTTGCACGAAGCTTATGCCTGGCAAAGTGTAGCGGCAATGTTTCCCTATTACTTAATGTCTACACAATTAATAAACAATTCAGCTGGTATGACTAATCAACATGGATTAAACCATTAATATAGTTTATACTAATACCAAGTAGTTTTGTTATGTAGTAGTAGAATTGTGATGATTTGCTGTTTCCAATAACAAATGTAACAAAGTACTTCTATATATTAGAACGATTGTAGGTTCCCGACCATTCCCACCTCAAATGCCAAATGTATCAAGTACACAGAGGCTAATCATTGATACTAACAATCGGCAAAATGATTCATTACGGCAAAGAAGGGCCCAAGAGCCTATGGGACCTCTATTCCAGCCACCTGGAGCTGAAGGTAGAAGGTCATAACAATAACTCCTGTGTCCATCACATTCCAACAGAGGTTCAGCTAGTACTTGTATGTGCTTTTGATACAAAAATACTGCATCCTGTATACCTCGCTAATATATCCATCCTTTAGACAACACATAAATACATCATAGTTGGTGTCGGTTAAATTGATATATATATATTTTGTCAAATGCAGTATTTTTGGAACATACATCTTCATCATTATCATTTGATGTAGTTACAAGTATATTGATTGAAGTCTGAGGCCAATATTCTTTCAGGTTTTGAATATCGTATACCTCCGATATGGAAAAGAATAGCCGCAGAATTTATAGATTCCACAATGCTATTTCTTTTCAAATTTTCTATTACTTTCATGGCCATTGATATTTTTAATTTCATGTATGTAAGATTAGTAACCTTATCCTAATATCGAGTAATCATAGTCATATTGAAGTAAGAATGCAAAAGCTTGATGGATTTCCAGAGATCTAGATGATTTGGATATATTGGAGACAAATTTTCGAATTGATTTTAAGATGGCTTTAGAAATGACGCACGGGATACTAGTATTGGAAATCATTCATCGTGTGATAGTTTGCATATTTGAGGTAAGGGTGGGTTCGAGAAAATGACATTTCTCTTGGCGGCCATTTTGAGAGTCGAATGTTTTTTTTTTTAGGTATTTTGGCTTCAACATGGTATGAATGGTTTAATTGGTGGAGCTACACCTGGCAAATTCATGATGGGATTACGAGTCGTTCAATGTCGTAATGTTACACCTGTTGAACGACCCGAGGATCCCGATGTCGTTCTTGTTTCGCCCGGAACGGATTTGGGTTTACCACTAGCACTTTGCCGTTCGGTGGTGAAAAACTTAATACCTGTCTTTTTCTTCCCGATATTCGCCATATTTTTCTTTCGATTTAACAGAACTGTCTATGACCTGATCTGTAACTCTATTGTGGTTGAAGATCCATATAGAAACCTCAACAACAACAGACTTCATCAGCAATAAGCTGTATATAAAGGCTCCAAAAGATATTTCAACTATATTTCATTCGTGTGTGCTGTATGTGAGTCTTCTGTGTGTATGTTGCGTCATGTTATATGTATATAAATGTATAAATACCAAATATGTAATAATTGCGGACTATTTTTGTAAAACAGAAGTTAAGTTATAGGTGTACCAATGTAATATTCCGAGTCATTTAACATCTTAAAGGGTGATATCTACAATCATCTTAATGAAAATGGTTAACAGGAAGGAAACATAAAGATTGTACAGATTGTGATTATCAACGTTAAGAATAAAGCATTTTTTAATTTATATCTACAATTAAACTGTTTCTTGACATTTAGAGCTTTTACCGAAGTCACCGGTGTGCAGTTACTGCCCAGAATTTTGCGTATGATAGATATATCTTTTTTTAATATGCTACAATATAAAAATCTATTCTACGCCCCCTGGGTGAGAATGACAGGAAACAAAGAAGACTGGCAACTAACCAATGACGTCACTTCCCAGTTAAACGTGGCTGCCCACCGATTGAAGGAAGGAGTGGCTTTGCGATCTGTCAAGTTAAATGATTTTCCCGAAAAATTAATGACTCATTTTGTCGTTTAATCTAACCTTGAGTGTTCTTTAATATTAACTCGTTGTGCCGTATTTCTATTAAACCAGAAAAATGTCGTCTTCGGGTGATTTCGGTAACCCGTTGCGTAAATTTAAGTTGGTCTTTCTCGGGGAACAGAGCGGTAAGCATTTTTACACTTACTTCCGTTGATTTTGGGATCAATATTGCTTATGTGTATTGTCTTTGTTCCTGAGGATTACGATTTCATTATAATCGGTCATTCGGACTGGTAATTCAATGTCTACCGATTCTAACAGCTATTCTAGGTTATAGATCAATATTTCTGTCCGCTTTACAACTTATACGGTAGAATCAAATTCGGCGTCGCCGTTCCTTTCTCCCCGTTAATGATACACTTCGCTTCGGCATATCTTGCATATCAATGCGAACCGCATTGTAGAAACTTTCCTTTTTTTCCGTAAACGTATTAAGAAAGACAGACCATTCGCTATTGAAATTCATAATTTATGTATGCACCTAACTTCATACCCTCTAATCTATTCTTTTCACCGTGAATCATTCACAGTTGCATCCAAGCAATTCATTTCTCAAATACTTCGAAGAATATATAATATATTATTATTTCAAGTAAAGTAATGACTGAAAAGCTATTTAATATTGTGCACAGTACATGTTCATATATAGTATACAAATGTAATAAATGATTTACAATAAAGTTTTCTTTGATGTACTATTCCTTTATATGATTTCTACTTTCATTATACATATATATTGTACTTAATTCTAGCCATGATACAATAATACTTACTCCTTTTACTTGTTGTTAAATGTCCAGTTGTTCAAACTTTGATATTTGTCATTTACTGTTTGCTTTCCTCCAAGTAATTATGTTCAGTTGCATTGTATTAATCATGTGATTTGATGTTGCAGTTGGAAAAACTTCTCTTATCACACGGTTTATGTATGATAGCTTTGACAACACGTATCAGGTATGAGATCATTATGATTTTCTTATAAACTTGTAGTCATACATATACATATATACACGATTTATCTTTCTCATTCATCATATCTACTATGATCTCTTGCATTATTATATCTAGACCTTCATTTAGGGTATGCAAATATTTAGGGATTCAACAATTTCTTAGATATCTTTTTCTAGAGATATATTTTAACCCTTTCGTTACGAGCGCCGGCTATAGCCGACGTCAGCGCGATAGCGTTTGACCGCCGGCCCAGCGAATTTTAATTTGGTATATTAACACTCAGCCGACCGATCGGGGAGATCTCCCCATTTCAAAGTAAGTCGGTGCCCGACCGATCGGGGAGATCTCCCACTTTGACCTTAGCAACGCGTTTCTCGTTTTCTGTTATTATTAACTACCTTTATCTGGAGTTGTTCGCAATTATTGACGAACAGTTTCTATAAAGCACAACATATAATAAAATCCACCAAACGCGGTGGACAGCGAGTTTGGCTTCCCGGAGCGCGGTGGAAACCGTACAGATAGCTGCGGCGCGTGCGGTCGGCTAAGTGTTAATTACACTAAATTGCATCGTTATTTATAATTGCAAAATCTCTAAATATATTGTTATGTAACACTTAAAGAAGTGTATATACCGGAGAATGACAAGGTAGCGTTGAAAGACATAAGGGCGAACATCAGTCTAACGACCTGCAATATACACACTTTTCGGCGCGGTGGTCCGTTCAGTGGCGTTACTCGGAGCGGACTGCCGTAACAAAAGGGTTAATCATATTTGAGAGATGTTTAAATTGAAAGAACAGAATTTACTATCTCTTTCAAGACTCTAGTTTGAAAATAAATTCAATGATGGTATTGAGCTATAAACTTGAATGTTGTAGGTAATAGCATATAGCACCTTAACCCACTAACATACTTTTCCAGATAGTAGTGCATGAAAATGCAAGGGTGATTGCTAACATAAAGAGTAGTATTTCGATTATTATTAGGATTAACATTTTACTTGTTATTAGTATTAAATTACACATAGATTATTATGCAGGAATATTCTTATGAAGTTTTACATATAATGTTATTGAATCAAGGCTAACCAAGCCGATATTTACAGCTGGGTATTACTTCTGCAATACAGTAAGCTCCTGTATAACGCGAATTCCTAAAACGCACTAAAGATATTCCGACGACTTTTTTTATGTAACGCGATCCTCGTACAACGCGCTATATAATCAAATGCGGGAACTTCCCGATAAGGCGATTTCATATGCCGCGTTATACGGCAATCTACTGTATCACCATTTTTCAATTATATATGGTAGACAGCCGTTTAACGCGAATTCCTATAATGCGTGAAAGATATAGCGACTACTGTTTTCATGTAACGGGATTCTTCGTACAACGCGGCGAATAATAAAACACAGGAATTACATGATTTAAGAATTAAGTCTGCTTTAGTTGAGTTTTAGATTGTTTGTTGCATTGTATATATGCAATTTATTTTTAAAATACTGTCCTATTTGATAGAACGTAGAAAATGAAAGTTGGCATAGCAATAATCATTTTAAACATGGTACTTTAGATTATGCGCATTATACGAGAAAAATTCCCGTACAACATGATTTCCTATAACGGGATTCATGTAGCGCGTAACGTATTAACCGCGTTATACGGGAGTCTACTGTATTATATTATTATAATTCCGAAACGTCTTTCTGCTGAAAAATTCAATCTGGAATTATTTATTTATTTATTTACTTTGTTATTACTGGGCTGAAACCTTTTGGTGTAAAATCATACAAAAAGAAAATTAAAGACCCAGAGCGACATAAAGAATACAATAAAGAATATAATAGGATTACACCAATTTGTTTAAAGTTAGTCATCTAATGTGTTGAAATGGGAGGACATAAAATACTATAATAAGAATAATAATTGAAACAAGAATATACTCTTTGACTTTTATTAAGAATTTAAAAAAACTTGTTTATATTCTATGAAATAATCAATATCAAGAGACTAGGGTAAATGCTATTAGGAGAGGCAGTAGGAAGACCAAGATATTGACTTTTTCTAATAGACAGAGCAAGAGAAATAAATGTATTGGAATACCACAGTTATCCATTAAATTAGAGCTAACCCTCGTAAAACGCGGGAGTTACATACCAGAGAAAAGTCGCGTTATATCGAGACCATGTCGTATAAGTAGCGCGTAGTACGAGGGTTACATGTATACCAAAAAAATGTCTAATGACTTCCAGCATGCTTTCTAAAGTGAAGTAAATCATTATGCACGATAATAGACAGAGCAAGAGAAATAAATGTATTGGAATACCAGAGTTATCCATTAAATTAAAGGAAACCCTCGTAAAACGCGGGAGTTACATACCAGAGAAAAGTCGCGTTATATCGAAACCGTGTCGTATAAGTAGCGCGTAGTACAAGTGTTACCTGTATACCAAAAAAATGTCTAATGACTTCCAGCATGCTTTCTAAAGTGAAGTAAATCATTATGCACGATCTTTTATTATACAAGTGAGAATAAAGGAAGGATATAATAATGGAAAAGTGATCAATATAGTATGATATACATATATAGTTGTTTTTACATGTGTGTCAAATGTTTACCAAATTTATATATGAAAAACAATCAAACCTAGGCTGTGAAACTCTGTTACACTTCTAATATCCATTGAGATCAAAAGTAAGGGGACATTGTGTCGTTAATTGTTACAGGCTACAATAGGTATAGATTTTTTAAGCAAAACCATGTATCTTGAAGATAGAACTGTGAGATTACAACTGTGGGATACTGCTGGCCAGGAGCGGTTTAGATCTCTGATACCTAGTTATATCAGAGATTCTACGGTTGCAGTTGTGGTTTATGATATTACTAGTGAGCATATTCTTTCATAGTGTACATAGTTTTTCATTGTGACATGCATGTATGTAAATGGAAAATACCTACAGATGCAAATTCATTTCACCAAACATCAAAATGGATCGACGATGTACGGACTGAAAGAGGAAGTGATGTTATAATTATGCTAGTGGGCAATAAAACAGATTTAAGTGATAAGAGACAAGTTTCCACGGAAGAGGGCGAAAGAAGAGCTAAGGAATTAAATGTGATGTTCATTGAAACTAGTGCTAAAGCTGGATATAATGTTAAACAGGTAAATATATTAGTGTAAAGAAATATTTTAATACGTTGACCGCCGCGCGAAAGTAAAATCTATTACTTTTTGTACATATATTCTTGAAATACTTCCTTTCATGTTATCATGAGGTGTTATTACTGTTTTGAAATGCAAAAGCAAAAAACTATGTGCCGGCACCCATCGTCATCGTGTTAATAACACTTTTCATCTGGTTTTAATTACAAGGAACACTAGGTGGGTGTCCGCCTCCGATTTTTTTCGTTTTCACATATGTTATAGTACTCAGAATACTAAGCGACACGTATTTTTTTATATCCGCGGAATTTCGGTTGGAACAAATCTTATATGTAGAGAAACAAAATTCAACATGGGGGTAGTTTACCCTTAAAAAACAAAACCATCCGATAAATTAGAATTCCATGCTAAATTATTTATGATGATAAACATTTTACAACCACTAAAATTGAAAGATTGAAATTCGGAATTTCTATAAAAAATTCCAATTATTCTTGTTACGCGACAAATCTGTGAACGGGGGTTTCACCCCTTTAAAACAGAATTCAGCAGATATAAAGAAATATGTATCGCCTAGTTTTTTGAGTACTACACATATGAAAACGGAGGCGGACAGCTGCCTAGGGTTCCTTGTCAGTTATCTTTACACATTGATTTATATGTAAATTAATGCTGGAGGATATAAACTAATTGAATAACACAATTATTTGCGTTATGTACATAAAATAAAAGTATATAAAATCTCGAACAATTAACACATTCGCACCGGATGACGCACAAGTGAGTCTTTCGCATTCTTTACCGGAACCCGGCTAACTCAAATGTGAGTCTTTAGATACAGTACACTTCAGTCTCGAAACGTTTGCGTACGTTTTGCCTAAGTTGTATGTTGGTTTTTATAGCACTTTTGTTGTCAACATATCTTTATTTAGCCAAATTCTTCTAACAGTCGGCTGAAATTGGACCGACGCGAATGTGTTAACTAAAAATCGCGAACAGGTCATTCTGACCACTTCGGTAATTCTAGTGTTAATAACACTTTTCATCCGATTTTACTTAGCGCATGCCTATCTCATTCACTTTCGTATTGTAGAAATACTTTCTACTTCATTATTATGTTTGCTAATTACATATTGTATATATTTTACAGCTATTTAGAAGAGTAGCGGCAGCTTTACCAGGCATGGACTCCACTGAAAACAAGCCTCCTGAAGACAGTATCCTTTCAGTAAGATACACAATGCACATGTTTGCATGTTATCTTAATATAAGAATAACGTGTAAAATCTTTACTTCCCTATTTAGCAGTAACAAGCATATCCTATATCCTTTGCAACTCTTTGGTTAATAACATTCTACACTACATTTTATTTTTTATTTTTTATCTTTTGAATAACTGGATTTAATGAAAAAAAGTTCGTAAACGAATAATTTTCTAATTTAATTTTATCGGAAGGTTTCGAGGTTAGGATATCGTCGGGGAGTACCTTACATCTTCTAAAGTAAAATTAGTATTTTGTATTATTCTTTTGAACATATTATTTTGTCGTAATAATTTTTTCGAACGTCCGATTTGTTTCCGTTATCTTTTTGTGTTTTCCTTAATACTTTCTTAAAACCTGTAGTGCAAGAGGTAGTTCTCAAGGATACACCAATTGAACTGAAAGCATCGGAGAGCAGTTGTGCATGTTAAGCCACCGTCAGCCTAATGGTAGATAAGACACTGAACTAAGTTATAACTATAAATTGAAGTCTTACATTAGGACAGTGATATTCAGCCTGTAATCTTTTTCACACAAAAAAAAAGAACATTGTGGAAAGTAACACAGCACTATTACATATTAGCTCTGATTTCAATTAACACTAAGAGACAAGAAAATATCACGTGGTAGCTTAAGCAGACTGCTTTTTACATAATAATGTCTTTGTGTACATTAGAAAATATCATAGCATCAACATAACCCAACTTTATTTAAACTCTCGAGCGTCGTTAAAGCTTCTCGCTTTTGAAATGTGTGAATAGATAATAATTATCATCCGATCAGATAGTACATCTATTTCGCTTGATTTCTTATTAATTAGCTTAAATTACGCGAGAATACATCTCCCATTTCATTGGACGTACTTACCATAACTTTAATCGATGAGACGCGAGGAATGGACGCCATGACACTTCCGCGTCTGCTCTAATTATTCGTCCTATGCATGTTAAATTCCGCGAGTGCATGTTTTTTTATGCACCTTTCGTCGAGGAGAGACTTAGAGTTCTGTATATTTATGAATTTACTTATTTCTACTTCTACTTGAACTAATAGGATAATACACTCATAATTCGTCAAGTAACTTCAGCATGTTGCTCTAACTTTTATCTTAAAGCAGCAGCTAATATCTCAGTTTTTTATTACAAATACTTTAATATAAGAATACATTGCTCATTATAAAGAAGATTTATATTATTAAATACGTAACACATGGTGCGTCACATATTAAGTTGATCTATATTGCATTTTCCAGCAAAGTATTATTTATACCTTCGGAATAAAGTAGATTTTTCAATCGACTGCTTAGATAGGTCAAACTACGAAATAATTAAAACAACAAAAAAATACACGGTTTTGACAAAATCAGATTTGTACATATTAATTTAAACGTGGGATACGGATAGGCAGAATACTATTACACCTAATATTATCAATATCATTTTTGTTAATAATTATTGTAATATTTTAATTTATATAAAAGACCTGAAATTATTGATACTATTTTTTATATTAATTTCTTACTCCTTCGTTCATTTTGACACTTCTCCTTTTTTTGTGTTTCCTTATTTTATTCGAACTATCCTTGAATTTCTATTAATTATATTTTTGAACTTCTTACTTTTTAATTGCCAGTTACATTTATATATATATAGCTGTAAATTCGAGTACAATTAATATTACAACCAAATTCCGTCCCTTTCTTGTTTCATTTTTTTATGTATATATCGATGGCCTTATCTTTGATACAAACTCAATTGCAAGTAAACAAATCAAACTTACATCAAATCTATATCAAAAAGAGTGTGCTTTACATGATATTTCAAAATGTGCGAATCACAATTCGCGTCTAAATATTATTAACTCGCGGGCTGAATATAGTTATGACATTTGATATCTTTCAAAACACTAAACTATGCTCTTTTACGCGAGATTTTCGATAAAGAAGGATGGTTCATAAATATTTTTCTTGAATGTCTACTAACTCTTGCCACGTGTGAGATAGTTCTTAGCATTACTTTGCTGCAGAGATTCTAGAAAGTAGCTCGTTTTAAGATAAAACATATGCCACAAGTGTAAGAATTTAGTTTAATAATAAATTTATATCAACAATGAAAGCCTCTCAGAATGTTAATCTATTTCAAAACGATTGATTTAGAAAGCATCGAACGACCCAGCAACAGTGTGATATGACTTCAAAGGGTTACAGAAAACTTATACATTTTTTGTTTCCATTTCTTTTCTCCTATAATAAGAAATTCATAGAAGCATCCTTTACAGCATCTCTTTCTGCGAGATGAAACTGTTTTGATTTCTTGTCGTTGTTTATTGCGTGATGTTAGTGATTCAAACTGTGTTGATGAGTTAACCCTTTGCACTCGACGAATACTTCGATTATAAACAAGGACTTATTCTAAGACGTTTTGTGATACCGATTAATCAATTCTAAACTGCTTTCTTCTCTAGCAATTGACAAATGAATCTTATAATACATATACATGTTTTTCTGTTCATTCAGTTTGCGTGACAAATAGAAGATTTGAATTCGGAATGAATTACTGTAAACGCGCGTCGCCGTTGGGGCGCGTAGAAAGTGCAAAGGGTTAACCCTGTGCGCTCAAGTGGCGACTCTTAGTAACCACTCAGTTTATTGCGGGAGTTTGAGTAGCGAGTGAGAAGCGCCATTAAAATTGTCTCTAATTGTCGGTGATTTAATATCGAATAAGAAAATATAACTGGGGAGAATTTTAATGTCTCCAATTAGTAGGCCACACGAATTACTGCAATAAAGTGAGCGACGACTGAGAATCACCGCCGAGTGCGAAACCGTGGGTTAAAAAATGTTAACACATCCAAGTTGAGCTTTGAAAATGTTACTACTGTGATACACCTTAACACACAAAAGCAGCTGTTGACTTGCAGAATCAGTCGCAGGCCCAGAACGGTTCGGAATCGGAGGGAGAAAGCGGCTGCATTTGCTAGGGAGCTGGTTTATCAATGTGCGGCTAAAAAGCTAACTCCATGAAACATTGAAATACGAACGTAAATCATCGCATATTGTTTAACGAGATGCTGGCTTCTCATACGTCTACTACGTGGCCCAATAAGAAGCGTGATGAAGGGCACAGTAATACTACCGATACACCGTACTTAAAAAACAACAATAATTGAGCTCTTATCGTAAATCTAATTTGAGATAGCTACTAGCATCATTCCAGCGAGTATTCATTGATATTTCTTTGTGACTTTGTCAAGTGCTTCGTACTAGTGCGAGTTATATTGTGTACCGCGATATTACACGAAGATGTTCATCATACTGTTACGCCGACTTAAACTTGAAACGATGATAGCTGATGGATTGTAAATGCGCCATGATGACAGTGGCATGAATTACAAAGTAGTTCGTGATAGTACGGCGATGTAGTACCTTCTGTTAACACATTCACGTCGGAGACATTTTCAAGCGAATCTTATGTGCGTCAAGGAAATTCACAGAATTTGTTTAATAATGTTACATCGACAAACCAATTCTTTAAACACCAACATATAACTTGGTCAGAATTTAATCAAACGTGTTGAGACCGAAATGTAATACATTTAAAGACTGACATTTGAGTTATCCGGATTTTGATGAAGAATCACGGACTCACATGTCTGTCATCCGATGGGAATGTGTTAAGGGGCAACTCTTTATACACGTTACGTAACCGAAGCAATATTTCAGCTTTTCATAAATCGTACATATCACGATCGTTGAACTTACGAATTCTCGTGGATCCAAAGACAGTCGTTTGTCTTGCGATCTTTTGAAAGAAAGAAAGACGAAATGAATGATATCTGTTTCGAAGACTTACACGCAGTTTTGAATCTCTGCGGAAGTCGACGCTACATCCTTCCAAGTTTTGCGCGTAATGTCATCGTATTCGTTCGCGATTTACATGCGAACTCGACACGCACAAAAGGCACCGAAGCTTAGGCAACGTTGAGAATCCATAAACGCACGAAATTGCAATGAAAACAAACGACTGAAAGCAAATGTTATGTTATTCCATGTAGTGTAATCACGAAGGAACATCGAACGCCCTGTTACGATCGGTTGCAAAAATGATATTGATAGATTATTTATTGGCGGATTTGTTCAACTTTGATAATAATAATCGTAATGCAATTGTTATAGTCGTTTTTTCGATATTTCTTGATAACAAGCCAGCGACTTGATACGCGATCCGTTCATAAATTGATGAAAGGCAAAGTGGAAGATCGAGGTGAAAATGCAACACACGATTGACGCTTCGAATATTTCAATTATTAATAATATCTTTCTAACGATAGCCTAGCATATTATCGTAAACAATGTACTTCCATACACGAACTACTCTTTGACGATTGAAACGAGTTTTGTATGCCGCTTTTTTATATTTATAATAATTCTTCGTTTATATACAATCGTTTGTGATCGAATCAAATTCGCGCAGTATCAATTCAATAATCGCAGCTGGATGTGCTTCAATAAAATATACATAAAAC
The DNA here is from genome assembly GCA_910591585.2 of Nysson spinosus. Taxonomy (NCBI): domain Eukaryota; kingdom Metazoa; phylum Arthropoda; class Insecta; order Hymenoptera; family Crabronidae; genus Nysson; species Nysson spinosus. Next base: position 1,981,831 of record OU342847.1, read on the forward strand.
AGAGTTACCTTCATTTTCTGTAAATTGAAAGACAAAAGGAAAACTTCTGTTAAAAACGACATTATGGAACGTGCTGCGGATGGACTTAAGTCCCAAAATGATTTTCAAAAAGGCAAGTGTCAGTGGCAGAGAGGAAGGGGAACATCAAGATCATTTTTTCATTCTGCAGAAAAAAGGAGGAATATCAAAATCATTTTTTCATTCTGCAGAAAAAAAGAGGAATATCAAGATAATCTTTCATTCCACAGAGAAAAAGAGGAATATCAAGATCATTTTTTCATTCTGCAGAAAAAAAGAGGAATATCAAGATAATCTTTCATTCTGCAGAAGAAAAGAGGAATATCAAGATAATTTGTTCATTCTGCAGAGAAAAAGAGGAATATCAAGATAATTTTTTCATTCTGCAGAGAAGAAGAGGAATATCAAGATAATTTTTTCATTCTGCAGAGAAGAAGAGGAATATCAAGATCATTTTTTCATTCTGCAGAGAAAAAGAGGAACATCAATATCATTTTTTCATTCTGCAGAAAGGAAGAGGAATATCAAGATCCTATAAATTCGAAGCAGTGATCATATTCGTAATCCATAAAAAAGAAGATAAAATCGGAAGCTGAAGAAGCGAAAAATCGGTGCGTTTATTGTGTCAATTCATGAACGAATCTCGAGCAACGTAACTTACGTGTTTCATCAAGGAGACTGAACGCTTTTAGTATGCCAGTATCTAATGAATTAAATGAATTAAATGAATTAAACGAATTCGAGGAGGTTATAAACTGTACTGCGGAGGTACGCCGAGGAACGCCGGCAAAACGAAAATTCAAAAAAAGACGAGGGGGCGGGGAGTGCTTGGCGAGAATCGATGATACCATAAATTAGCGGGCCAATTTTTCACCTGCTGATAAAATTTTTAGCGGAACGTAGAATCACTGGGGTGAAACTTGAAGGACGAGAAACATACGCTGAATACGAGGATATCGTTATCGCGAATTGAATCGATCTCGAATGATCGTGTTAAGCGTATTTGACTCGTACAGTCGTTGTATATTGATGTGATAACGCTTTCGAGGAAGTAATTAATTATCCGCCGTGCTTAACGTGAACTCTACGAGCCCTAGCAACGTTGCTGAATGCTAAACTCTTTCCTTAGCAACCCTTCTATAACGTGTCGTAGCGTTATTTCGAAAGTGTCGGAATATCGCAGCATATATTAAGTTAGTCCATAATTTCGTGTGGTTTTCATTTCATATTAAATATATATTATATCTCGTAACAATTGCCTATCAGCTATGTGTTATACGTCATTCGCCAGCTTCTGTTTTATTCTTTTATTATATATATTATATAATAAAAGAATATTTATATATATTATATATATTAATATTTATATATAATTATATATATTATTGTTATATTATAGATTAATTGAGCCGTTTATTTTGAAAGTGGCATAAATCCATTTTTCGAGAAAAATCAGGTTTACGTTTACAATTGTTAGAAAGTAACTTTGTGGAATTATTATAAATAATAGTTACAAAGCGACTTTGCGTAACTTTTACGAACGTTGACCTGATTTCCTTGAAAACTGGATTTAGGTCACTTTTAACCCTTTGCGATCGGCAGATTTCGCTTTTGGGAGTACCAGTAGGTCGGAGCAAATCTATCGTTTCGCAATTACTTTTCCGTACAGGATTTAAAGTCATTATATGGATATTAAAACACACAGAATTTGTTGAAACTGATTTGTTGTATTTAATACTACTTATAATACGTAAGGTTCCCGCTGCGGGGTCATTGACCGCAAAGGGTTAAAATAAACGGCTCAATTCGAAGTAAATATTTGAAAGAAAAACAGAACTTTTCACATTCGACCAAACCGCACGAACTTATGGAACGGTCCAATACATTATTACTTCGAGTCTCAAAGTGATCGGGTTAATACGAGTTTGAAGATATACATATACGTGACATTTATACATTATCTTCTTTTGTCCCCGTGTGCTAAAACACACTCGAATCGAAGAAGATATTCCTGTTGGCAACCTTTGATTAGAATAGAATGAACGTGAACCATTTGATCGTCCGTTGTTCGACGTGTTTTGTAGAGTGCGATGTAGCTTTAGAACTTTTACGATTTCTAGACGAAAAAGTAACCGTATATCTTGCGATAATTAATCTTTGCCTACGTGAAATTTCTATGCCTAAGAGAATGTCACCTTTTGCACGGTAGGGATTAAACAGTGTTAAAGAATTGATGAAGTATGTCGCGGCTACAGGATTGTCTTCTTCGTGACGATAAACAGGCGAACGGAAGTACACCGATCTAGTCGAAACGAATGTTCGCTTTACACATTTCTTTTTTAATAATACGATATAATTGATGATATATTATACAATATTATATTATACTACAGTCAAGTCTCTTTTTATGGGTATCTTTTTAACCCGCTGACTGTTTTTGGTTATAGCCCATCCCAGGAAACCTTTCACCCGGCGCGCGCAGCCCCCCACTACCTTTTCCTCCCACCACTGCTTTATGCCCTACTTCTGTGACGTCACAGTGGGACTAAGGCCAATAGCGTGTTCGGAGCAGGGAATGATAGTGGGGAGCTGCGCACAACGAACGCAAACTCGTCCGAGCCGAGTGAAAGGTTTCCTGGGTTGAGTTATACTATAGTGATCATTCAGTTGCAGCTATTCATAAGTAATCAAACTTTCTATAAACTGCTTGTTTAGTGGTTTTGAAGATATTTCAGCCGATATTTGAAGGTGGCCCAAATTCATGTTTCAAGATAAACGGCTCACTTATGCTTTTTAATAAAGAAATTTACTTGAAATGCAGAAGTACAATTGCAATCAGCGGGTTAATGCGGTTTTGAGGTTATGGGGTGCAGCCAAGACAAGAAACAAATAGCGTTCAAAGAAATTAACAGCGTAACGCGTTTATCCATTTATTTTCATTCTTTTTATGTTTCTCTGTTGGGAATTAAGAAAGAACAGAATAATTCCCACACACAAATCAAGCTTTTCTCGTTCGAATATAAAATCTTTTTATGCATAAACAAAACGAAACAATTGAATGCGTGTAAGTTACCTTCTTTGCACTGCTGGTATTGAAACAAATTATCCTTAATTTTACAAAGTAATCTATATCGTTTTTCGGCGGATTTCTGTGGAACGTATCTACCGCATAAAAAGAGACTTGGGTGTATATTTGTTTGAACGTACTTCAAAGATGAATCAAATAATGCTGGATTAATTCATAGCTTTTCATACTTATCTTATTAGTATTTATATTAAGTTTTCCTTAGATAATAGAGTTATTAATATTTTCGATCGGTGCATTAAATTAATCCTAACACGCGAATGTTCCGGCTAGAGCGGAACCTCAAGTGCATTTACGACTCATGTATTATACATATATGTATGTATATCCGTCGGTTTGGAATGTTGACAAAAACAAATCGATATTACATGGTGGAATGGATTTTGCTATTATTTATCGTTTGCTGTAGAACAATACAAAATACTAGCGAGTAGCAATCGCGGATTATCATTTTTAGCTTCGAGCTACGTAGCTGTAGCGAATTGCATACACCGATTATTATAACGCATAAATATTAGGAAACACATATTAACGATTTTATTCAACACTTTTGTCCGGGCTACAACGAACTGCGGTCGGAGAGAAGCTATTAAAGCGAACAAGATATTAGACAAATTTGAATAGCAAGGCTTGTGGTAGATTATGTGGAAGTATTTGAATTGTAATTAGGAATATTATTGTTGAAATGTATCGATATATTGTAAGACAAGTGTTGAGTGCAACGGGGCTTTGCAAAAATACGGTCGGAAAATGGCAGACCGCGCGATCGTGCTCGTCGTCTTTCGTGTAATTGTACTTCGTTTACTTCGTCTTTACTCGTAGATGTCGAGTACGTTTACTTCCTTCTCGTCCCTTTTAATGCGAAGGATCGCAATTCAAAGGAACGTATCAAAAAATGATATTTATTAAACGTATGTGTTTTTATCGCCTTTTAAAAACTTGAGATGGAAGTTCCTTGACACATCCGCTGCCATTTTACGACGTGAAACTGAAGAAGCGCGATCGCGCCGTCTGGCATGCTTAAGAAATACGGTCGCGTTTCTTTTTATGCGTGTCTTCTTAACTCGTTGACTGTTATTGGCTGCTACAGTGATCAAACTTTCTATAAATTGCTTATTTAATGCTTTCGACAAAGATATTTGAGTCATTTATTTTGAAAGTGGCTGAAATTCATTCATTTTCAAGATAAAGGCTTATTTATGCTTTTTAACAAAGATATTTATTTGAAATGCAAAAGTACAACTACAGTCGGCGACTTAAAGCTGTTTTGATTTGTCACTCAATTTTTTACGTAATTCCAACTAAAACGAACGTAGCATTACATTTGTCTGGTCGTTAATTTGTATTAGTAGCAGAAAATAATTTGATTTATTACTTTTAATTACGAGGTATTGGACAAGCATAATTGAGAACGTTCAGGAGACGTTAGATTAGGATTACCATCTCATTGTTAATGAGCGTATCTCTGAGCGCAGAGTTCGTCTGTCGTACCAACGACAGGGGGGATACCAACCTTTTTGTACCGTGTCTTAGACGCAATCTCGTATTAGTTTAAAATGAGGTTCACCGGAATTTTGCAAACTTGTCATAACTGTATGTCGCGTCTACATTATTAAAATAGTAGAGCTTCGAACGAACAAACGAATAAAGATTTGTGTTCATTGAAACGGTTGCAATCATTATGTCGGTCGATAATTCCTTTTCATCCTTCATCATGTTTAACCCTTAAGTTAAGGGAAGTACGTTTGGCCACTTAAAACAGATACTGTTTCGGCTCTTAAGCCCCGAACAAGACCGCCAAACGTTCTTCCCATTTCAACCAAGTATTCTTCCGGAAAAATCGGTAAATTTTTAAGCTAATATCTTAAAAATTAATTGAAATCCGTCACATATATGAAGGGTCAATGAATTCGTTTTGAAAAGCACTATCAAACGATCGAAAGAAAAATTCTATATATAGTTCCATTTACAAAACTGAACTTGACCTTCATATCTTCTTAAAAGATTTAAGAAATTAAAAGATTTTTCCCCTTGTACCATGTAATGTTCATATAACAAGTTTGGTTTATCTGCAATATTTTAGGAAATAAACGCTTGCTCAGCTTACCAGAATCTAGATGAAAAAGTAAGTCGGTAATGTAGAGTGACATTTTTTCGTACGGAGCTGCATTTCCAAATAAATCGTTGTTGAAGAGTCGTCGAGTACGCGTACGCTTACACATGATTTCACTTACGCCCAAGTCTGCCAGATATTACCGTGGTGCTCGTACTGCTGTTTGTATTTCTTACATTAGATAATAAAGGATGAATATTGAAATATTCAATTGTCGGCGATTTGGATCACGATCTCTGTAGTAATTAGCAGCCATAGATGCGTTGCCGGCACACGCAACTAACGCGAGAATCGTATCGGTGTACTCTCGATTACTGTATGTCGCCACCTCGACAGAATAACAAAGACTGAGAGTTCGACTCGGAAACGATAACAAGCCATGACATTCATGACGTTTATGAATACAACCGCAACAAAAACTAGTCCACAGCGTAGTCAGGTGTACGCGTACCCGACGGATCTTCAACAACGATTTATTTCGAAATGAAGCTCCGTACATAAAAACGTCTCTCTACTCCTTCACGTAATAATACTCCTTACCTTTATTGTTAAGTTTCAATCCTCCGTAGGACGTCCATATTTGTGCCGCTGATTATGAAAGTGGTCTAACAATCGATTCTTTAACACATTGAGTGCCACGCAGTAATCCGTGTTATACGATACTTCGTGATACGCGTCCGTAACGTCTATATAACATCAAACAATAAAACTATTTAAGCGCTGTACGATCCATGGATTAAATTACATCGTTATCGTAAAGTTAAAAATATGGAAAATTTCATGAATATTAGCAATATATTTGATTCTAGTTTTAGTAATATTGGCATCAGTGGTCACCGGTGACCCCCATGGCGTTCAACGTGTTAAAGAGAATCTCTTTCTCTCTCTTTCTCTCCTCTGCACCTTTCTCTCATTCTCTCACTCACACGCACCCACGCACACGGTTAGTTCGATAGCCAACACACTCACTCTCTCACACTTTCACACAACCCACATTAATAAAGAAAGTAAATGAAATATTATAAGTGACAGTGATTGTTTACATAGTTTATTGTAATGTCAATTATATACAAATTTAAAATTACGTCCAGTGCTTCTGACTACGCTGACATACCATCCCCTTATCGACGTGCAGTTACAATCGGATTCCCAGCAATGTACTTTTATCACTCTGATCTCTGTACCTCCCGCTGATAACAATATCAGCATCCCAACAAATCACTAAGATTTATTCGTTATTAATTATTCATTATTTACAATCTAAATCTCACACACACGTCGCAAAGTTCGATCGAGTGCCGTTTCCAATCGCGATTACCATCGGGGCATACGACTTTCTACAAAAGTTCCTTGATTCAAATCGATGTGATTATTTCATTCCGATCTCTTCTTATCATTCCACCATTCGAATTCTATTATTATAGTCGATCCTTTACGATTGCATTCCACGATTTCACTTTTAACGATCCTCCTGTTTACTAAGTATTCCACCTGACTGGTTTGGCAGTATCTTGTTATTTAACCCTTCCACTGCGAAACGCGTATATATACGCCCTCTATGTCCATGAATATACACGAATGGCGTATGTATGCGACCAGTAAATTTTGCTTGGTACCACGCATTTACTTTTTTAGTAAATTAACCCTTTGCGATCGGCAGATCTCGCTTTTGGGAGTACCAGTAGGTCGAAGCAAATCTATCGTTTCGCAATTACTTTTCCGTACAGGATTTAAAGTCAATATATGGATATTAAAACACAAAGAATTTGTTGAAACTGATTTGTTGTATTTAATACTACTTATAATACGTAAGGTTCCCGAAGGTTCCCGCTGCGGGGTTATTGACTTCCACGACTATTTAAAAATGTCCCCGCTACGGGGACACCGACTTCTACGACGATTTAGAAATGTCCCCGCTAGGGGGACACCGACCGCAAAGGGTTAATACAGTGTGGAACATACTGTTACGTGTCACATAACAACCGATCGAATAACTGAATCTCAATGACTCCTCGATTTTTCTGATTTTTATCGACACAAGGAGGCGACTCTCAGTCGCCATACAGTGTACTGCGAAAATTGGAAGGACGATTAAGAGGTGACATTAAGATTTGCTCTAGTTGGAAATTCATTAACGAAAAATAAGTGGAGTCAATCTTAAGTCACCGATAATTGGAGTCAATTTTGATTACTGAATGTCGTCTCTCGAGTACAAAGAATTAATGGCTTTTTTTGTTGGGACACATCGCAGTCAAAGGGTTAATTGCAAATCATCGATTGCACTCGGGTTTGAAATTTTATTCTGCATTTTTTCGTTCTTTCCCTGTACGTTGAAAACGACGAACGGATAGAATTTCCCCGGGGCAGTGGGGGGTTTCGATCAATCATTGTTTACTGATCTTTTTACATTGAGCATCAAGCGATCGATGTTTAGTGATTTCGCACATATCGAGATAAAACGTCGGATGATTTTAATAGAATGATAGTAGAGCCAAGTCTCTTTTCATGCGGTTGATGCGTTCCACAGAAATGTCGCATAAAAAAGCGCACAAGAAAGATCTAGCTTTCTTGGTAAAATTAGAGATAATTTTTTGAGTTATCAGCTGTTTTGTTTTGTTTATGCATAAAAAGATTTCAAATTCGAACGAGAAAAGCTTTATTTGTGTGTGGGAATTATTCTCTTCTCTCTTAATTCCCAACAGAAAAATATAAAAGGAATGAAAATAAATGGATAAACGCATTATGCTGTTAAAACTTTCGAGATTTCTTGTATTACTTTTTTTTCTTGTTTTCTGCGCTTCACCGTGTAACTTCAAACCCGCGTAAAAAAAGATACGCGTAAAAAGAGACTCGGAAATTATTATTTTCAATTTCAAGGTAGATGAACAAATTCTAGGGAATTCCGCAGGTTTGAGCTGTTTGTGTTGTACTTGAAACGTATACAATGTATATTAATATAATATATAATAAAACGCATCTCACGAAGTATAAATATGAAATGGAAGTCTTTATCGAAACTTCTTTATTCGAAGTATAATGATAGCGGTACTTCATGTAAATTAATTACTTGTTTTGTATACAACGGTACAAGCTAGTATGACAAAAATATTCGTAGTTTAATAATTTACAAAAATGAAATATAGCAGCACTTACCAATTATGGAAACTGAATAACTTTAAATGAAATGTTTACCTTTAAATATTAACGTAACTGTATATAGTTACGAATGAATGAAGATAATTTCGTGAAAAGTACATTTCAGTTTTCGATTATTTCGGATAATAATTGTTCTGCTGTACAATGAAATATGTCGAATCATAAATTCGAAAATATATTGGGTCGAATCATAAATAAGTTCCATTCGTCCAGGAGTTTTTTTTATTCAAAACCGCCTGAGTTTTACGAAAAGGGAATCAACAAGTTGCCCAAAAGATGGCAAGAAGTTATTAATAATAACGGGAAATATATTAAATTAAAATCAACTGTAGTTAATTTTATTGATGAATAAATATTATTTAAAAAACGGAACTTATTTATGATTCAACCGAATAATTAGCATTGAAAGTATTACCAATCTGGAGAGGAATATGTTCGGCAGTAATTATACGAATATTCATTAAAATCCACGAAGTGAGATTTTAGTGGGAAATCAGATAAATTTAGAATTTCTTTAACCCTTTGACTGCTACAGGCGCATATAATACAAAAATTTTCCAAAAAGATATTACTTTCACAAATTGTCAGACAGATATTATTTTTTGAAAATACGTTAACGTATTTTTGTAGCGCTTAAAGTACCATTAAAATTGTAATTTAACGTTTCTTAAATTTAAATTCGTTTTGGAGATAATTGCCGAAAACAGAAAAATCACTTTGTCTTTGAGGGGTGATTTCACCCTTTGAAAAAGTTTTTGGGCACCAAGGAAAAATAGCTTCGTAATCAGGATGAATGACTCTATGTCTGTGCAAAGTTTCAGAATTTTGGGAATTTTCGAGTTCCCTTACTTTCCTTGTTAGTTGCACGTTGTATAATCAATCGAACCTCGATAGAATACGCGGTGCGCAACAAACTATTCCGTCCACAGCGATCGTTTAACCCTTTGCACTCGAAGAATATTTCCAGTAAAAATGAGGACGTATTCTAAAACGTTTTCTGATACCGCTTAACAAATTACAAACGTTCTTTTTCTGTAGCAATTGTCGAAATGAATCTTAGAATATAAATCCTATACGTTCATTTTATTAGTTCAGTTTGTGTGAAGTATGTTCAAGTAAGACTTGAATTATGCATTCATTGTTGCGCACGCATGTCACTGTCGACGCGCCTACGGAATGCAAAGAGTTAAACCTGAAGTGCTCCGCAGTCAAAGGGTTAATCGCGAAGAAAACACGGAAAGTCTTTGACGCGAAATCATGATAAACATTTGGGAAACCGATTGAATATTCACCGACAATATGAGAAACGATCAAAGAGTCAGAATCCTTCGAAGAATTAGGAGTCCTACTTACAGCACATTGTTCTCTAAATCAAACTCTATACGATGTCGGCAGTTGGTCGCAAGTTTAAAGGTAGAAAAGGATAACACTTTGGCTTCTCCGTAACGTTGTTAGCACGTGATTAACATGTCCGACAAACAATGCAACCGCACTTTAATGTGTCCCTTTAAACCTTGATTCCTTATCATTTTCAAAATGTTCAATTCCTCATCATTTAAAGATCTTTATACTAAGAATTACAACAGAAAATGCGATGCCGTACAATCGAATCAACCGTTCATTCTTGAAGATCTTCAAGGATCGCGATTCGATCGTCGAGAATCATCGAGAATCGTTGAGAACGTATCGATTTTCGAATTGACGTATTCACAGTCGACATACTGGAAATCAGAGACATAAGACTCCATCAATGTTTAATCGACCCCAATACACGATCAAAGATTTCCATGGCGAACATACTTGTCATTGTATATTCCATTATTCAATTCCGATTATCTTGCCTGTGCTTTTACCACGAGAATGTCGCGAGGAAGTCTAGAAATTACACTTGTTTCACACCAACGATATTTATCATTCACAATTAATCGAGGGTCGGTAACTGTTTTACAGATCCCTGTAACTTCTTCGGGTATATTTGCCATTTCACATGGATATCGCACTTAGCCACGTATGGGGTTGCAAGTTCCAAGAATACTTGATCCTTATGGATACAAGGAATATTTGAGAGTAGCCCACGTTCAAGTACGTGATTCTCCTAGAGTCAGACTCTTAATTCTTCCATTACTTGTTGATGATTGTGCCCCTTTTTCAGTGTTCCGGAACCAGTCATAGCCATGCTTTCCGGTTGAAGTTGATTAGGACTTATTATAAGATTCTGTCCGGGTTTCCCTGGTTTCGTGTTTTTCGGCGGCGGTGGTGGCATCGGTACGTGACAACTGTTATTTTGTAAATCCGCGAATTCCGGAGGTGGTATATGTTGAATATGATGCCTTTCAGCTGATTTCGTTTCCAGCTCACCACAGATGTTATTCGGCATTTGTCCGTTTTCTTGACGCTTCTTGGAACAGCTGTGCTGATTGCTTTTATCACGTTGATAGTAGACACCGGCGAATATTAAGACGTTTAGAATGAGGAGACTGCAACCGATTGCTATCGTTACGCTTAAAGCTGTCGAGTAAGCAGCGAAACCGTCTTCCGGTTGAGCTGTTGAATCTTCGAAGGCTAATTCGCTGGGTATTGCTGTCGAGGCATTATGCGGTTTTTCGGCCATTGTTACTTCTGCTGTTGTCATCCTGGTTGTTGTTGGTATCCTCTGGATAAACCTGGGTGGAACCTGAGACAGATATTTTAACATGATTGATGAGCTGTTCAGTGAAATAGACTATTGTTAATCATAATTGATTAGGTATAGGATAAAGTTCGTGCGCATTTTTAAATCAACATTCAAATACTCTGGACATTCTGGGAAGTAATTTTATTTAACGAAGTTGTCACCATTTATTTCTACAAAAATTTGCCAACGTTCTATAAACTTATGGATTCCTTCTTTCTAATAAAATGGTATTTTACTTGCAAAGAATGAATTCATTGCTGATTTGATTTTGGCATCATTTTTAGAACTTAAATTTTCATGAAGATCCCAAATCGGACACTTATTTTTGGACAGAGGTATTATTTATTTAATCGAGATAAACCTTATTCGTTTTATGGTTTATTCGTCTTATTACGGTAACATTAACATAGTGTTAACGCTAGGTTTACGGGAACCATTAATTTGACGGGTTTCAGACTTCATGAGAAAATGACAGATATCATTACTATTAGTTTCAAGTGTTTTTTGCAAACTCTAACCATTGGTTGACATTACGAACGTCAAGTTCCATAAGTTTGGGATCACTTACTATCGTTAAGCAAATTATTAAATATCTTGTCTATAAAATAGAATCGGATACCATTCTTTGGGTATATCAGTAGGTTGATGTATGTTGCTATTATAAGATAGAAAAGTGGTATAATTTTATTCGATATTAATTATACCTTTTGTTTAATACGCGATTCGTCGAAGTATCCCCCTTCTTTCATTATCGCTATTTTACATATTTTCGACATACCCCGACAAGTTTGCGTAATGTTTCTTGCTGCATAGTTCGCCAACCTTCTTGTAGTAAAGTCATTTCTTGCGGGGAAACTAAAAACCGACCGATAGCAATAAACGGACCCGATCGATTTTAAAGGTAACAAAATCTTATTACACCCAGGTGCCAATACAATATGTGTCTGCGTGGCAAGAAAATAGTTTAATATTAATGGTAAAATTATAAAATGTACAAAGGTTTTATATTCCATTTACATTGAATGTTCATTCTAACGTTTGAAGTAAACCTTAGAATGAAGACATAGCGAGTGATCACAAACTTATCACCGGTAGTGTATTTCACTTAATATTAATTTGACGAGTGACACAATCAACAATGACAAAACCTTTCAGTAATCCAAGTTGATTGCGCATAAACAATAGTAATAAAATAAACTAGTCACCTGTTCCGTGTCCAAAAGATGATGCGATCTAGGAACATCGTCTGAACCCGGCTTATGGAGGTCGGGCACCAGATTCAGCCAAAACGAGAGTCTGTGTGCCCTGTAGTGGTTCTTCAACTTTGACTTGAGTTCTGAAATACGGACGACTGCTCAGCGGGGTCGAGAAAGCATAACCAAAAGGAGAAGGCGCAAGAGAGAAAGAAAAAGAAAGGCGACCCTTTTAGAGAGCGCATAGACCGAGTACAGAGCTACTGAGTTCCACAGTAACCCAAAAAGAGTGGTTTTCCACGGAACCTACCACCAACCCTTTTCATATTAACAGCAAGGTAATTAATTATTGTCGCGTGGTAATCTCATAGAGCGGATAGAAGGCAGCTTCGTTAGTCAGTGCGCCTCAAAGTTTTTAACTGCCGAGGCGAACGAAACAAGAGCACGCAGGGAAAACCTCGAGATAGACTAAAAGGGAAGGAAATCTACAGGGTGTTCTTTCTATTTTATACATCGATTTGACTGCGTTGACGAAGTACTTCTAAAAGTCTTTCTAATTGCTAATATACTATGAATAACTTACTTGCAATAGGAACTTGGTTCTAACTCGGTTATATGAGTTTAATCTCCAAACGTTTAGCTCCTCGAAAAGCTTTAAAACTCTTTGAAAATCTTTAACATTTAAAATCGTATTAGTACGTGTCCCGCATACAATGTGATAACACGCTTAATACCGTGGGGGTCATCGGTGACTGGCAATGTCAATATTACTAAAACTCGTGTGAAATATATGGGTAATAATCGTAAAATATTCAATATTTTTAATGACCTAGAGCAAACTATTGTAATATACCACATCCTAGGACTTCTTGGAACAGTTTAACCCTTTGCGGTCGGTGTCCCCCTAGCGGGGACATTTCTAAATCGTCGTAGAAGTCGGTGTCCCCGTAGCGGGGACATTTTTAAATAGTCGTAGAAGTCAATAACCCCGCAGCGGGAACCTTCGGGAACCTTACGTATTATAAGTAGTATTAAATACAACAAATCAGTTTCAACAAATTCGGTGTGTTTTAATATCCATATATTGATTTTAAATCCTGTACGGAAAAGTAATTGCGAAACGATAGATTTGCTCCGACCTACTGGTACTCCCAAAAGCGAAATCTGCCGATCGCAAAGGGTTAATCGACTGAAGAGGATAAGAACTACCTTATCGAAACGTTTCGTCGAACAATTGGAATAAAGAAGTTTTCTTTTAAATTCTTGGCCTTATAAATAGCCGCCTAAAAACTATATAGTACATATTAACAATATTTCGGCCAACCTTAACATTCAAGAAAATTAATATTTTTAATGTTACGATAACGATGTAAAGTAACTAATATATCGTAGAGGAATTAAACAGTTTCATTTCTCGACGTTATGTAGACTTTACGAACGCGTGTCGCGAAGTATCGTGTAACACGGATTTCTTGCATAAAATAGTTTTTGTACCATACTTTAATGACATTGGATTTTGTAGGTTGCTAAGATATTCAAGGAACACCTTGTATAAGGGGAAACAAGAATTAACTGGAACGAGAAAGAGGCGAGTAGGTTGTTCCCCTTAGGCTGACTTGGCCTCGGTTTTTCTACTTCCGGCTACGCCACGGCACTGTTTGAGACGCACTGCGCTCAAGTAGAGGTGAACGTTCATGAACCGACATATGTTCTCGAAACTCCGTAATTATTCAATTTTATTTTCTACTGAAAGGAGAACAACGTTAAATCTATATCTTCTTCTTATCACGATTTTTGTTTTGATTACGAAACACCATAAATTAATGTACAAGAAATATTCTCAGAAAATCTATACATCGTAGAATTTTATTTTCTGTTGAAAGAAGAGAAATGTTAATTTTATATCTTCTAATTACCACGATTTTTATATTGATTATGAAACGCCATAAATCAATGTACAAGAAATATTCTCAGAAAATCTATACATCGTCCAATTTTATTTTCTGTTGAAAGAAGAGAAATGTTGATTTTATTTCTTCTAATTATCACGATTTTTATATTGATTATGAAACGCCATAAATCAATATACAAGAAATATTCTCAGAAAATATAATTATTCTCAGAAAGAATAATTTTTTAATATAAAAATTACAAGGACGAAAATATTACTCCTGGACTGTAGTTTGAACTTAAAAACGACGTTCGACTCTTCGAATAAAATTTCTTCTTTTCACAAATGTTTGAAGTCTGCTACGTTCGAAGTACGAGCTACCACTCTACTTTTATTTTATGTACATAACGCGCATAATTGCACCAATTAATTAAATTGCATCATTCAGCCATAATTTATATACAAATAAATCTAAAAGTATAACCGACTATGTGTTCGGTAGTTCTACTATTAAAAAACACCAATCAATATGCAAGAGATGTTGTCAAAAAGTTTATACATCTTCCAATTTTATTTCCCGCGGAAAGCAGAGCAACGTTAAATTAATATCTTCCTGATAAAACCTAGTTCTTTGATAAAACATAGAAAAGAAAAGTTAGCATATCAATAATCATTTCAAACATGTTACTTCAGATTATGAGCATTATACGAGAGAAATTCCTGCACCGCACGATTTCTTATAATGCGAGTTCATATAGCACGTAACGTATTAACCGCGTTACACGGGAGTCTACTGTATTTGATATCCTAATCGAATTAATTTATTCGAACCTCTTGATCTCCTTGAAAGTCCTTGCGAGTATAACGACAGAAATGAGAAAGTTGCAAAGTTACCTATACTGAGATATTTCTTGTGAACTGCTTCATAAGCGGTCCAATCAATGTTCCTGAACTTTGTTCTTTCCGGCCTGGAACCCATTGGTCCAGGATCTGGAGTGCCCTCGTTTGGATTCCTGGAGGCAACAAAAGACAATCATTAACGCGTTATCGTTCCCTGATAAAGAAACTTTCAAACTCCTGGCACGAGTAACAAGATCGTTTTTTGACGACTCACCCCGTGCGTGCAAAGTTCGTTAAGTAGAGGATTACACTCTCCGAAAGAGCTATTTCCGCCTTCGTGTAATTTTTTGGCCAATGAGACAAACCACCTACGAGTGGGGCGCCAAAAAAATATGGTAAATCCTCCCCGTGAATACAACCTGGCCTCTGTAAAAAAAGAAGGAAATCATAATATATTAGAACAAAATCTTATCATTATTTCTACTCTTATTACATATAATGAGCTACTTTTTATTGTTAAATGTTAGACTATCCACTTGTAATTAATTCTTATAGAGTGTTTGATCAATTTTTAGTATTTTATTATATGCAAGATTAAAATTAATGTAAATGTTTAGATCATTATGTAAAATTACATGAAATGAGTGCGATCATTAATTGACATATTGGAAAAGAGTTTTGTATGTTGGAATCTTACAATTAATTATTTACCGATAATTGATAATATTGATGACTTCTTAATTGTCTTAAAACTTATTTATTCAATTTCATGTAATTTCTGTATGTAAAGGTACCGCGAGGAAATAGTAGCGATTTTATTTTTTGTTTATTTCTGGAGATATACGCAAGAAAACATACATTTTTCGATTCAATATATTTCATAGCTCATTATACGTAGATAAACGAGAAATCGTTTTAATTGAACATCGTTTACGAAAGTCACGTAGAAAAATGTAAAAAAGGGTTCAAACTTTGTGCGACTAAATGATAATACAAGTAGAAATGTCGGGGACTGTAAGTATATGAAAAATGCAGTGTGCTGAAAGTTGGCTTCATGAGGATGAATGCTTCCAAAGAACATCTGAATATAATTTTTGCCTTCATTCACCATTGGCGGAGGAAGGTGCATTCACAAAGTGCCTGTGACTGAGGTATTGATGGTATTTTAACGACGCGGGAAGTCGTCCGTATTTCAAAGAAGAGGAAGCCTTTTCCGCTGGCTCGGAGATATTGAGAAGGAAAGAACCGGAAGATCATGGCATGATATGTGCTCGACCTCAACTTCAAGATTACTTCTATCCCTTCGTCCTCCGACTTGACCATACAACCATGGAAAACCAACTAACCATCTGCCACGCTCTCCTTTCAATACTTCCATTGGTTGCGCACGATTGGATGCGCACGAAAAAGGTAGATACGCTCCGCAAACGGATTACTTTGACGTGCGAAACCTATGTGTCTTTATTCAGAACTTACTTATTCTGACTTGAATAGAATTGCAAGATAATTAAGGTTTTCAAGATAATAAATAGTGACTGCTGTCTTTATAATAATAATAAAGATAAATCTAAATTCACGGATCAACATGCTTCAAATTACAGAGTTCTTTACGGCAAGCACAAACGTAATATCATAGATCTGCTTCAAAATGAAAGACATGTTTAGCTACGCTCGAATTCTTGCAAGTTCAGTTCTTCCTTTGATTTCATTCCACGCAGTAATAGAAATCTTTTGCATTTCTCGTGATCCTTTGATTTCATCTATCACGTTTCACTTATCGATTTCAATAAGATCTTCGATCTCTCTATTCTTCCCTGTATCGTGTACTTCGAGGGTGTCCCGGGGAACGAAGTACTTCCGGTTGCTTTCAATTTTACGATGGAACAAGATCGATTTAAAATGTACATTTTTCCGTAAAGAACCGATGAAATCGTAAGGAAAGACGGACAACTACCACTTTATTTTCAGTACGAATGGAACTCGAGTATAGAGACATGCTTGGCTACACAGGCATCCCTCGAACTCTTAGCTTTTCTCGTTGCTTCTGGATGATCAAGTTTAAAAGATCCTTCGTGAGAGACATATTCTTGCTACCCTAAAGAATTCCAGTCTTTTCAATTCGGGCTCTTTATCATTTTTCAATTGGATGCTTGCACATTTATACACACGAATTGCACTGATCTTATTATTTCTAATACAAATAGTTCTCTTACATCTTTTGCTTTATATAATGTGTATTTCTTTAGATGTACTACTTCTCAGTCAATTCATCAAAAATTGATGAATTTTGTGGTCAAACTTTTATTAACTAATTTTGAGGACATTTTATTGTCCATTAAATCTAGTACGAATTCAGTTTTATTCGAATATTAATTGACTATTGGCTATTGACTAATTGGATGGAATATTTAATGGTTTGAGTTTAATATCTCGATCGTTAAAGGAACTATTCAGTCTTGAAATGAAATTAGCTTTAATTTCGCTTTTTAAAATTAGACTTGTAGTAACTTAACCCTTTGATTGCGAGAGACGCTGTTTTTTAGAATCTAATGGAGATATCGGCTTCATTTTATTTTTTAATGGAAGGGTTAAGAGGGGTTAATATTTTAGTCCGTATTAAATTGTTATTAACTGCTGGGGGGAAAGGGGGCTCCCCAACACTTTTTTATAGTAAATACAATTACTCTAAATACACTAAATACCATTTCTAAGTATTAAAAGATGTTTAAACATTTTAAACTCTTACATATTTCCCAACATTCTGTAATACATAGAAATGTACATTAAAGTAAAAATTTAAAACGTTGCATACATATTTTTCAACAATTTTTAGTATCTAGAAATTGTATTTAGTTTGAGGAATCAATAGATAATTGTTTGGTTTAATATTTCGGATAATTGGATGTTTGATATTTTCATATTTCGGATATTTAACAAAGCTAACTTTACGTAAAACCAAAAACTAGTGCTCCATCCTTCTTCACCCGCAGACACACCATTCAATTACAACACTAATTATTACAAATAATAACAACAAATATTCGTCTTAGCGATGATTCTCCGTAATCATTAACATTATTAACTTGTAATTAGTCCGTTTTTATTGCTGCCATTGTTTCTTTCCAAGGGCCTCTGTGTGCCAGGAAATTCGATATATCGAACATGTCCATGATACTCGATTAGCAAAAGATAATAAAGAAAAAAGACGATAATTAGAAAGAAGAAAGCGGCTTTCGAATAGAGACTTTGTGTATCCCGTAAAAAATGTAAAGAGGGGGATTAATGTTTAAGGTAAGATAAATGTGTACGGTGGAGAATGAACCCTTTAAGTCCAGGAAAATTGGATAAGAATACTGGAGTAATAAAATGAAAGAGAATATCAAAGATCGAGCCGACGCTAACTTTGAACCTTCGCCACGGTAAGCAAACAATAGTGATTTATAATTAAAACCGAGGAAGAAGTATCCCTGTGTAGTTCACATTCGAGGATAAAAATGAGAAAGAAGAAACAAAGTAAACAGAAGTCCGACCATTGTAAGAGAATGTGCCCCGAGATATAATTAAGTAAGCGAGATTTGAAAGTGCGCGAGAAAGGGTATCGTAACATTGTGTAATAAAAGAAAAAGGAAAGCAGAAAAAGAACCGGTGAATGTTGAAAAAAATCATAATTTGAAAGACAGATAAGAGTCTCGGTTCTTTTCCATTCTTTTAGATCTCTTTTATCAACCTTATTGTTAGGTCTTTTTTGCTCTTCCGGAAAGGACATGCAAGAAACACTGAGAATTCTCCTCCTTTGTATTCCACTGCGTTACAGGTTTAAAAGTTATATGCCCGCAAATTCGTACAGCTGAATTATTCAAATTTTAACCTTTTTACTACGCATCTGTCCTACAAACTATTCCTGCTTTCCAAAGTTCTTGACGATTTTTAAATTCGAGGTAAAGCTGCTAGTCGAGTGCTCGTTGACTTCAAGAAAGTATAAAGGTAGTCTTTCTTGTTACAACTTTCGACTATTTTATTCACTGACTTACTTTCCCACTGTATCCAGGAAACCTAGATTATAAGTAAATTCGTATTTCCCATGGTGTTCACTATTATCAACAACTATCTTTGTGTCAAAAAGAATTCAGTTTTTTGAAAACAAAAATAATGTACTTCAATTCGAGTTCGAAATTGTGCATTGTAATTCGTAATTCAATTATTCGTGTTATGTATATAAAATAAAATATATGAAACCTGAATGAATTTGCTGTGATATATAACAGTAGACGATGAAAATTGAGACGATTATAAAAGATGAAAATATTGGATTGGTCGGAAAGTTCGTGTGGCTTTTAACGTATAAATAGAAAGCGTTTATGTTTATGTTTATTTCATTTTGTATATCTCTTCAAATTTAATTATAAAATAATGTGTTGTAGTTTTTGACGTTTATAAAAATGTCTACATTTCCCAGCAAAAAGGTAAATAAATAACGGAAGAATGTCAGGTTTTTAAATCATATCGAAAACATATATGTACTGGCATATCAGTTAAGGTGAATGCAGCCCTTTAAACCCGACCTCTTCGTTTTTACGTTCCCTGGACACATATGGCAAAAGACATTTGCGAAGGAAAATAAAGACACATTGTAGCAAGTTTGTACGATCATTTACGTGTAATCGTCCTTTTTATTTTCCAACCAAGGTATATGAGAACAAAAACCTACACTACACCCTGAGCTTTGTATACTTTCACATTGCAAGCTGTGTTTAATGCACCTTCATTTCGTCCCTCGTATTGTGTCGTCAAGTTGGCCGATTAGCGAAGCTACGAATGTTAGAAACGACTGCAGAAACGTTGATTCCTGCTACCCAGACACACACCTTTCTTATACCGAGAGGACAGCATTCGTATGCAAAATAAACCGTGAGAAAAAGGGTTGCAGGTTGAGCCAAAAGAGCCGAAAAAGAAGAAGCAGCCGGTAGGTGGCGCCACAAGAGCGTGGTAGAAACGAAGGAGGAAGTAAACGAGTGGAAAGTGTTAGACAGAGGAATTCTAAAGAAGCAGCATCGAAATGGACCAGGAAAAGGAAGAGTAGGAAGA
Organism: Nysson spinosus; assembly: GCA_910591585.2. NCBI lineage: Eukaryota > Metazoa > Arthropoda > Insecta > Hymenoptera > Crabronidae > Nysson > Nysson spinosus. Next base: position 2,001,886 of record OU342847.1, read on the forward strand.
AAGAATATGTAAAAGGTAAGTTGAAAAAGAGGTAAACGATGTCGGTGTAGTTGAACTGGCACGTTAATACCATCAAAACGGGCAAATGAACGACGCGGCATAACGAAACAAACTGGCGCATTCCGTGCAAATGAAACAGGGTTTCTGAATATTCTTCGACTAGTTTCAACTTCCTAATATATACATGAAATATATATATATAATGAAATTGAGTGAAATGCGAGTGAAAACTACATAATATAAATGTATTTTTTATGTAAAATCATTGTATCCAATTAAGTGTCCGATTATTTTTGCGACGTGCGAATAACACATTTCTATACATATTATTAGTCATACGACAAACAAATTAATTTAAATAAATAAAATGTATGTTTTCATTGAAAAGAGACTATAGTTTATCATAATAAAAAACAAAAAATCCGTTGATTTAATTCTGGTTAAATATAGAGAGTAATAATGGATAGAACACTCCGGTGTCCGAATATTAATAAAATAATCCTGAATTGAAGGGATTATTTGAGTGAAAGTTTGCATTCGTTAAAGAAAGACTTTTTGATTGATGCAAAGTGGTGCTACTGAATCGAACAGTGAATGTGGCAATTTGAACATGAATCACCCTTTGGCAAGCCTGTTACATCCAAGTTGATATCAAGTGTAATCGATAATCTAAATTTAAATTTATACATTAAATATGCGACAGTGTCTTTGACTCTGTCGGATGCCTTTGATCATTACCGTCTACTTGTAATTAGTTTTACTTCATGTGTGTGCGCGCGTGTGTGTGCGCAGAATCTGCAGGCAGATGAAAGATATAATGTCCCGTCAGGGAATTGAATTCCACCTTTTTTCTACTCTTTCAAACATCCGCTTTACCGTGGCTTTTCATGAAATTCTTTTTTATTCAGAAAAGTTCCTTCCGTTCTACCTGTGATAAGTGACTTTATTCTTTTGTGAGAATAATTATTACGTCTTAATTTAATAATAATTGGCAATTAGTTTCAGTAATAACTGTTAGGATATGGATTAAAATAATTCGTGAGAATAAAATATAAACGGTGTGATAAAAATGTATCAGCATTATTGTTAAAGAATCATGTAACAATTATTCGGGTAAAAGAATAGGGAAGTTTATTAATTATATGGATGCCTGTAGCAAAATAGTTGCAGATACCTATTTTATTTAATGTTCAAATATTATAAGATCGAAACTTTGGTTAGACAAAATGGAGTTTTTTAAGCATTTGAAGACATGATTCCCAAAACACGATTTCATTTGGAAAACTTGAAAGATTCACAAAGCAAAGTTACTGATTACAGTATCACAGATGAAATTCCTTTCGAAATTTAGTAATTAGAATTAATTGGAATCAGAGTTTCCATTGAATTTAGTGGTTTACGCTTGTTTATCGTAATATAATATTCTATTCGTTATAGAACGCATAAGAATAATGCTAGTAATAATAATAATCTACCGTTTAAATAGTTTAATAATAATAATCGTAAATAGTAACATTCATTATTATTATTAAATGTGCCAGGCGTTCCAATAATAATAATTCTAGTAATAATCTACCCATAAAACTTATTATAAAATAAGTCCTCATTTATAACCGAAATATTTTTCAAGTGAAAATGGTAAAGGTTAAGTCACTCCGTGTATGGTTACGTAAATCGAATTAAATATACTTGTTAATATCTGGGTTACCGGAGAGCTGGCATTTTTTTCAAGCTTAGTTTGCTACTTCTTTTGGTTGCTTAAACTTCGCGGGTTTTCTGGGTCAAGCATGATCCCAGTGTTAATGGGTGGCCCTCTATTTGTGACCATAGAAGTACTTCATGGCTTTATATGGATTCCTATATTTCCTACAACCACTTCGAAAGGTAAACTTCGAGTTTGTTAAACTTACACGACACGTTCAACTAATGAAACAGTGTTATGTTTTCTTGATCATTTTGTGCTTTAATGGAAGCAAAATCCATCGTTATCCATGTTCTTGTTCAGAAAAGTTAAGTGCTACAGAAAGATCGCCATCGATCTTTTTCCGGAGCCTCTAACAAGACTTAATATTACCTTCATTATTATTTCTGTACGCAAGTTCTCTTACTTCTGTTGGTATTATTATTTTTAAGTACTTAATATTCGAATATTTTTAGTGAACCATTTATTAAATACCGAAATCAACTTAATTGTTCCGCTTCGAGCTCCAATTGAAATATGAATTACGCTGCAGCGATCAAATATTTATTATTCATCAAAAATGAAACGCAGATTAATATTAATGCGTAACGTTTAACCCAGTTCAAGGAACAAACATTTATTTATAATATTTATTTAGTTTTCGGCAAATATTAATATTTCTTGCACATATGTTTTTAATTAGCAGATTTAAATAGATTTCATCGTCCATACACACCATAAAGATACTTGTTTGAAATATAAATGAAAACCTAACGAACTATTAATCGGGTTTTCGATGAAAAAGTCTTCGCATAAATTTCTCGCGCATATAACGACGGGTAAAAACAAGTTTCACGTCTAAGTGGTTATTATTAACGGTTCCTGATTTCTGAGTCACCAAACGTTTTTCATATTTTCATATTTCATTACAAGTTTTTCAATGCTGCTGCGACAATTTCGTTCTACCGGAATAAAAATAATATTCGTATTAGCGCGCGCTTTGTATTCCGCGTTGGCGTAATCAACGCGCGTACTTTCAAAAACTGTTGAGTCCCATTGGGCCCAAACTGTTGCCCATTCAATGGTTTGAATGAGCAAAATTACGACGTATGACAGGCTCGCAATCAGTAAACGAAACATTAACTTGAAGCCTATTTCGTTTGCCATTCCATGCATTTCTCTTTGACTCAAATATGAGAGGTTTTTCTCATACATTTCCCGACCAACGTTTGACTATTCAATAAAGAAATTGTAAAAGAAAATTCGCCGAACGGAAGCTCCCTCGAAGTTCTTTCATGCACTTTCCATTAAACATGCCACTTTACGGTGAAAACATTCGAAACAAATGATTATGATCATTAGATATCATATTTTTTCTGATAGCATATTCAGCATATTTCTAATGCTTGCATATTTGTAAAATATGCTGAGAAATATGGTGCAAGCACAGCATATTTTTATGAGAAGACTAGAAATCTAATAAAATATGATAATCTGATAATTAAAATAATGTGTGCAGTAAAAATTGATGCTTTTGAAAACTAAGTAAATATAATAAATAAATGCATTCGGTTTTGAACGAGTTAAATGTTACGCCTTAATTTTAATTTGAGTTTCATTTTTTGCGAATAATAAAGTGCGACGTAATTTGTGTTTTTATTATTTGAATTTGTTCATATTACTATAAATAACGTAGATATTCAAGGTGGACAGAGTTATTGGACCACAATGTATTATAGTTTATAGTTAGAGTAGTAAATATAGTTATATACAATATACGATAATAATATGAAATAATTATTCTTTTACAAGTTTACCGAGCGGCACCTTTTTTTTCCGTCAAGCGTTAAGCTTTTCCTGCTCGTTTATCATCGTTTAAGAGATTTATTTTAATCCCACAACGAAAAGAAATTTGAAAGTGGAAACTTTCTGCGGGAAACGTAATTACCAGAAAATCCAGCGCGGTTTTCTAATTACGCGCGAACGTTTCCGTACGGGGCGGCAGGTGATCTTATTAATTACTCAATTTTAGTTAATTGGATTCGGACGTTGCGAATGGAAAGTAAACAAACTTCAGAACGACGAAGTTTACGAGGTCCAATACGTCGATTTTCCAGGATTTCAATCAGATTATCCAATTCGTATTTGTAACCTCTGGAATTTAAATTGAGAGGGCATTACAAAAACTAGCCAATTCGATATTTATTGCCTGCCAGTTCCTTCTGCGTTTAATTTCACCATTAAATTCTCTCTTAATTCAATAACTTTCAAACATTTATATTCCATCACTTTCTTAGGTTTTCGTAATATTTTGCTTTTAGAAATTAATCTTTTCGAAAGTATATTCACGTTTATGAGTAACCTTTCAGCAAATATTGTGCAGATATTTAAAAAAGAATCAATTAAAACATTCCTAATTTTTCTTTGCAAATTCAATAGGAAGTTAATGCAATCAGAGGAATTATAATTTAATAATTATAACAATCATCGTATTTCGTAATGTTCAAATTCAAATGATTTCTGTGAAGATAAAGGTTCGCTAATTAAAATTAATATTGTAAACGTATTATATAAACTGACTTAATTATCAGTTTGATCTTAATAATTTATGATCAAATTTCAATCATTTTGATGTTAATCTTCGTCGAAGAGTGACAATCTACAATCCTACGTTTACAAGTTTACAATTAATTCAGCTCATATTATATAAATCAATATGAAACTCCCTTTCGTTCAATTTCATTGAATAGATATTGTGAATGATTGCAAGTTAATTGGATGACATCTGAATTAAGATTGAATTAAATCATTTGATGTCGATTTCAATTTGATCGACATTAAATGTAAAAAAGGTTTCATATTGAATTTCTGTCAAAATTATATCATAATCAGTCAAGTTACTTCAGTCAGAAAGCATAATATTTAATAATTATTTAATAATGACCTTATCATTAGCAATATATTTTCCAGTCGGTTCGCAAAATGCTTTATGTCAGAAAGAATATTCTGAGATTCCAAATTGATAATGCGATATAAAAAATTGATTGAATAACTAATTAAGAATAGTTGATTGATGGGAAAACAGATTTCTAATGATTCTAATGTGATTGCGAGTCTGATTTGAACCGTCAGAAATACTTTTATAATGATTACTTAATTACTATATTTCCGATGATTCTGATTTGATTCCAATTTTAAACATTAAAGAAATTTCTAACGATAATACTATTACTGTGTTATTTTAATTTCATTAAATTTTTCAGCATTTGAAATATTTCTGATAATTATATAATTACTATATTTCAGACGATTCTAATCTAATTTCAATTTGAATCGTTGGTATTCTAAAGTTTTATTCTTTCCGAACTTTGGAATTTTGTCCATTTCATGCAGTTGCCTTGAAACTGTTGTTAAATAATAATAAATAGCGTTTTCGAAAGTTCAATACCAATCTGACAAAAACACAAATCGACGAGGAAATATTTCAATTTAAAATAATTTTATTAGGGGGCTGAAGAAAAAGACCAAAACTTTTGCATGCAAAAATTGTTAATCTTTTTTAGTCTTAAAAATATATGTATTTTCCAGACAATCAGTTATTCCTCGCTAATTACTCGACGAAATATCTCGTCTATTTTTCTATATCACCGACTACTTCTTTTTACGCGATATTATCGGAGATCTTAAATTTCGAATCTCAAATGTGCCGATAATTATGAAAGTGACCTAAGTCAAGGACTGATTACAAGCTTTTTAGGTTATAAATAGATACAATCTCCTCGTCTAGAATTTATTTATTGTCAACACCTTTCAACATCCTTATCATAGAATCAATAGAAGATTTTGATATTCACTGAAATTGTAAATACATGAATTTTAAGCGGCGTAGATAAAACGTGTCTTCGACGACTTTTATTATATAATCAACGGCACAAATGTTCTCTCTGCGATGAAGTATTATATGTCGTGAAGCAGTTATACGACACGAAATGATACGATTTATATTATACTTTTTATTGAAAATTCTGAACGAGCAGTATATTTTCGAAAGTACGTTTACTATCAAATCGGAAGATTAGTGTTTCCCGCGTAACGAGCCATCCAATAGGATATAACTGATATCCAGGGTAGATTGAACCTCCTTGCTAATATCGAGCAATAATAGTTGATCGTTCCGCGGTGCTCTAATTTTACAATTTCCTCCGGTATATCCGTTTCCCCCGAGAAGGTGCAATGTGTACAAAATTCCAGCACATTACGTAACTGATATAGCTTCCTCTGTGCGCGATAATAATAATAATCGTGCCAGGAAAATTCATTTCGTGTTTCCGACCACCCTCTTCACTGATAAGGTGAAAATTGCTGATGAATTTCAGAAACCGGGTAATCAGATTCGAGATGTATATCAACGTGTATAATCCAACGAATATAAAACAATTAATAGATGTACATTGGAATCTATGCAGATTTAGCTATCCAAATTAATCCTTTTGCTGATTATATTCATCTTTTTGCAAATCGAATTCATCGTTTTGTAGATCAAATTCACCCATTTTCAAATCAAATTCACTGTGAGGCAAATCAAATTCACCCTTTTTCAAATCAAATTCACTGTGATGCAAATCAAATTCACCCTTTTTCAAATCAAATTCACTGTGAGGCAAATCAAATTCACCCTTTTGCAAATCAAATTCACTGTGAGGCAAATCAAGTTCACCCTTTTTCAAATCAAATTCATACTATTGCAAATCAGATTCATCATTTTGCAAATCAATGAATTATGTTTATGTTTCTCAGAACAAGAAAGACCTCAATGGTTTACACTTGCGAGCTTCTTTCATTTATATTAATCTTTTAATCATTTTAACAACAATTCGAACAACTTATACATATATTTATTGATAATGATTGATTAAACGATTATTACAAACCATTAACAAATTTTTTATATCCTTTTATATTGTATAATAATGAAAGTAGTGGAAACTTGGATCGTGTGAAAACCGTTCGATTTGCCCCATTCTGTAGTGTCACACAGTCGATCCATTTATTTCGTGTATTAATCGAAGAAAGTATAATATTATAAGTTATAATTTATAACTGATGTGTAATTTTGGGTTCCGGCTGTTAATAGACCAAATGTAACAATTTAAACTTCTTTATTTTCAAAGTAGAAACGTTTCGGTACAGTTTTGTACCCTCTTCAGTCTAAACATTAGGTTTAAACTGAACTAAACGTTTCTACGTTGAAAATAAAGAAGTTTAAATTGTTACATTTGGTCTATCAACAGCCGAAACCCAAAATTACACATACAAGTTATTATTGGACCAATAAATAAACCACTGATTACTATATGATTTATAACTGATTAATAAGTAATTAAAATATAACTGCTGATATTACATTAACTTCCTACATTATTTCTTAAAAAAATACACATATTCCGGCGTATATGTATTTCGGAAAGGTGAACTTTTAAATTGTAGTGTTTACAAGTTTCATAGCAGATTCCCATTCATAATTATATGAATGAATTAGGAACAATATGACGAGTCTTGACATTTTAAGCGTGCAATTATATGACATTAAGTTGCGAAAGAGATTAAAATCCTTGAAAGACATCAAATCCGAATGTAATCTGGAGTTACAAGTGATTATCAGCTTGAAGGAAAAGTAAGAATACTTTCGCGCTGTGTGAAAACTTACGGGATTATAAAAGCTGGAATAACGAAAAGGGGGGACTCAATTATAAAGGGATTAGAGGGGCGGAGATTCAAGGTTGACAATTTTCGATTATGCTTGCCCTCTTCTTTTCATAATTAGACTTCTCTTATCATGCGTAACAGATCTTACAAACTTAAACTGCAAAAAAAACTCATCAAATACCGAAACACTAGTTAAGATAGTCAACTTCGGTAATCGAATCACCCAAAAAATGATAATTAAACTCACAATAAAAATGAGTTAATTCTTTATCGGTGTAAAATACGTAAAAATATGTCAGTCAGTGGAAGATTAAATTGATAAATTAATCATATAAATTTAAATTATCAGACAAGGAATTATTCAAAAATGGATGAACGATCGGATTCAGTGACTACGCGAAATAAGTCATAAAGCTTCATATTTAAAAATCTAAACGAGACGTGGATTTTCAGATGAATGAAAGAAATGCATGACTGAAAGAGGTTGGTTTAATTGACCTAAAGAACGGAAGAATGATAATTGCGCAATTCTTGGTCCATTTGGCAACCGTCTGGTTTAGCGATTTGTACTTTTATTTACCCGCCGAATTTCTAGTCTCTCGTGGAATACATTTTCGAGGTTATAATAGAAGGATGCGCGAACGCAGGAACGGAAATGGATGTGCAAAGTGAGGAATGAGATTTAAATATGTACGCGGGAGGATGCGTGTTAAATATTAGAAGAAATACTGTAATGTATCATCGTTAGTTGCTAAATATGCTACGAATGTCGAGTAATGGCTGCTTGTACAACAGAATTATGGACGATTTTGACTTTCCCTTATTTACTGGCTCTTATTATCGCTAATATTTATATTCACGCAAGAAATTACCGTAGGAATGTTGAAAGATCTCCATAATTTTAAGCGCGAAATAAAGAATTACTTGTACAAGGTGGTTCAAAATTTAATAAGCTTTTTTAAGTCATTTTTATCGCATTTTTACTTGAAATAAAAAATATAAAGTGTCACCTACGTTGCGAAAAGATTCTTTCCAGAATTGAGGTTAAATGGAGAATGTATATTTGAAAACAAGCCAACCTACCTGAGGATAATCTCCGAATTTGGTTTGATAGTCGAAGACGTATAGATAGGAGTTGCGATGTGATTGGCTGTGGAGATCCGCAGTTCTCGTGGCTGGTGCGACGGTATTCGCATCTCCCAACGCTTCCAGGGTCTCGTCCCTGAAAAATATCAAATTCCACCATGTTTTCACGGATATAACACTGTTTGAACATTTTGCCGATCGATGTGGGAGTACTTCATATTTCGTCTTCAAATAATACATTTTGTAGAACATTTTTACATTTCTATATATTTTCTGTCGGCTATATTCAATGTAAAATAACCATTATTTTATTATTTGAAGTTGCTTATATGCTTTCCGGATGCTTAACAAGTACCTTCTCCCGGAATCTTTGTAGTCCTGGCATTTCCGGAAATTGACACATAATACATGTATAAATATGGAAAACAAATATATGATACAAATATTCTAAGGATTTTTGCATTACGCGAATTATCGATCTGTCGACTATATTGTATTATATATAAAGATCCTGCGTTTACAAAAAGCATCCATTTTAATTAATTTATGTCAATGTAAGAGGACTATTATAAATAATACTAAATATGGCTGGAAATCATGGTAACATACTCGTGGTTAATATAATAATAAGTACTTAGTATAATATTATTGATATACATTGATTACCGAGAATTATGAGTCATAAATCAAAATAAGTGATAATCAATCAATTAATACTAAGATCGTTTCCGTGTCAATGAAAGTATCGTAATTAATAAATGCGATTCATAATAATCCCCGGAATGTGCCTAAGACTTCTTGCCAAAGTTTACTTACTTATTGTAATGAAGATGGAAAAGAATCGAAAAAGAATTGGAAAGAATCATCTCTGACCAAAAACGTGTAATCACACCCTTAATAATCACGGCAGAACGTTACTTTCTTTTTCTAATTTCTCTACTATTCCCAAACCTCTTAAAAAAGATAAGGCCTTTTAAAAATGCCAAGATTATCAGTGCAGATAAGACTCAAGCACAAATCTCGTAGGTTCTAATTCCATTTTTTTACAACAATTAGAGTACGAACGTTAGTGCTTTAACCCGCTGATTGTTTTTGAGTACAATGGTGACCATTCATTTTTAGCTACTCATAAGTAATCAAACTTGATGTAAACTGTTTATTTATTAGGTTGGGGAATAAGTTCGTAGCGTTTTTATCAAAGACTTTTATTTAAGAGAAAGAGCTTATATTAGAAAGAGCTCTATCGAATGAATATTATAATATTTAAGTTTATTAAATTTAGAATCAAATAAATTAAGTTTTTAGAATATTATAATAAAAGTTTAAAAACTTTTATTCAAGAGAAAGAGCTTATTTTAGAAAGAGCTCGATCGAATGAATATTATAATATTATAAATATTATACACTTTGTCAAACAGCAAAAGAATCGTTGTAAGTCAAAAGAAAATATAAAAACGCTACGAACTTATTCCCCAACCTAATAGTATTTCTGACAAAGATGGTCGAGCCATTTATTTTGAAAGTGGCCCGAGTTCATCTTACAAGATAAACGACTCATTAATGCTTTTTAACAAAGAAACTTATTTGCAATTGCAGAAGTACAATTGCAGTCAGCGAGTTAAGTTAGTGATTCATTACACTTACTTTATATTAGCTGGATGTTGAACTGGCCGTTCCCAGTCCGTGTATTCGTTGATTATAGTTGCCAGAATTTCTGCTTGATGATAAGTGTACGTATTGCGAACGAATTCTCGTAGAATCTTCGTCCTCCTGTCTGCTTCAATTCCATAGAGGGCGTCCTCGGCGGTTAACGAAAAGTATGCTTCGGATCGTACCACTCCGATCATCAGATCGTACCTATAATAATAAAGATAATAAGATTAACTAAATGATTTGGATTCTTCTAAGATATACAATTATTGCTTGGTAGTAGATTGGACAAAATTGTATCAGAATACCTTCAGACCCTAATATCGAGGATATATGTAAATTAAGACAAGTGATTCGTGTGAGGGGGTGCGTTGCGAGGGAAAAAAGAACTATATAGTATAAATTGACATGGGACAAGTTACGGGAACATTTTTAGCAGCCCGACATCTTAATTGATCGGCGTATCAAAGCGTTATTAAGTTTACCAGCTGTTACAAAACAAATGCACGCATTATTAAGGGAATTATTGTATGATACGGAACATCATCTAATAGCACTGCAGGCATTAGGTGAACCAACAGATAGTTGGGATTCTTTAATTATTGCATATGAAATTATTTCTATGTGTAGTTTTATGAAATTTTATGAAATATGAAATTATTGTAAGTTTAAAAACTATATAATAACTTAACTCTAAGGCTACATAGTTTTCAACTGAAAATTGTTCGATAATAAAAAAGTACCCTAACTCAAAGACATTAATTACGTAAGAAATGACTGGAATCTTCTTAAATTCCAAAATATGAATTATGAAGAAGCCATAATAAGTGGAATTGAATTTTAAGCTTACTAGTAATATTAATATTAGGATTAATATTAATAATATTATGTTATTAGTATTATTACTCCCAATATTATTTCGTATCATATACAGTTGTTTTAAAATAAAGAAAAACAATCGAGAATTGCTTATATAATAATTGAACCTCGCGCACGTAAATCCGGAAATTGGCAAATAAAACACTTTTGACGATATTTCTATACGAATTATTAATATTTAGCGTTCTTGAAACATGCTACTTCCGTTGACGAAAGCGTACTATTATCATTTCCTTAACAGTAACAGCATACATTATCGGAACCTTGCGTGCATAGAAGTTTCGTGGAGGAATTTTTCAAAATCGGTTGGAGAATTTAAATATTACGGAATCGTAGTATTGTATGCTTTCAGAGTAGTTGAAGAATTACAAATGTGTATCTGGTTCTTCAGGGATATGTTTCATTGGGATTTTTGAAAGAAAATCGAGGGCAAGTTTCGTTGAAAAGGCATTCGTTACATCAACGCGAGTGGTTGCACGCGAAACTCCCTCATAATATTGCACACTTATACGATAGCCGTGGATTCAACTGAATCATTCAGGATATCCGAAAATAGGACACATTTGTTGGAATCAGAAAATACAATTTTTCACGAATAATCACCTCACTCACAGAATATAACCAATTATATTCTACGATGAAAGATCTACCTTACAAGTCATTTCTTTTTCAGAACAATTCAAGTATTATAGAATTATTTTATGAAAAGAAAAAATAGAAATAATGTTCGAAAAAATAATTGGAAGATTTTGCATGCATTTCTGCAACTTCGCTTATATTACACTGTTAATTAATTCCGATGTAGCTAGCATATAATTTCAACTATAATTTATTAACTTTTGTGTAACCAATCAATATGATTATATTATTAAACTCGAATTAGTAATTATTCAAAGATATATAGGAAAATGATAAATTAAATATTGATTAAATGAAACAGTTATCAATAGATGTTTAATTATTTGCAAAATTAAGGAGACAAAAAGGGGAAGTTAATATTAATATATGCTTGCAGGATACCGAATGAATTACGGTATTATAATTAATCGGTGAAAGTACGTGTAATTCAGTTTAGATTGAAAGATTTAGTAGATAAATGGCAAGTGATAGTCTGAGAAAAGGGAAAAAAGGTACCTTGAAAGTTTTGCAATAACGTCCTTCCTCAGCAAAATGTTATTCAAGGTATTGATCGTGTCGACTTGCAGAGTAAAGTCTTGATCTTCAGGATCTCCTGGATCGATCACTACTCCATCTATACTCGGTCCGAATGCTGGGGCAAATTCCAACCCTTTCACTGGCACTGATACCAAATCGTTTAATGGTACATCCCTAAGACACCGTAATAATGCTTGAGCGTCATTTGCAACCTGGAACAGAATAATACATCTCATTATAATCTGTAGAAATGTTCAATTATTCCTTACACGTTTTGAACTCGAAGTTAACCCTTTTACTGATCATATTCATCTTATTACTCCCGAAATTAACCTTTTTAGAGATCATATTCATCTTATTGCACTCGAAATTAACCTTTTTACAGATCATATTCATCTTGTTGCACTCGAAATTAATCCTTTTACGGATCACATTCATCTTGTTGCACTCGAAATTAACCCTTTTACGGATCACATTCATCTTATTACTCTCGAAATTAACCTTTTTACAGATCATATTCATCTTGTTGCGCTCGAAATTAACCCTTTTAAGATCACATTCATCTTGTTGCACTCGAAATTAACCTTTTTGCAGATCACATTCATCTTATTACACTCGAAATTAACCCTTTTACAGGGAAGGTGAATACTTTATTAGGTATCACTTGAATAAAATAATTAAAACATCAATGCATTTAACAAAATATATAAATAATAAACTTAAATACTTAATAACAATTCATGAGAAAAACAACTAATCGTAAGAGAATAAAGTAAGAAAGCAATACATAACAAAAATGATTAAGAAAATGAAACACGAGATAAAAGTATCAAATTCCAATAATATTTTCGTTTTTAATTAAATGTCAATTTCATAGCAAATGCGAATTTTTGTCAGCGTGACGCATATACGCGGCGTTATAAAAAAAATTATCTTTTCCCAAAGACGCATATATGCGCCATAAACAGTTAACAAGATGAATCTGTACTAAATGTTAAATAAAATAGAATTTTATAAGAATATAAAAAACGACATTACTTCTTATTATTATTACAATTATTACAATAATACTTTTCCCGGGTCTAACTTCTGATTGGTTCATAAAGCATTTGTTTGCACCTTTATGCAGAAGGATTGAAAACTTCCCTTCTATTTATGTTCTCGAAAGATGTTCATTTGCTTAAAAATCCACAATTTATTCACCCTAAGTACATCATCATTAAGGAAAGAAGCACGTTGTACGGAATTCTGCGAGATGTATTCTAACAGTTTACCCAAAAACCTCTCTTAGATTAGAGAGATGAGGTTGGAATCCGTACGCTGGTGAAAAGCAGGGGTTCGAGTAAAAAGGTTAGAGGTTAACGAAGCCAACGTGGTACGATCGAAGGGTAAAGGTGGGTTTCGCGCGTCGCTCAGCGGAATCCGGTTGCGTCGGACCAATGCACCGATTGACTTTAATTTGAGTATACGCAAATGAATTGCTTTAGCGTCGAGCCAGTAATCGCCTTTGGAAATCCAGGTTGACGTAGACGGAGGGTAGCCGCAATCGAATGTGGGCCAACCTGCTGCGTTCGCGTCGAGGAAATCCAGCAAACTCCGTAGCAAACCCCGAAATTCCGGGAAATTCCTGGCCGCAGTCACTCACATTAACGCATTCGGACGCCCGGATCATCCTTTCACTCAATGAATTTCATCGGCACCCTAATATGTTCGCCCGTTTCCATGTCCCGATACCTAATTTATTACCATTCATTCTATAATACTTAACCCGCTTCAATAATAATTCCGTATTTCAGATCATTTTGTCTATAATGATTAATTTATATTTAATCCTTTACATACTCTTATTTCATACACATAACGTAAATAATTGAAGTCATTAATTAATCTAAATCCTTCAGCCATAATTTATACATAAATAAGTATGTAAACACAACTGAGTATATTCGGTAGTTCTAGTGTTAATGAAATTTGAATTAGCCACTATTTGGCACTTCTAGTGTTAGGTAATTAATTAATAATAATTAAGCACTCTTTTGAATCCAAATTTGTCCAGCAACATTTTGTAATAGACTTTTTGCTATCCCAAGATTGTATTACGTAAGACTCTTATAATTATAAATTGTACACTATGTGCCCTATTTTCATTTACGACTTTATATAATTTCTTGCATGTTAATATTTCATAATGACGTAACAACTTCACGTACTAATTACACTACTGCTATCGTTTGTTACTCAGTGAAATGTTTACGCAACTTGTCGACTGAAAAATGTTCAACTTCAAGCGACGATTACATAACCTACACATCATTACATTCTTAGCACCTTATATCATGATATTTTCAAGATCATTAATTTTCTTGAATGTTAAGGTTGGCCGTAATATTGTTAATATGTACTATATAATTTTTAGGCGGCTATTAATAAGGCCAAGAATTTCAAAGAAAACTTCTTTATTCCAATTGTTCGACGAAACGTTTCGATAAGGTAGTTCTTATCCTCTTCAGTCGATTAAACTGTCTGTTGGACGGATAGATAATATAAGTATAAAGTATATAAAAAGTGTAACATATAAATATAAGATAGAAAATATTTTCAAGATCCTCGAGTAAAGTAATTTGAATTGTTATTTTCCCCCCGGAATAAATTCAATTTTCGAAACGAATCGTCCATCGAACGGCATAACATAATCCTATTCCGTTTTCCATTTGGTGCAGAGCTATTTTTTTCCACTCGACGTGGAAGAAGAGGAGAGTGGTTCGGTAGCCAGAAAACAATCGGGGGCGCTTATCCCGATCCAGTTTAATCGTTATTTTCAATCGGCTGCAAATCGAGAGGCTGTTTAGGGTCGCCCACGTATAACGGGTTTCCTGGGTAACCGGGGTAACCGGGGTAACCGGGGTTTGCATCCATGCTAGAACGTCCTCCTCTTGGATTCTACTTCGATGTTACCTCTCGATATCATACGATAAAAGCGTACCACGATTCCTAACCTACAAGTTTCTCGGTCATGGTACGTCTACAAGTATACGACAATGTAACCTACAAACTTTCTACAGCTTCTACAAAGACTTTCTACAAACAGTACAAACTGTAGCTTGATTTTCGAAGCAACGAAACATTGCGAAAATATTACGCAGATTAACTAATATTGCAATAATTCATTACGCGAACTTATTCTCTTTCGATACAACTTTTCCTTCAAATCATTCTTATTTTCATCGTAACTTTGTAATAAAGCTTTAAACGACCTATGTTTATATAACACTTTTTCTTGTTTAAACAGATAGAATATACTGACAAAATTTGTCCGTTAAAACCTGGGACACCCTGTATACAGTGGACTCCCTTATAACGCGTTTAATAAGTTACGCGCTGTACGAAACCGCGTTATAGGAAATTAGAGATAACAAGCTCAGCTGTGCTCGATTAAAATAACCGTGGAATTTCCGCACTTAATTATACGAATTATGTATAGCGCGTTGTACGAGAATCGCGTTATATAAGAATGTAAGAAATCGCGTTAAAAAAGTAGTTTACTGTAATATAATATTTGAGGATGTCTATAATCAGAGAATTATGTGAATAAGTATATAACAGGATAAACGAAATATATTTTCACGCCCATTTTATTAACACTAGAACTAGCAAAGCGGTCGGAATCACTTGTCCGCCATTTTTAGTATAATTATTCGAATATATCACGGTGCATTGTTTGAGATTTGATATGCTATTATTTTATATAAATAAAATCGCAATTGCCAATGGGCGATTTATAATATACTGCCAATCGATTAGCATTTTAATTGTTGGACGTTTCTCCAAATGATCGTAATTCTGAAAAAGTCGAATCGATTGAAAAATGCGTGCTTTCACTCGTCCTTTCAGTATTACATCCTTTCATTCCACGATTTTTCGGTGTTTGCACATCAATGCACATGCAATGGTCGAATCTTTTATTCCCAAATTAAATACGTGCCACTTGGTCAGTACGATTTAAATATACTTATACAAAACGCGAGACTAATAAATATCCGATGATTTTCGGTTCTATTTTTCCTAAGTGCTTTATTTTAAATATTCGATATCCACGATTTACCGGCGTACATATTTAACAGCCGCTAAATGAACGTCTGGAATCAATTCATAAATTTTGATTGCCACTCACGTGAATTCAACCGGGCGATTTATTTTTTATTAGCAATTCAACAAAGCAATGTTACCTCGATACGTGATATAATGCGTTAATTTTTGTCTTCGTTTTGTTTAAAACTTTATTACATTCGTCGTAATAAATACCGTCGAGTCTCTTTATATGCGGTAGATACGTTTCACAGAATTCCGCATAAAAAACCGTACAGAAACAGATAGCTTTCTTGGTAAAATTAGGAATAATTTGTTGAAATACCAGCAGCTCGAAAGAGATAACTTACACACATTCAGTTGTTCTGCTTTGTTTATGCATACAAAGATTTTTAATTCGAACGAGGAAAGCTTTATTTGTGTGTGGGAATGATTCTCTTCTCTCTTAATTCCCGACAGAAAGATATAAAAAGAACGAAAATAAATGGATAAACGGGTTACGCTGTTAAAACTTCCTCGATTTCTTGGATTACTTATGTTTTTCTTTTTTTTGCTTTCCTTTTAATGCGAAGTATCGCACTTCAAAGGAACGTATCAAAAAATGATATTTATTAAACATATCGGTTTTCTTCGACGTGAACCGGTTAATATCGATCGACGAAGGCTAAAAGAGATAGATGAATCTGATTTATCGATTGAATATATCAGAAATGATAATTAACATCGAATATCGTGACTCTCGTATTAATACTCGTTAGCGGCACTGACAAATCGAATTTCCATCGTTCCCATAATTTATAACAATGCTGAGTTAAATGCGGCGTTACGCAGTTGAGCATAAATGAAAATGTCAAATGTGGAGGCACGCGAGCTGTTTTTATAATACATCCGTTAGTTACGCACTAGCAATTATATTAACGATACGTTTCAATTAAGCTAATATGCACCGGGGATATCATGGGATTCTCCCAGTGGGAGACGCTGCGGTGCACCGTTTTAATGCACGCAAATGCATCCTGCTATTGAGAAACGCCATGTGAAAATATTCTCTAGTGACGCGAAACTGCATGGGACATTGCGTTAGTATTAGAGAAAGCATATTAGATCATTTCACTTTCCCTCATTTCTTTTCGGAGTTTACCACTTAATGCCATTAATATCGTAATAACGCTTTTCATAGATAACGTGAGCAATGATTATTTCGAACATATTATACATAAATCACTTCACTAATCTGGGACAATTTGCGCTGGATCTAAACTCTTAGCACGTGAATTGCGATATAATTAATATATAATATAATTTCATATAATGAAATGTTGTATTTACCGAATATCATATCGTTTATTATAAAATGTCCAGTATATTTCTAATTTGTTGAAAATATTCGAAACAATTTTCTTCATTTCAATATATATATATGAAATATGTGTAAAAAGTATAATTGCTGCACCGAATTTGAAAAAGCCTCGAACAACTTAGTTTTCGCATGAAACAGATTGTTAATATTTCCCGAAAACCATGAATAAATAATATCTATTTTATGAAATTCATTCCGAAGATCTCTAAGATTTCTGTACGTTACAAAGTACATACCACTTGTTTCTTAAAATCTTATAAATAAACAAATTTCTCCAAAGTTCTTGTTAAAACTCCTTTCTGCACAAATACTTTTGACACTCATCGGAATTCAATCTAATTGCAAGTATATCATAACTTACCGACTGGTTGTCTTTGAACGATCAATTTCATTCCTTAACCCCTTGGCATACAATGACGTCTGAGAGACGTCGTTTGTTTCGCGTGTCATTGCAGACGTTGACGTCTCCGGGACGCAAGAACTGTCTCCGGCGGACAGGAAAAATGTCATACTTTACAGACCCACTTATTTATTATTGAATAATGTTACTTCATTATTGTCCATTAATATTGTGTATCAATCTTATTTAAATGATATTTAGCATTGTAAATATTCCGTTCTCTTTCAAAGCTTACATAACTGTTCAGTTGAGCCAAATTAGTAGTATTTTTTGGACCCATGAAATTCCGTTTTATTTGTATGTCAAGGGGTTAATATAATACTAAACATTTCACGCATTACACCGCGCGCTTTAATACTGTAAGTATTATAATAGAGTCCTACCCGTGTTGTAAATTTGGTTTGGTAGAGCAATATGAGGGTAGTTATAGCGGGAGACGAGTGGAAGTACATGTATTCTCCGAGATAGAAGTCTCTTAAATGGTGCGTTCGTTTTAGAGTCATTACCGAAATAGGAAGGTAAATGTAATGCTGCCTACTCACCGACGAGCAATTTAGGTGTTTGGCAACTTGCAGGGCGTAATTGGCTGCTCCTCTTACCAGGGCCCACGGAGAAAGTGCGCTACCAGACATCAGAACACTCCGATGAAACAGCAGACCTGCAAAATATTGTCAAAATTATTAATTTTGAAAACACTTCTTGCGCTTTTCGTGTAAACAACTTGAATATGAATATGTTGGATTTATTTACAGAAAGGTTCTTAGTTACAAAAGTTATCAATTCTTTTTCTTGGAACTGTCGAGAAACCGAACCGCATTGCTTATATTATAAAGATGTTTATGTGTGATTTTGGGTTTCGGCTGTTAATAGACCAATTGTAAGAATTTACACTTCTTTATTTTCAACGTAGATTATTTCAACGTACAATTTATTCAATTTTCTGTTAACAATTAGTTTACATAGGAATAATAGGTATTTAAGACACATGTATAATAGTATTGTAATAGAGAAACCTTTTCTTTTCTTTCCACATAGACTTAATGTTTAGACTGAAGAGGGTACAAAACCGTACCGAAACGTTTCTACGTTGAAAATAAAGAAGTTTAAATTGTTACAATTGGTCTATTAACAGCCGAAACCCAAAATCACACATACAAGTTATTATTGCACCAAGAAATAAACCAAAGATGTTTATGCTAACGGTGGGGAGACCGATAGCGTCGTTATGCCTCCTCTGATTCAGTTTTAGTTCGTTAGAATCTTTGATGGAAGTTAGACGTACCTTCAGCTAGCATTCATTTAATAAAAGAATACTCGCTTTAAATAACTTGTATTAGTTATTTCCATCACCCCTATATATATTCCAATAGAATAAAATTCATGAAGAAAATATACTGGTATCTATAGAAGATTGGTTGCGGACATAACA
Source organism: Nysson spinosus (assembly GCA_910591585.2). Lineage (NCBI taxonomy): Eukaryota > Metazoa > Arthropoda > Insecta > Hymenoptera > Crabronidae > Nysson > Nysson spinosus. Next base: position 2,021,318 of record OU342847.1, read on the forward strand.
AATCAGCAAAAAGAATACAATAAATTAGATGAAAACAAAAAATGTTAGAATTTTATCTTTAATTCAACGGTATTAAACGGTATTCGTAATCTGGATAACAGCTTCTAATGAAAATGATACTGTTCAGAGTAGAAGATAGTGTTTGATAATCATGTGGTAATATGAAACGGAACAATTATTGCATGTAATATTACATTATTAATAAATGATTGTTGACGTACAGTTACTTCGAAAAGTATTCGGATACTAATCAAATTGGAATATATAGTGATGTATCTATGTGAATTATCTATGAATTGGACGAAATCCTTTTCTTTGTGAAACGTCGTTTACTGTAATTTAAAATTATGTATTGTTGGTTTTATCAATTTTACTATATAAAATTGTAATATAAGTTAATCGAAATCATGTATAATTATTCCGTGACAAAAGTATTCGTTTAATATTTAATATTTTTGTTTTTAATTAATATTTGTTTACTTTTTTCGTCAAATAAACGCGGGGTTAATGTTTCGTTGTATACAATTGATCGATTTGTATAATATTTTTCGGAAATAAGTGTCCGATTACTGGTTTTTATGAAAATTTAACAAACCGTGCCTTGACTTTCGACAAATGAATGTCAAAGACACTTATAGGGAGTTGATTGTTTTGCAAACAAACAAATTGGATTCTCTTGCGTTATTTGTCAATAAGAAATAGAATTCGTTAATCTCCATATGAATAAAGATCATTTACAAAGAAATGGACAGCTTCCTTTTACTATTAGCTGCGACATGGATTTTCTGTCGAAAGCATAAAATATGCTTATAAAATAAAATATACACTTCATAATTATACAATATCATAACCTATCTAATATGTTTTATAATTTTGTAAATTAAATTATATCAAGTTAAATTATTTTGATAAAACGGGGATTTATTTCTGGACAGAGATAGTATTATACTATAGTAAAATTATCATAAATTATTGCGCGACTATATGTTACTCTCTGGTTGCCCAAAATGAGAACCGTGGTACAATATATCTATAATATGTTACACGGCTTACATCCTGTATATTAAACCGCATACTTCACGTTATTTAATTAACGGCTTATCACATGAAATTGGCAGGAAATCATTTTTAATTAATATCACGCAAAATCGTGTAAAATAGGCCGTAATTATTTTCTACACTTTATCAATATCTCCGCGCATACATTCTCGACCTGATTTCATTTGTATGCTCCGCAAAATACGAATTAAATACGATCTAATGAATATTTAAACTTTTGCTGTTTCCCTGAACAAGCTGAAGTTTTAACACAGCGATAATAAATTCGATGAACGAATAATTTACGTATGCATTATTTTGTTTTTTTACGGAAGTGCACTTGGATTCTTCGTTTGGAATTTATCGTTATCGCGTAAGAATATCGAATAAACTTGCCAATTTTAACGTCATCGAAAATAGCTTTTTTCATGGCAACATAAATTTATTCGGCCACTTGGCATGAAAGTGGCATTCGTCGCAGTTTAAGGGGAGCATTTTAAGTAACCCCCTGGAAATTTCAATCTGTTGCCAAAAGTGGTAATATCCTTTTCAAGATGGTGACAAACTGAAGAAAGAAGTTACATTAAAATATATATCTTATTTATATATAAATTAAGACCGGAGGATTCAGATTAATTAAAATAAAATAAAACGTTTAAAAATAAAACGGTTTAAGCCCTCTACGATACACGGATTACTTTACATCGTTATCGTAACATTAACAATATTGAAAATTTTACGAATATCTGCAATATATTTGATTCGAATTTTAATAATATTGGTAACAGTGATCGCCATGGCGTTCAACGTGTCAAGGATATTTTTCAAATTGGTACATTGTACGTTCTTCGCTGTTATTAATTCTAGGATTAAAAGAAGTTATACATCCGCCATTATAATCACTTCGGTAATCTTGATATTAATCGATTTAGTAGTTCTTGAAAATTGCTAATTGAAAAGTACTCAACTCACTTAACCCATTCGAGACGGCGCATTTTTTGGAGATCATCCCCAGAAGCCGAAATTTCTTTCATTATCACTGCTCATTTACTGCATTCCTGAAGGTCCTGGTTTTGGGTTACTCACTTTAGGGACTAAATTGAAACCAATACCAAATTTTATGTTTACACACTTCTAAGATACTTTTTATTTTAAATCAGTCTTATCTCGACGGCTGCTTTTTCCATACTTACTAATAATTGCAATTCAATATCATTGCACGCGGTGTGCAATCCGTCTCGAATGGGTTAATTAGTGCATATAGGTTTCTTTAAATATAAGAAAATGACTGATAATAGTGAATTAATATATGGCACGTGATTATATAATAGAGTTACGTATCTCTTAACTGCTAGGTATTCAGTGGTGAGAACCTTAACATGCCAACTTCAGATATTAATACATGTGTGTACACATGCCTTAGGCGCTAAGCAAGTCAACGGACTCCAGCATCCCTTGTACATTCGAGCACCATGTAACTTAATTGCAGCTAGCAAATATTTTCAGCTAATCCCCTATTTAATGCATTTAACCCTTCGCCGCGGGAATTATTTTCTAGCCCGCATAATCCCGTTGAAATTATCTGCACCTCTAAGTGTCCTTACTAGTAAATTCAATTTTGGTTATCCACCTTGTTTATGCAGCTTGAAGTAGATTCGATATTATTTACAAGAGTTTGTCAGTTGTGTGTGAGAATTTTCAACGAGATTTTGAAGAGACTTATCGAGTTATAAATAAGATCCGCTTTTTTTTAAATAAAGTTTATTCGCCAATAAAATTAACTGCAATGGACTTTAAACTAATATATTCGCTGTTATTATTAATTACTTCTTGCTACTTTTAGGCAACTTCTCGATTTTTCTTACGCAAAACTCTGGGGATATTTAATGAAAAAGCTTCTAAATTCTAGACGAACGGAAGTTATTTATAGACTCAATTCAATAGTATAGACACAAGTAATTATATAGTATACAATTTTTAAGTGCGATGGTTCTCGCGTTTTTCAAAAAAGAGTTTAAAGTTAGACACGATTCCCATACATTTATGCATCTTCCGAGATACAAGGTGAAGTTGGCGGAATTCGGGTCGGTGTGCTGCGAGCGTTATGCGTTCCGCTAACTTCACGTTGTACAGTGAAAGATGTATAAATGTATTGAAATCTTGTCTAACTTTAAACCTCTTTTTTAAAAACGCGTGGATAATTGTGCCTAAAAATTGTGTGCTATAGAATTAATTGTGTTTATTCTACGACTTTTCAAAATCTCGTTAGTTGTACTACAACTATCTATTTACACGTAGTTTCATTTATAGCATACAAAATTGAACAGGATTTAAAATCCTCTACTTAATCATTGATTATGCCACTCGAATATAATTATGTAAAATTATGAAAATAATCTTGTCACTGATTATGATTAAATAGATAAGGATCCTCTTGTACGTACTTCAGAGAGAATAGGAGTTAGGGGCAAAAGAGTTTAACTAGGAAACTTACGTTCCAAGGTAATATTCATAAGTTTCAAGCCGCTTACCCTCCTCCTCCCTTTGGCCGCAGGAAAACTGCTTGTTACCGGAGAATGTTTATGCGACCGATATTTAAATTAACCGTCTACACGAACATGTTTTCCCTTTTCCCACGGCTATAAATACAACTTTTTGCGTAAATATTCGCGATTCTTCGGCGCATTATATACAGTTGAGTCTCTTTTTAATGGTTTAGAGAGTTAACTAGATTTACGATATACGATTTCCTTTTAAATGACAAAATTTCGACTGTACAGTGTTAACCCGCTGATTGTTTTTGGCTACTACAGTGAACATTAATTTTCAGCTACTCATAAGTAATCAAACTTTCCATAAACCGCTTATTCAATATTTTTGAAAAATCTTGAAAGTTGTTTTTTGTTGGTCTTTGAAGTAGTTAGTATTCTTGGTTTGTACGTTGCGGCTGGTAGAGTAGACCAATGTTGAAAAATTCTTCTTTATTTAAATTTGATTTCGACTGAAGAGGGCAGCAATCGGTTGCCGAAACGTACGAATCAAATTTAAATAAAGAAGAATTTTTCAACATTGGTCTACTCTACCAGCCGCAACATACAAACCAAGAATACTAACTATTTTTGAAAAAGATATTTGTGCCGCTCATTTTAAAAGTGGCATAAATCCATTTTTCGATAAACGTCTCATTTATACTTTTTAACAAACAATGTCATTTTAAATACAGAAATACAATTGCAGTCAGCGGGTTAAGGTGAAAATAGAAATGGCACGATCAAATTATCACGGTAAAGTAAACTTCCATATAACGCGATTACCTGCAACACGGATTCCTACAACGCACTAAAGATATGACGTCTTCTTTTATGTAACACGATTCTCGTATAACGCATTATATAATAAAATGGCAATTCCTCGATAACGTGATTTGATACAACGCGTAACACATTAACCGCGTTATACGGGAGTCTATAATATACGTGTCTGCATTGGAGTTATGTAGTCACAGACTGTAGTAATTCATTAAGAACGTCTTTAACCCTTTGCGGACGACCGACGCATATATGCGTTCATCGTGGAACAGCAACGTCGCCAATAAACTCAGATATGCATTCGATAAAAACAATCGACGAAGACGAACCACTTATATGTTGATTAAGTCAACGTTTAGTTTGCGATTTTGATACAAGCAAAATATTCAAACTTTCTTTGCAAATCCACAAGACTATTATTACGATTCCTCAGAGCGCTGAGCTTCGAACCGTTCCGTCCGCAAAGGGTTAAGAGCGTTTATCGTATCGATAATGCGACGCATCCCTTATCCTCTCGGCAGATAAATATCTGACGCACCATGGGATGACGCGCAACGTTTCTTTTCCCAAAAGTATAAACACGAACCCTTAAAAGGCGTGGGGAGCTTCGCACAACACTCGTCAGTTGTCTCTTAGCCAGTCCTCAGAACCCAGTTCGCGCGAGTATAGTTAATAGACTACGACAGCGCCAACGGCGATCCTTGCAAAACGTCAGTTATTTTCACTAAAGTGACAAGTGTCGATTTGTAAGAAGAGAATCGAATTGTTCCTTTCCCGAATCGTAACAGCGTGTATTATGTCAGAGATCGATCAATGGTTTCTACGTATATAGAGTGACATAGTATATACGTCACATATTACTATTGGATATGTATATACAGATACGTCTCTATGGTAGGTCTCATGCTGCGCTGGCAGCTATACGTCATTCCGCAGTACGGTAATGGGCATCGAATGTTATAGCAATACGGAACATCGATCCCGCACTTCCTCCTCATCTTCCATCGTTCTCTCACGTTTTTCGTTTAAAAAAAAAATCAAAGAAGAGAGAAACCCCCCGAAGGCATCGTGATAGAAGCGCCGACTTTTTCCAACAATTGTCCTTCCTCCGACAGTTAACTCGATGCTCTTTTTGGCCGTCGTTCGACAATAACAAGGAGACTTTATCTTCGTTCCTCGAATTCGTTTCGTAGACGCGGAATACCTGAATACGAGCACGTCTTGTTGCTTTTAATCGAGAATGGTTGATGACATCGATATGTAATCCATCTTCGTATGTTTTCGGTGAATACTGCCGTTGTTTGCCAACCGAATACCTTTGCCGTACTTGTAATCGGCAAATGTATCCGCTTCTAGGTTTCTTCCTAGGATATTTTCATAGATATTATTCTGGTGAGCTTGACGATTCTGGATACAGTAGAAAGATTTCGCGTCCTCCATCTTTTTTCACCGTTTCGCTTCATCGTGTTATGATATCATTTTGCGGTGAATAGTTTTCTAATATTTATATAAGGAGCTTATAATAACAATCGACGTACTCTGAATATACATTCCGGCTTAGAAATATTTTATTCCGTCGGAATCATATTTTTCAAATATTAATAAAAACTAAGCTACAGGTTGAACAACGCAGATAAGGCATGACATCGTAAGAAAAATAGAATCATATTCAGATGATCATTGTATAATTATGCAACTATGTAATCAAACAATATTATGATAAACTGTAAATCAAATGAATCTAATTTTTTGTCTGACGTCACAATTGAACCTATAATAACGATTTACTTTTAAACTATATAAATTAATTATACATATATATTTTCTACTCTATTATGCATACATTTATTATAACAATGCTCGTATAAATATGCTCGTATAATCAATTTAAAGACGTTTTAATTTTGATATTTACTGAATAACTGAATTCCAATAACTCCTCGATTTTTCTTATTTTATCCACACAATATTAATAACTTTGTGTTCCAACACACCGCAGTCAAAGGGTTAAAAGCATTCGAATTCGAAGAGGAAGTAAAGATCCGAGAACCCCATACGTAGTCGAAGTTTAAATATCCAGAAGATTTTTGTAGAAATTTAATTCCTGGCGATCTTCATGTCTGTTCTTTATAATAATTTTTCATCTCATGGCAAGAGCTGAGCAGTTAATCGTGGTTGGTGAGGAGCCGATAATATCGATACGTAATCCGTACTTCGTACCTCGGTGAATACGTTCGTTGGCAGGAACACGAGTATCCCTCTTTAGCCTGTTCTCGAGGAGAAAAAGTAATCGTTTCTGAGCTCGTTGTCGCCGGTGATTGAAGGGTTTCTTTCGCGGTCAGAAGTGTACTGCGAAATGACCTCGTTAGGCGAGTGATTTGATCCATCTTTACGATGCAGCTACAGAGCACAGTTCTACCTAGAGATTTAAGCCGTGGATTCTTCTTCTGAGGCTAGATTCTCGTTCTCGAGGGAAAAAAAAGTCAAGTGTCTCAAGGAAGGAGACACGGTGAAGCGCTTTAAAGACGGAACACCCGTAGCTCCGTGCTGCGGGAACGAATACGATGTACTTTCTACTGTGGAACATCCTTATCTGAACCAAGAAATTCCTCACCTTTGGAATTCAATCGCTATTTATTTATGCTGTTAATGTGTGGTATTATACTACACTGATTATTGTGTTTCAAAACGCGTTAAAGAATGTTCAAGGAAGATATTATTTTCAAACATTTTTGTAGCACCCAAAGTATAATTAAAATTGGGATTTAACTGTTTTTCGATATCTCTTGTCGTTTTTGCGAGAATAGCTGAAAACGAAAAAGTCACTTTTTCTTTGTAATTCACTGATTATTTTTGTATGTTTTGAATGTGTTTTATTATCACTGATTATTGTGTTTCAAAACGCGTTAAAGAATGTTCAAGGAAGATATTATTTTCAAACATTTTTGTAGCACGAAAGTATAATTAAAATTGGGATTTAACTGTTTTTCGATATCTCTTGTCGGTTTCGCGATAACAGCTGAAAACGAAAAATGCACTTTTTCTTTGTAATTCACTGATTATTTTTGTATGTTTTGAATGTGTTTTATTATCACTGATTATTGTGTTTCAAAACGCGTTAAAGAATGTTCAAGGAAGATATTATTTTCAAACATTTTTGTAGCACCCAAAGTACCATTAAAATTGAGACTTTAACTGTCGAAGATAATAGTTGCAAACGAAAAGTTCACTGTTTCTTTCAGGAATGATTTCACCATTTTAAACTGCTTTTGTACACCACTGATAAATAACTTCGTAATCGGAAAGAATTACAGTACGTTTTGTGCAAGGTTTCAGAATTTTTGTAATTTTCTTCCTAAATCGGCTCATACTTCATCTGCAAATGACAATCCTCAAAAAATCCGACTATTGGTTCTTGCAGTTGCAGGATGGTAGTATCGTCGGTAATCATTTAGAGTGTTTGTTTATGAGCGTTTAAAAGCCCGGATTTTTAAACACTTAAATCCGCGGAACTTTAAAAAGCCCGCCAGTAAATCCGACGTTCGCCGAGCGATTGGGATAACAGAAATTCCTTGCAGGTTCGGCACGTGAGTGGAGATTCGAGGAGAGAAGCTTTTTGAGTCTTTTTACGCGTTGAACATCGCAGCATTCGGAGCACATCGTTTAGCGGTTATGAGAAGGAGACCAATCGATTATACAGGGTGTTCCGGAAGTATTACATTTTTTAATGCAGTGTATGCATGTAGTTTTCATGTAGACAAATCGATGAATCCTTTACCAATTTTCATTTTGCAGCTTCGTTTCCAAGTTATGCATACATTTAAAATTGCCAGTTTTCTTACCAATTTGATCCGTTCAAAGACCTTAGCAACCAACTGGTGCAATGTGTGGTTATGCGCGGGCCTTTTGAAACCAGTGTAGCATGAAAAGCGTGTTGCGCGCGTTTTATTTGAATTATTAACACGGATAACGATATTTTTATAGACTAGTATTAAATACAGAGTAGGGTAATTGGATGCAAATAGAGTTATCGAGCTTGGAATACTTAATTTCGGATGTACACTATGCAGTTTAATATACTATACAGTAGAGCTTACCATATCCGAATACCCTTTTATGACGCTCGATTATACGAACACTCTATTATCAAACATAAGATGAGCGTTTGTATACATACTTTGTTAGCATACAAGTTGTTGCTACATTACATAGAATACCAGGATGTAATACGTGTGATAATACTGATGTAATGGAATACCTTCATAGTGATAAAGACGATAATAATGATGTTTTAATGCAAATGGAAACTGCAAACGAAAGTGATGACGAAGAAGATGTGTCCTCTCACGTCGAAGCATTCGTGGCATTCGAAAAAGGGGTTCGATGGTTCGAGATGAAAGAAAGAATGTAACTCTACACAGTTACTTATGTCGACAAAATTATGTGATTCAGCAGCCAAAAAGATATGGCGTCCATAAATATTTAAAGGAACTGTCAATTAATCTGAATCTTTATTTGAATGAATGAAATTTCATTTGAGAAAAGTGATTATTCTATTATCCGAACATTTTTGTCTCTCTATTAGTTCGGATATTGGAGGCCCTGCTGTATTTATAATCATATTACTTTCGTAGATCAATATAAAAGAAATTCACATGGATCAAAATATTGTATGGCAAATAATGCTTTCTGATTTCTTTTCTAATATTTGGCAATATCATTCATTCTGATATTGTGGCGCAGGTATACAATGATATGGGCGAAAAGCAATCGGGAGTCCGCTATCTCATCGTGCTCCGTTTGTGAGATTGAATTGGATGCTAGTTATCCAAGTAATTTCCATATTAATTGTAACAAGGTACGCATTTATGCAATACTGTATTATGATATGATGCACTGGTTTCAAACGGATGCCGGGAAGATAATAGAACGAAACAGTGGCAGAAATCTATTATACTCAAAGGAATCTACCTTTAACGTCACGAAGTATGATCGAGTTTTGTAATCTAATGGATTCCTGAAACACGATACTCTTCTCCCGAATTGGACCGTTGAATTGTAAACTTACAATTAGAATCTACAGTTCTCACAATGTACTTCCCTGCGATACTACTTCTCAGTGATTCAATGAAGTATTTCATTTCAATGAATTCGTTTTACCTACATTCCTTTCTACAGGGTGGCACAAAAGTCACCTAGGAGTTGAAGATATTAATAACTTCTTTTTCGACATAATTTCCACAAGTTCATTTTAGAATTAAACTTACACCAAGTATTTCTTATTTCAAGCAACATTTTTCAATGAAAGTAATTTTAATAAAGTTATTCAGCGTTTAAACTGCTAGGTGACTTTTGAGCCAACCTGTAGAACCGTATGAAATAGATCTCCTTCTGAAATAATTTCCTGATTACTCTACGACATTACTGCACTTTTTATTTAAACATAATCCGCCTAAATTCCATGCACCTTAACTTCACAAAATCTCTTTTTTTAATGACGATTCGAAATATAACCGGTATTTGCTACTGCAATTAAATTTATTTCATATTGAAAGTATTCGATAAAACTGGAGCACGTTGAATGAAGAATATAATATGTTATAAGTAGATATAAGTAAATTTGACATTTTTCTTTGTCAGATTTTTCACAACATACATATATTACGTATATTACATATATCTTAACTAAACAGCTAAGAAGATAGCACCTAGGGCGAAATCATTGTAAAGGATCATATCCTAGGACTTCTTGGCACAATTTATCGACTGAAGAGGATAACGATCTTCTTATCGAAACGTTTCGTCAAAGCATTGAAATAAAGAAGTTTTCTTTTAATTTCTTGGCCTTATTAATAGCCGCAAAAAAACTACATATTACATATTAATAATATTACGGCCAACTTCAACCTTCAAGAAAGATATTACATATATGTAAGTTTTAGTTTCTTCAGTCCCCTAATAACGTTATTTTAAATTCAAGTATTTTCCCGCCGTTTTGTCTTTTTCTTAGGTTCGTATTGAACATTATAAAACGCCATTTCTTATTATTTAACAACAGTTTTAAAGTGACTCCATAGAATGGGAAAAAGAATTCCGAAGCTAAAACTTTAGCATAAACCGAATAATATCAAATTATTCAAATATGTGAATCTCTGATTCGTTACAAATAAATAATGATTAGATGTACTATTTAACGGTGGTACATCAGCAGTAAGGATTGAACAATTCCCAAGAAATCGGATGTATAATATTGTAACAAGATTACGAAGTTAATAGGGCGTACTATGTTCAGATATTTGTTGTTCGATGTATACAAATAATTTTGAGGTTATATTATAGGTTGTATACAACGGAATAAGGATAGACTTCGGACTGAATATACGTAGAATTGTGCATAGTGTGAATGAGGTTGGCCGCTTTGGCAGATCGCTCCTAATACTGATTCTGTTTGGTCTGCCACTTGATGGAGAGTTCCTAACCGCCGGCATTATCCATTTGGATCTCCAGTTCCGTGCGAATTAAATTCAACGGATTAGATTCCCTGCATTCGAGGATACTTGATGTTACGATAGTCAAAGAGAGAGGGGCTACCCTTAGGAACACCGGGCATTACGTTGGGATTTCATTGCAAATTGTCGACTATATACGCTTGATCCTTTAACGATTTGCCCAACTATTTAGGATATTCCAATAATACGAGATTCTTGAAATTCTTTTCAATATTCCCGAATACATTCTCTTCGTACGAATAAAGAGATGTTTAAAGTTGCAGTGAAAAATAGTAGAATGAATTAAATCGATATATTTATTATTGTTTTTCCGTTTGTATTATAACTTGGTCATATTAATGCGATTTGCAATGTTACCATATAACAAACATTGATATTGTAATTTATTATTATGGCAGTTATTATTTCGAAGATGTGAATGAAGTTGATATTTCGAGAACACGAATTCTTTGAATTCCATTCAATATTCCCGAATACATTCTCTTCGTACGAATAAAGAGATGTTTAAAGTTGCAGTGAAAAATAGCAGAATTAATTATATCGATATATTTGTTATTCTTTTTCCATTAATATTATAACTCAATCATATTCATGCAATTTTAAATATTACCACATAATAAACATTGATATTGGCATTGTTATTATTTCGAAGATATAAATGAAGTAAAGTATTAATTTAATTACAATACTTAATCTAAAATAATACGTATTACGACGTCGTATTAAGAAATATCGGTGATCCAGTTTTGATAGAAATTAATGTAATGAGAAGATTATCTATGTTAGATTATACATTTCGGCCAATGTTTATTCATTTGCAGTCAAAGAGTTAAGGATACAATCTATCAGCAAAAGCACTCCATGTAATTTGCAGATATGTCATCGAACCACGGGAGTAACAAAGCTTGAACAGTGTCAAGGTAAGGTTAGGGTTCGCAGGAATTGCAATCATCCCTTTTCCTCATCGCGAAGCAAAACAGATAACGTCAGAAGGGTCGAAGAGTGAGAAGCCGCACGAGACAATGATACGGAGCTAGGAATAATGGTGTGGTTTACCAGACACTATAAATTACTGGGGAATCAGCTGGTCTAACCGCCATTGACAGTTGCCAGCTGTAGTGAATTATCGCGAGGCCGAGTTAACGATAAGCTCGAACCCTCCAACAGATTACTTTGCTGTTTTTGCCAAAGATCGATCCGTCTTCCTACGTGCGGTTCAAATACCGTTCGTTCCGTTTCCCTACACGCGACCTAACCTTTCTATGCATGCATCTATAACCCAACCCAAGAAACCTTTTACCCGGCGCGCGCACTCCCCCACTACCTTTTCTTCCCACCACTGCTTTATGCCCGACTTCCGTGACGTCACAGTGGGACTAAGACCAATAGCGTGCTCGGAACAGGGAATGATAGTGGTCCTGCGCACAACGAACGCAAACTCGTACGAGCCGAGTGAAAGGTTTCCTGGGATGGGCTGTGTGTAACGTGCCTTTTGACCACCATGTAATAAAGCTGCTTACGAAACTCTTCCTTCTCTTACTCTTGCTTTTATTATTAATTTACGCTCGATAAACTCTGTATAGGTAGAACCGGTTTCTACAGAGAACGAGATTATCCACGTCACCGTTGGAAGATATTTATTTTCCCCGTATTTAAGAAACGCGAGAACACTGAAACCACGGCGCTGTTTATCTCTGTGTACTGACACTTTTTCGTGATTTATTGGTTCCGGAATAAAATACGAATTAATTGCAAGCAACCTGGAGAATGTCTGCATATTTTTTAGTATATATTAGTACATGTATCATGTTATGTAAGATAACCATAAATGTTGGCATATGTACTGTAGGTTGTCCACCCGAAATTAAACCTTTTGCAGATCTTATTTTTTTCACCTTTTTGCACTACGAATTAATCATTTTACGGATCATATTCACATTTTTGCAAATCAAGTTATCCTTGTCTCAAAGCAAATTCACAAAAGGTTGAATTTGATTTGCCAAGGAGTGAATTTGATTTGCAAAAGGGTGATTTTGATTTGCAGAACGGTGAATTTGATTTGCAAAACGGTGAATTTGATTTGCAAAACGGTGAATTTGATTTGCAAAACGGTAACTTTGATTTGCAAAAGAATGACTTTGATTTGCAGAAGGGTGAATTTGATTTGCAAAGCGGTGAATTTGATTTGCAAAAGAATGACTTTGATTTGCAGAAGGGTGAATTTGATTTGCAATATGGTGAATTTGATTTGCAAAAGAATGACTTTGATTTGCAAAAGAATGACTTTGATTTGCAGAAGGGTGAATTTGATTTGCAATATGGTGAATTTGATTTGCAAAAGAATGACTTTGATTTGCAGAAGGGTGAATTTGATTTGCAATATGGTGAATTTGATTTGCAAAAGAATGACTTTGATTTGCAGAAGGGTGAATTTGATTTGCAAAGCGGTGAATTTGATTTGCAAAAGAATGACTTTGATTTGCAGAAGGGTGAATTTGATTTGCAATATGGTGAATTTGATTTGCAAAAGAATGACTTTGATTTGCAAAAGAATGACTTTGATTTGCAGAAGGGTGAATTTGATTTGCAATATGGTGAATTTGATTTGCAAAAGAATGACTTTGATTTGCAGAAGGGTGAATTTGATTTGCAATATGGTGAATTTGATTTGCAAAAGAATGACTTTGATTTGCAGAAGGGTGAATTTGATTTGCAATATGGTGAATTTGATTTGAAAAAGGGTGAATTCGATTTGCAGAAAGGTTAATATGATATGCAAAAGGATTAATTTCGACTGCAAAACCTGTATATCATTGAATACAGTTATCATGTCAGTTATAACTAACCAATGAAAATCCTGGGAATGCAATTATGATTGAAATAATACTGCCTTCATATATTCAAATTATGAGTGCCAATTACATTGCGAAATTGTACCTCATTTTTTATAAACACGGTATTAAGAAATTAATTCCAACTATGCGAGCGAAGTGCACAATATTGAAAGACGTATAACACAATTGATTCACCAATAAAACCATTTTAATAAATCTTTGTCTGTTCTTGAAAGAGAATGCTGATCTCTGATACTCGAAATATATCTTTGGTCGATTTCATTCAAAACTACTTTACTTAATCCTTAAGAACTTTTTATGGAGTCCAAACATTTTATATAAACTTTTTTCCGTTCTTGAAAGAGAAAGCAAATTCCCGATACACCAAATACATCTTTGCACGATTTCATTCAATAATGCTTTAATCCTCAGTAATTTTTTATGGAGTCTAAGTAATATAGCGCACGAGAATAAAAAATGTTTAGACCAGGATCCGACAAAATCCGACGATTGAAAGTAAATAAAAGGAAGAGGATTGTTGCAATTATTTTCAGTGTTCCGTCGTGTAAATAAATTTCGAACACTAAGTTAAGCCATGCATGAAATGCTTGCCAGATTCTGGCGACAGTTTCGTGGTTTGCCACCCACCCTTTTCCTCCCTGATCTCCTTCGTCCTTTCTTCACTCCTCCCCCCCCCCTTCCCCTTCCCCAACCGCTTACATTTGACACGTTAATCTTGAATATTCCATCAGTTATTTCTAGACGTGGTTGTTAAAAGGGTTCGCGTGACCTGGCGTTAATTATTCCGAGGGTCGGTGTACGGCAGAAATAAAATACATGGCGTCCTGTGCTCGACGTATCCGAAAAGGGGTGAATCACCTGGAACTCGATTAAAAAGATCTGCCTCCACCCATTCGAATTTCTTTCATTCTCTTTCAAGCAGCCGATTTAATTAATCCGTTTATAACGCGTAACTTTATTTCCAGGGGCAAGTACGGTCTTAAACAAACTGCTGTGATTTGATCTTGTTTTCTTACTGTTTCTTGTTTTGGAAAGGAAACAATTCGGGAGTGGAGAACTTGTTCGCATCGAAAGTTAGGCATTTGATGTTTTCGAAAAGGGAATTATGGCATTGGTGGATCTTCGGTCAAGGATCATAGATAACGATGATGATTATCTAATAGAATAATGTTTAATATGAAAAAATGAACGGAGTTTCATTAATAGTATGCGAAAAAGAATTGATTCCTTTCCTGTATCCCTAATAATTGATAAAGATTAGTATAAATATCTCAGGCGCGCAAATATCAAAACAGTTTCCTATAAAATTCCTTTCCTATATCGAAATAATGTCTCGAAATATATCAAGTTTTTCCATAAATTCGATTTTCATTTCCTGCTTAACCGTTTGACTGCTACTCGGCGCATAAGCGCTGCGTTCATTTGTCTCGAAAACCGCGACGCAGCGCTTTTGCGCTGCGAGTTTCCGTGTGTCTTTAACACCTTACGCCTTTAAAAACAATTTAATGTTTATTTTTTCTTATTCACAATCACAATTAATATTGTTTCTTTATAATACGAAAAGAATGATTAAAATTGATTGATATTTGTCCAAACGAGAGTGTTTTATTTGACATCAAGTCAAAATATGTCCCGCAGTTTTCGTGCGTTCTTGCAAGAATTGCTTAGCAGTCAAACGGTTAATATACTATATATCCCGTAACAATTACCTATCAACTACTAATTATACTCAATTCAATATCATTCGTTTCAATTCGTAAAAAAACAGTTAAAAAACATACAGAATGTTTCCCATTCAACAAAACCACGGAAGCCTACCATGCAACCCAATAATAAATAACAAAGTGTTGCTTAACCACCGAAGAATCCTAAAAATAATAACTTCTTGAAAGTGGGCGAACATCATAGCGTAATGATAAATACAAAATTCACACGAGCTATTCTCTCGCTTATTGTTACTCGCGACAGGGTTGAACACGGAGGTCTCATAACTTTACCATAAAAACACACCCTTCCCACGAGACACAAACTCATCTGGTCTGTACTCATTTCAAAATTGCTTTCCTTCCTAAATATTTCAGTGACATGCGAAGGAAGTTTCTTCCTTTTTCTGGGAAGAAAATAAAGCATGAAGTACAGTGGACTCACCGTCCGGTACAGCGTGGCTGGTCATCAGGAAATTGACGCACGCGGCGCCGGTTCCGTGGCCGATTAACGTCACGTTCCCAGGGTCACCACCGAAATAGCCTATGTTCTCCTGCACCCAATGCAATGCCGCGATTTGATCCATCAGTCCGTAATTCGCTGGTGACCGTAAGTGCGAATCTGTGTTAGCATTTAGAAAGCCTGTAATCAAAACAAGCATGCTTACGGTTAGTACGGCTACCAGACACTGTCTCCTCTATTGACGATCGTGTACCATCGGCATTGCACGATCGGTCTGAAATAACCGAGCGATCATGACCGTTGCTAGGATTAATTCAAATCGATGGATCAACTAACGATAGCCGAACCATGGATTACTCTCTTCGATAGAGGCTATAAATTATTCTTTATGACCACCGAGGTACGTGCCACGATTCCGGAATCGTATAGTTTTGAAAATCATCCCGTTTAGTAAGTCCCCTTTATTATATGGAATAAGATAGAAATGTTTATAGGATTCGACGTATTAGCACATTTATGATGTCATTATTAAAGTGTGATGTATTGTTTAATACATTTATATCCTGAGGAATAAAATGCGTTATCTTGTGGAAGGTTGAATTTAAGGATAATTAGATGTAATGGATTCGTTTATGTTTTACTTGTGAAGCCTGCGAAGTAGGAATGATCTGAGTATAAAAGAGTTGTTAATATGTACTATATAGTTTTAAGCGGCTATTAATAAGGCCAAGAGTTTCAACGAAAACTTCTTTATTTCAATTGTTCGACGAAACGTTTCGATAAGGTAGTTCTTATCCTCTTCAGTCGATTAAACTGTTCCAAGAAGTCCTAGGATGTGGATTTTACAATAATTTGTCCTAGGTGCTATCGTCTCGGATGTTGGTTGAGACTGAAAGGTCTCAGAAAGGTTGAGAAATAAAGAAGTTTTCGTTTAAACTCTTGGCCTTATTAATAGCCGCTTAAAACTATATAGTACATATTAACAATATTACGGCCAACTTCAAAATTCAAGAAAATTAATAAAAGAGTTGTGTAATTTGTTGGTTTATATATGTTTGTATATTTATGATCCTCCGCGAAAGTTACGGTAAGTTGAAATATGATGGCGGAAAGAATCTTCCGTGGGCAATAAAAAATGCTTGTCTGGTATATATGGAAGATTTTGTCTAGTGTGACAAAAAAACTTCTATGTTCTTTATGTTATTTCCTATTCTTTAGTCTTCTTCCGACAGGCACACATAAAACCAAGATCCTTATATCTTCTTATATGGCTTTATGTTATGTACCACGTATAAATACGCGTATATACTTGCGGGGGTAATATACAGTTTGTAATATTGACGACAAGGGGGAGCAGAATTTCCAAGGACATGACCCCTCAGCTTAACTAGGATCTTGGATATTTATTTTCTACTTGAATCGCCCCTCCAATTTCGAATCCCAGGGAGCTCGAGTTATACTCAACCCTCTGCAGCCTAAACTTTGTATCTAGTGCTATAGTGCTATAGTGTGCGACAATATGATAGCCGATTTAACTTTTTCGAGTGTGCAGCTATAAAAAAAAATATCAATATTGTAGGGGAAAATCCATAGGACACTATTTGGCTCATGGAACTTGGCGCCATTCGTTTGTTTAAACGACCGAGTCATCTTGGCACTTATTAGCCGCGACCGCTAGATGGCCGATTTTTGGGCCCTGCGAGAAACAGGGACTCTTTGTTCAGAGGGGGTGTAAGTTACCTCTCCTCATTTTGGAAACGTTCTCCTCCTTCAGTGTTCTAATTGTCAGTTTTTATAACGCTCAGTCGTCCTACAATATTTTGGATTGAACGTTGAACTACGATTGAACTGAGTAGTTACTTTTAGTTGGACCATTTCTCACGCAACCCCAACTACATTTCGTTTCCACCGCTGCTTTATGCCCACATTATGTGACGTCACAATGGGACTAAGCCAATAGCGTGTTCGGAAAAGCAATGGTAGTGGGGACCTGCGCACAACGAACGAAAACTCGTCCGACCTGCGGTCCAACTAAAAGTGACTCCTCGGAAAACATTATTGAAAATGTTTAGGCCGATTAGGCAGAAATACTTCTTCAGCAGGAAAGTAATTTAACACGGAAGAACTAAAATGTAAAATTCTTGAGAAATGGTGTAATTTAACACAATAGAAAATTATATGAATTGATACCAGATTGTTCAATAGAACTATTACAAAGTCGAAGATGTAATAAAAAGTATGAATAAATTATTTATTAACTGTATAGACATATTTTAGATACGTACAATGTGCTACCATTTTGTACCACCAATTCTCCTCCTTTTTCAATCCTTTGCTAATTCTAGTGTTAACTGCTGCGTAGTTAAATGAAATAAAACAAAATGACCGAACATTGATGCATAAGAACGATAACAGAGACTCATACTACTTGCTAGCGTGCTCCGGTAAATAACGCAGTTATCTGTCGAGTGAAAACTGGCGGGCTATTTCACTTATTTCTTTAAGGAGAATGAGAATTAAGAATACGGGACTTGTAATTCCCAGTTAGAGCAAGGAGATTAAAAAAAAATTCTACCATGAAATACACACCTTGGAAACGTCAGCGTTAATTAAAAATTTAACCGACCGAGTAATACGTTCCTAATATTTTATGCACCGAGAAATGCCAGACCACTGGACGTAATTACTGGGATACCTGAAATTACTATCCTGCAAGGATATTGCATTATGACTTATGGTCTTCGCCATTTTAATCCAAAATGAAATTGTTTAATGTATCTACTAATAAGTCTTTATACCTATTATTAATAATACATATTATTTATCTATATGTGTTTGATGGGTATCGGCTATATGTAGACCAAATGTAAAATTTAAACTTCTTTATTTTATCGTCGAAACGTTTCGGCAATGGTTTTTTTGCCCTCTTTAGACTGAAGAGAAATTATTATTGGACCCATTAATAAACTATTGATTACTATATTATTTATCTATACAGGAATACTACTTCGTAGTACTTTCATTAAAATATCTCCTAAACTAATGTTTTTAGGTAGAAATAATTTGTTACTATTTTATAGAGAATCACAAGCTAAATCGACTGGCGCATTAAGATATATATAATCCCGTTAAAAAAACGATAATGACTTTCAAATATCCTCTACAAGTATATTAATAAAAATGATAATTATATCGAATAATGTGTTCCTTGAAACCATTCAACTTTTGTCTGAAAGATTTATCGATACAATTAATAGTTTCGAAAATATATCAACTTCCAGTTTTAGGGGAATTACATTGTATATTCAGACATAATATCTTGACTATTTCCTGCGCATCATAAACTTGAGATTTTTGCTTTTAATGGTACCTTTTTAAATGGCCTTTGATTTATAGGTTTAAAGAAGGATAACCCAGGTTGGGTGATTGCAGTTCAAACAGGACTTTACTGAAATCCAGTATTTCAGATAGTTCCAGGAGACGATCGGGGACAGGTTTGGCGCATTTTTCGACGTGTCGAGGAGCCTTTCCAAATCATCGATTTGGCAAGCCTTCCAGGAAACCGACAGCGCAACATCGTTGACCCGGTTTCGAGAGTAGAAACGCCTCTCTCGTTAAGGTTTCGAATACCCTAAAGTTAATCCGCGATAGACACGATGATGTAATAATGCTCTTCATAATTAAAATTATTCACCTCGATGTGTGAGTCGACTGGCGTACGGAGAAAGCACAATGACGAGAAACAACAGCCTTATCGAAAAAGTTCAGCTAGGTTATTATATATTATTGTTATTATTATATTATTATATCATTATTATTCTTATTGTATAGTTATGAGTCAAGATCATTTTAAAAGCAAAAATCTAAAGTATTCCGTGCAACAAAAAATAAGGTAAATGTTATAATACCTAGACTAGACTAGAAATAGATATGAAACACTTCTTTTAACCCTTTCGATATTAACGACGACTATAGTCGTCCAGAAGAATGTCGAATTAATTCCTAACTTACGTTACATTGAGCAGAGCAGAGCCTGTTATCTCCTTGGTTACGTAGTACTGTTGTAATATTATAATTATTATAATATTATATGCGTCGTAATTGTTCCGTAGAGTGTCAACGTATTTGTCACTCGACTGTCTGTACAGAGAGTATAATAAAAATTTGTGTTTGGTTACAGTATTATTAATATTGAAATGCATCTGAAAAATTAAACCCATTTCATAAAAATATATTAAAGTTTAGGATACAATGTACGTGAAGCATCAAATAATTTGATTCTAAAACAGCTGTGCATTAAAATTAGGATATTCTGAATTTCAAATGAATCACAATAAAACTAGAGACAACCGACCGTAAACAATAATTCATAATTAAATCTATTTGCTTCGTGTCCAAACTGACATAAAATTAATTT
This sequence comes from Nysson spinosus, assembly GCA_910591585.2. Lineage (NCBI taxonomy): Eukaryota > Metazoa > Arthropoda > Insecta > Hymenoptera > Crabronidae > Nysson > Nysson spinosus. The sequence goes on from OU342847.1 coordinate 2,041,611, forward strand.
CTGAAATATATACAAAGCCCAGTAATAAATAACATCTAATTCTCTGTACGCATCCTACCATGATATATGTAATAATAAAGAATGGGAATTCTCATTTAAGAATTTTGACTTGAGTCCCATGAGGCCCAGAATCAATGAGCTCATCTGATAGCCAGATTTAAGTCCTAAAACTCTGCCGTTTAATGTTTTCAACGAGAATATTTCCCTATGAGATATTTCACCGCTTCCCTACTTTTGGAACAGCCTGTATAAATGCGACGAAATAATTTGGAAATACATTGGAACGTCGCACGCGTTGTAATACGTGTGAAATTGCCAGGAACAGTATACGAATTTACATGTAATTTCGGGGGATGGGAGTACATGACAGAAAATGGTAAGAAGTCGGTAATGTCGGGAATATAACGCCGAGAAAACGTGCAACGAATTTCTTTCGTATAATTGTACGCCGGTGAATATCTTTCCTAGATAATTTTACCCTCGTTCCATGGAACGTGGATAAATTAATCCCCCCCCCCCTGCCCCGATGAACGATCGGGGTTTTTCCTCCGCGGTTTTATGAAGTCGCACTCTTAGAGTCGTTAGACGTTCATGATTAATAGTGAATTCCTAACCTAAATGGCGAAAAGCTTTCAAACGATCATTTTCAGTTTTCTTTAACAGAAAAGGAATATTAACAAGTCGCAGAGTGCAAGTAAGTTCTTAATCATTCTAACCAATACTGAATACTTGGAATACTTAATGAACGGTGTTGCAACAATGTTAAATAATGAATACAGTTGATAAATCTTCGGAAGTAATGTGTTTCCAGGGAAATTTTATTACAGAGATTCTAAAGTATCCGTTCATTGCGAACACTTTTCAAATAAGTTTCTGGGCGTTGCAATTCTTTCCGTAAACATTCTACGGGAAGAGATATTTTTTTAAAAAACGTGTATAAGTTCGAAGAGAAACTTTTTAAGATGAAAGATATTTCTTTATTTCGATCCTTGATTGGTAGATGTACATACATTCTTTCAACTCATTCTAAATTATTGACGTTATCTTCACAAATTTTTGAAATACAATAGATTGCTGAAACTCGTTTGACCGATTTTCAGCAAAATTGCCTCTGTTAAAATGAATATATTTTTGTTATTAATTACTCCAATTCGTTCAAACTTGGTATAAATAAACTGTATACTAGTTTTTATTTACAACAAGACATTTATTGCAAAATCACACACGCATCACTTGATTCAATGAAATTCATTAAGACTAAGGGTATGAATACTTATGAGACTGACTGTATATTTCATCGAGATTTCACGATTTTTGCTAGTTTATTATTTGGTAACTTATTGGATGTTTTGATGTACGAGAACACTTTTCATGGAAATTACCGAAGCACTGGTAGCTACTTTATTACTTTCCGATAAGTTTCGACCCGTTAATTTCGAGTTTTCGTATATTAGCCCGTAACAATATTTCTAGTTTTCCATACATACAAATGCCGATTTATGGAAGCTATAAAATTCGGCACTAATTCTTTTCCTACACAATCGCATATTTATATCACAGAAAGAGTAATCAAATACAGTCAAGTCTCTTTTTATATGTACCTTTTTATCCCTTTCGCCTACAATATCGTGCGAGACTCGTGGTAAGGAAATCGGGCCGAACATAAGAATCACGGTTGAGAGCCGTGGTACGTCGATCGGGCCAAACGTAAACAACACCTGCCAGGCTCGTGGTTTGTAGATAGGACTCGACGTAAACAGAACGGCTCAGACTCGTAGTTCATTTTCGCCGATGTCTTTTTGTCTCGGTTACGTGTTATTCTTGCCGAACCGTGAAACGGCTCGACGTGTGATCGACGTTGCTGTTGAATATGGCACGCACCATTGCAAATTAAATCGTAGGGCAAGAAGTTAATACGGTTTTGAGGTTACGCGGTGAAGCAAGGAAGTAAGAAAACGTAAGTAATCCAAGAAATTTATTCAACGAAACAGCTGAATGCGTGTAAGCTACCTCTTTTACGCTGCTTGTATTTTAACCCTTTGCGGTTGGTGTCCCCGTAGCGGGGACATTTTTAAATAGTCGTAGAAGTCAATAACCCCGAAGCGGGAACCTTCGGGAACCTTACGTATTATAAGTAGTATTAAATACAACAAATCAGTTTCAACAAATTCTGTGTGTTTTAATATCCATATATTGACTTTAAATCCTGTACGGAAAAGTAATTGCGAAACGATAGATTTCCTCCGACCTAATGGTACTCCCAAAAGCGAAATCTGCCGATCGCAAAGGGTTAATAAGTTATTCCTGATTTTACTAAGAAAGCTGTATCTGTATTCTGCTGTTTTTATGCGGGATTCTGTGGAACGTATCCACCATATAAAAAGAGACTCCTTTCTAATAACAGATTTTAATACAAAATATTCTACTCTGATTCGCGTGATTCTAGAATGTGAGATTCAAAACATGTACTATGTGCAAATTAATCGCAGTTTAAGCGCATAAATCTACTTCCGCTGAATACCTCATTATTTATTGCTTATCATACAAGTTTGTTGAAATTCTGATTGCTTCGATCTCGATTAAACCATGTTCTTGTCCTTATAATGATTTAGGGTCTAACTAATCCAGAAATATATTTATAATCATATTCCAAACCGATATTAGCATATCGTAAACGTTACAAGCATAAAACATTTATGATAGAATCGGCCTTTTAATTATTCCGCGAAACTTATCGGGAGAGCTTTGTATAAATATGTTGCGTGTTATACGAGCGGCATTCGTTACGAGGATAGATTGCTACGGAAATATCCTTTGGCAAACGTCAAAGGACATTTTTAGCGTGCAGGTTTTCTACGGGTATATCTGGATTATAGGAAAAACGATATTCTTGGACTTGGAGGATATAGAGCATGCAAACTGTATCCGGATTATATAAAATTATTAGGACAGGATATTTAATTCATATAGGAAATATAAAATTGTTGATAAGGAAAAAATAGAATTTATAGATCTCAAGTAGCCGTTTAATCCTGCGGATGATTTATTAATAAGCTCTGTTTTGATTTTAGAGATTTATTGATGCGCGGCAATATCGATATGCTAGATCAAGGTTTTGTACCACAAATTAACCCTTTTGCAGATCATATTCATGTTTTTGCACTACAAATTAACTCTTTTGCAGATCATATTCAACTTTTTTCACTCCAAATTACTAATTTCCTTGTTAGCGTACATTTATTTACATATTGTATCTTCGGAATTTCGCGTAAATCAGGTAACAGGATCAACTAGGAATAGTTGAAGGTTATCGATGACCACCGATGCCAATATTACTAAAACTCGAATCAAATATACCACTAATAATCGCAAAACTTTCTATATTTTTAACGTCCTATTTTAAAATAGGACGTAAAGTAATGAACGTAACGTACAGCCTTTAACCCTTTCGCTGCGGAGTGCTCAGAAAAGAATAGCTCTCTCCGCAGCAGGCGCGATAGTAGAAGGTTGTCCGCGCGATAACATCGTTCCTAAAACGGTGTGCGGAGCGAATTTTGAATAACAATAATATTAGCCAAACAATAATAATAATAATAAGAACAATATCAGTAATTTTTAATAATCTTTAATAATCGAAGACAAACGAATTAATGGCCATTATTTTGCAGTTATTAATAGCAAAAAATGCAAAACAAATGCACGGCGCCTAAAGGCGCTGTTCGCTGAGGAGAAGCGTCTATAATTGAGCGCCTAGAGGCGCTGTTCGCAGCGAAAGGGTTAAACAGTTTTATTTTTAGAAGTTATAATACACGTTACGGATGCGTATCGCGCGGTATTGCATAATGCAGATTTCGTCTCGGCACTCAACGTCTTAATTGAACCCCCTTCTCGTATCGACGGTAAAAATTCGATCTGCTCGCTCGATATTACAGTTTTGGGTATCGTGGCGTCCATGGCAGGGAGGGTAAAGGTAGGATTGGTATAAAGTAGAAAGAGGGAAACTAGAATAGGAATAAACCACCGGTCATATCCCATTTGATATTCAACCTCCGGCGTATCTGTCGCGCCGCGCTTCCGTGTCTCCTATTCTTCTCGTTACAATGGAACTGCTGAACGTTACTCGTTGATTTAAATTTTCCGGTACACGAGCGTACATTGGCTCACCTGGATATCGGTGTGCGCGATGCTCGACCGGCACAAAGCGTCGCATCACTTTTGCGGCTCGATGAGAAACGAGCAAAAATGAACGTAGAAATTGCGGTTACGAAAAGGTGGGAACGTGTGTATGGCTCGGTGCAACCAAAAAGAAAAAGGGAAAAAAGCAAAAAAATACGGGAGCCTGCCAAACCGGTGGGGAAGTTTCCTGAAAGTGGGCTCTCCTCGCTTGAATATTGTAACGACGGAATCAAATTGCAATATTTCAGCTTCTTTTTTTATTTTCACCCTTTTTTTTTACCAAGTACCGACTGACACGTTTTTCGAACTGAACGGTTGTTCACGTACTAACGTTTTGGTAACTATACCATGAGAGTTATATGGCGATTTACTATATTTTTATACGGACACGAATTTGTATAAAATTGATACGCACTGTGTGCTGATGGAAAATTGAGTATAAAAAATGAGGTTTTAAATAGTGTGGAGAAACATGGTTGCCCTAGGCTCCCGTATCGTTTGTGCGAGCCGAAACGACCGGGAAAAATAAACGAGAAAACTGAATCTATTCGTGACGGACCTGTAACCTGGTTTCGCTTCATTTCCATGGAAAATTAGTGCCGGTCACTAGAAAAAAATTGGAATTCAGCGTGATACGTTGTTTTTTTTTAGTCTAGATTCTTGTTTTAAAGCCAACCTCTTCCGCGTGAAAATACTCCAATGATTTTTGGAAAACAAACTACAGTCGAGTCTCTTATTATGCGGTAGATACGTTTCACAGAATTCCGCATAAAAATCGCACAAAGAAAGATAAGCTTTCTTGGTAAAATTAGGGGCAATATTTTGAAATTCCAGCAGCACAAACGAAGGTAACTTACACACATTCAATTGTTTTCTTCTGTTTATGCATACAAAGATTTTTAATTCCAACCAGAAAAGCTTTATTTATGTATAGGAATTATTCTCTTCTCCATAAAAAGAAACGAAAACAAATGGATAAGCGCATTACGTGGTTCAAACTTCCTAGATTTCTTGGATTACTCATATTTTTCTTGCTTTTTCGCTTCACCGCATAACTGTAAAACCCCACTAAAAAGATACGCATAAAAAGAGACTCGAATGCACATTTGTTACGTCGTTGTAGAGCAACTCCTCTTGGACTTTAATTACTGTCTGCTTCTCGTAATTCGTTCGAAACCTTCGTGCGCTCGAAACACTGATTACAGGAGACATTACCTTCATTTACAGAAGTTCAAATTGAATCTACGAAAATTCTCTTAGAGTGTAGAATCGCAATTAATTTCGAGGAGGCATTACCGCGGCTTCTATTTCCGGGATAGGTATTAAGGTCCCTGGGATACAACCAGTAAGTTTTAGACATCGAAGAATCGCAGTGACGTCATTCAAATATGTATATCATACCACGAAGACGAGGTAACCGCCATATATTGCTAAAGAGATGAGAATACCGTTCGGTTCTGTCGCGGAGGCAGAGAGGTGGAGTCAAGAATTTAGTTTGGTGAAACGGAAGACCTGGCCGTAATGAGTTTCCTATTAGATTTGGTTGCCCGGGTTGCCAGGCAACCCGCCGGAACTTTCAATCCCTTTAGTGTTCGTCCCCGCGTGGCCTTAACACCAAACACACTTCTTCTTCTTCTTCTTCTCATCTTTCTCCTTCTTTTCCTTCTTTTCTTACTTCTTCTTCATCTTCATCTTCTCCCTCTCCTGTTCCCTTTTCTTTCTACTTTCTACTTCTTTTACTTCACTTTACTTCGGGACTACGTCAACCAAACAGTACAAGATCAAATGTGAAGTAACAAGTTCTCAGAGACTTTTCAGACGCGTTAATTGCCCCGTTAATGACTTAGCTTACTCCATAATACGGGCTCGGCTTAAGATCACGTTCGCCAACTTACTTTGTAGTTTAACGAAAAGCGATATCAAAGTAGCGGATAAATGTTTTTACGTGGGAATTTATGATATTTGAGGAATAGTTATGTTATACATATATGAATAGATGGACGATTATAGAAGTAAAATCATGTTATGTTTTTTTTTAAACATTATTGTAACACTAGAACTACCAAAGAGGTCGAAATGACTTGTCCGACATTTTTAGTTAAATTATTCGAATATAACGCAAGTAATTGAATCCACTAATTAACTTAAATCCTCCAGTTATTATTTATATATAAATAAATGTGTCAAAATGTGACCAGGATCAAATATTAATTTTTGTTTTACTTTTTTGCGTATTATGGTATTATAATTCTGTATAAACGTGTTATTTATTAAATAAGACATCAGTGATTAATATCAATTACTATAAAATCTATAATATCGAAGAAAATACAATCCGAACTGTAATAACAGGAGCAAGTTAATAAAAGCAAACTAGTTGAGCACACAAATTATTATAAATAAATATATTCAATTAACAAAACTTGAAACAAACAACCCGACTATATTCCTCAACCCCTCATTAAAACTGATCTTGCAAATGTAGCGATACTCAAACTCAACAATCAACAAATCAACAATCAGAGAGACTTTTCTATTGAAAATGTATAGATCAATAAATTTTGCAAATCTTCCACATTGCTCGGATAAAAATCGAGGACGAATAAACCGGGATTTTGTGTAGTTCAAAAAGCTCGGTTGTAAATGACCACTCGCGGAAGTACCATTTAAATAGTCGAATCATTTCAGTGTAGACAGGAGTAGCAATATTACACCGTGTAGAGCGAGCCCTGTTCCGCAATTTTAACCCGTGTATCGTCCGGTTGAACTGTAATCCCAAAACGAGTAACTAGTTCCTCGTGACCTGCCTCGATACACAGAGAAGTAACAAGCTAATGGCTACACTCGGCTCATCGGAGAGGGCGTAAGCCGCGTTCACATTACGCGACCGAAGTTTCGACGCACGTAATTAAGAGAGGTTAGGAGATATGTACAATGTACATACATACGTCGACGATCAACCTACATCGTCCCAAGCGTGATACATTTCTGGAACTGGGTGACCAACTTTAAACTCGTTTGCATACTCGAAGAGTCATGGGATTCGAATTAATACGATCTTCCGACATTGTGTCTTATTTCTGAGTTTATTTGAAGGCTAATTAATGGTGGGAGTTACCCGCCCTCTTCCCCGAACTAATCTTTAAAGCACTGATTTACATGAATTAATATGAAACCAGGATCTTGTTTCTCTGTGTTTAATGCAGAATACAGTTTTTCTGAGTTGTTGTGCTGAGCTTTTGTACTGTTTTTGTGAATTTTCTATGCAATTGTAAATATGTTATTGCACTCCCATTTCACACTTTTGGAAATCATATTCAACTTTTTGGAGTCGTGCTTAGCTTTCTTGTTGTTATTGTGAATTTATGTATGCAATTGTATAATAAATATGTAATTATGGATTATGACGGTAATAATTATATAGGTTTTGAATAAACTTTATTTTAAAATGGAACTTATTTATGACTCAGCCTAATAACTTCTTTCTAGTTTCTTAGATATTTTCTCCTTAACTAAACGAATTACATTAATCAATCGTCTAAATTAGTTGAATTAAGGATGAAATGTCATTTTCAATCAGATATCCGCAATTTCTACTTCCGTCTTCCCGTTATTTTCGAACATTTTGCATTATTAAACAGCTTGAAGTTTTGTAAAGTTTTATACGAGTCTACGCCTCTTGTAAAACTTCTTCGATATCACACAATTATTAGTTGGAAGCTAGATTTAATAATCATAAAAACAAACTCTGTTTTGTCCGCTTTTTATAACGCGCTGTATTGTCACTTCATTTTTACAGATATGAAGTTATTATATCTTCCCTAAAAGTTGTTACATTACCGTGCCAGGAAGGTACAAGTACTTTAATACTTCAGGTTACTACTTTATTTTTACCGCAACAAAACTTCGGAATGTGTGCGATTCTATTTAGTTTCCTAAAAATCCTCACGCGGAAAAATGTATTTAAACGAGACAAGAACACGTGGCCCTTTTACGAAAGTTGAAGTTATGCTTTCCAAAAAATGAGAAATCTTTTCTACCGTGTAATATTCCTCCACAACATGTTGTTTTTAGTTTATGTAATTATTCTGAGATGATACGTAATTTCAGAGCTCGAGCTACACTGTAAACTGACTATCATACATAGTTCCCCAAATTGAGTCTTAACGAAATTCTGCTTTAATTACTGACATTTATATCAAGAGGAACTTAATTTATTAAAATTTGAAATACATGAAAATTGACGTAAGTCCAAACGATTTTTGGCGATATTTAGCTAACGTAAGTGCTTTTTAGTTATACGATTTTTAGTTAAGGGATTTATAGCTAAACGATTTTTAATTAAAGGATTTTTAGTTAAACGATTTTTAGCAAAGCGATTTTTAGCTAAGTGCTTTTTAGTTCAACGATTTTTAGTTCAACGATTTTTAGCTAAGCGATTTTTAGCTAAGCGATTCTTAGCTAAGCGATTTTTAATTAAAGGATTTTTAGTTAAACGATTTTTAGCTAAGTGCTTTTTAGTTCAACGATTTTTAGTTTAACGATTTTTAGTTCAACGATTTTTAGTTGAACGATTTTTAGTTGAACGATTTTTAGTTCAACGATTTTTAGCTAAGCGATTTTTAGTTAAACGATTCTTAGCTAAGCGATTTTTAGTCAAACGATTTTTAGTTAAGCGATTTTTAGCTAAACGATTTTTAATTAAAGGATTTTTAGTTAAACGATTTTTAGCAAAGCGATTTTTAGCTAAGTGCTTTTTAGTTCAACGATTCTTACCTAAGCGATTTTTAGTCAAACGATTTTTAGTTAAGCGATTTTTAGCTAAACGATTTTTAATTAAAGGATTTTTAGTTAAACGATTTTTAGCAAAGCGATTTTTAGCTAAGTGCTTTTTAGTTCAACGATTCTTACCTAAGCGATTTTTAGTCAAACGATTTTTAGTTAAGCGATTTTTAGCAAAACGATTTTTAATTAAAGGATTTTTAGTTAAACGATTTTTAGCAAAGCGATTTTTAGCTAAGTGCTTTTTAGTTCAACGATTCTTAGCTAAGCGATTTTTAGTTAAACGATTTTTAGCTAAACGAGCATTTTCCGTTCTATACGTTAGATCTTCTCGATACAAACGAAATTGTAAGACAAGCGTTATCGCACCGCGTGAGCCTTTACAACAAGATATTTCCAATGAGCCCTGGCTCTCAAACAGTGAACAAAACAATGTTATAGAAAAGCTTAATTGACAATAGGGTGAATTTACAAAACCCATCTCTCAAATCTATTAAGAGACTGAGTGGATTACATATTAATCTCTACAAGCGAACAATGAATCCATTTATCAGTCTTATCATCCTATAAAATGTCGGTGGAATCTAACTCACCTAGGATCCCGAGCCTATAGTTTATCGTGACAACGACGACACCTCCGTAACTGGCCAATACGCTTCCATCGTAAGGGTTACCGCTGCTCCATTCGTAACTCTCTCCGTGCACGAACATGATCACCGGATATCTCCTGCCGCCGCCATCCCTTGCGCCAGCTGTAATCAATAAAATTATCGTGTGATCGATCGACACCGCTGACACCTGATAGTTCACGTCGCGCATCCTTAAAAGGCCATTTTTCAAAGCCGTCGCTCTATAAACTTTTGACGGCAAGGTAAAGGATTACCAGCGAGCTTACGTGCGGTGAGTAGACCATAGAAAGAACCGTTCTTGCTTCGGAATAGTTCCTCATTCAATAACAAATTCTCCCGTCAGATCGCCTTTTTTTACAATCCCTTTGTAATATACAAGGTGTCGCTGTTCTCGATACCATTTGTAAGACGAAGATCCCTCGAAAGGGGAAATGGCGGGGGAGGCATAGCCCCGACGGGACGACAGGCCCTAAAAGACCCGGAGTGGGGTTGAGGGTCCGTCGCCCAGCCGCCGAGGGATAATGCGCATAGAATAGAAATAGAATAGAGATCGTAGAGAGATCGACGAGAGGTCGAATAGAGATCGACTATCTAGAGATCGACTATCTAGAGATCGACTATCTAGAGATCGACTATATAGAGATCGACTATCTAGAGATCGACTATCTAGAGATCGACTATCTAGAGATCGACTATCTAGAGATCGACTATATAGAGATCGACTAGAGATCGACTAGAGATCATAGAACAGTCGGAGTATAGCTCGTAAGGAGCTATAGATTGATATAGATAGAGCTTTGTACAATAGTAAAAGCGATAGATATATATGTATAGCGATTACAGACTTTAGGATCAACAACGTCGGTATAGGTTGATTCTTCTTACACATTTGATACTTTTTACCACGAGACAGTATATCTCGGGAATATTTAACGACAAACTTTAATCTCGATGTGATCTTTCGAAAATGTATCTTACGTGAAATGTAAAACAATTAATTGGATGTATCTTTTATAAGCATTAGTTATATGTTACGTATCGAGTTGTTGACACGTCTCGTTAATATCGATTGTATTAAATGACGAACTGGAGGGCATTGTATCGAAGCACTATGACAGAACTGTAGTTGGTAACATCTCGTTGTAATGTTTCGTTCAATGACGGTGGATCGATCCGGGAAACTTTTAATTACGACTCCACTATTGAAAAATACAATAGTATATACATCTATATACTTCTCTGTATCGCTCTATTTTTCCACTCCGGTGAAAAATTGAGCACATCTATTATCAACGCGATATACGTATATTTCTGTGTGCATCACTGTTTTAATTATTGGTTGCAAATACTGAGAGCTCTTTTATTCGTAATCGATAAAAATCGAGGGAAACAAGTATAAAAAATACTAGGTAATAAATGATATAAAGGTAAACAAGTACATAAAAACATAAAATACCAGGTAATATATGATATAAAGATAAAAAGGTTTAAAAATACCAGATAATAATAACATAAAGTTGGATTTGCTTTTTTATGAGCAATAAGACTGTTGTAATGAAAATATGTACATAGTTCTACTTAAAAAAATTCGACGACCTTGAAATCTCGAAAAAAGTGACCTTGAAAGAAAATGTTCGACTATCCCCACAACTGCCCCTTCGAACCGAATATTCTTTTCCCCTGACATTTTTTTCTATCATAAAAAACAAGCGAGATATTTAAGGTGGTCAAGTTAGATGAAACACCCTGTATACATTTCTACGAGTCCCCGAAGCTCCGCGATTTGCAAATCCGTTTCGCGAACTATTATTTTCACCCCTTTCAATCAAACATTGATTTTGTCCAGACGAACAAATAATGCAAAATAATTCAAAATATGCACTTTTAAATTTATATTTTTAGAAACTGAAATTCTGCGGATATAAAAAAATACCTGTCGCTTAGCTTTTTAGTACTACAAGATACATATGTGAAAACGAAAACAAAATCGGAGGCGAATATCTACCTGGAGTTCCTTGTGTGACACGCGAATAACCTAAAACAATAGAAACTGTTCGTTTGCCGAGAAAAGCGCTGCGTGCGCATCCTTGGAGCTCTTACGAGAGGCTAGGTGATCTTCATGAAAGGGCAAGCTTACATTAGCCGCGTAAGCACTGTGTATCCTAACAAGGTTGGGTAATTTCATTCCTTTTACTTCAAACATTCAAAGGTTAGGGCTCTTGAATTTAAATTAATTTCTGCATCATGTGTCGTTTTATATGCAATAAAAGTAGCTGCAATGGACTGCTCGTTTCAAATGAATTGCCTCAATCCTAGAAACAGTAAAGATCCACTAATGTACTCTAAGTACATCCTCCAAATTGTAGATTAAAACTGTACTTAAGTTGTACCTTTTATTACTTGGAACGCACTGACGTTTCTTTAGTATTGGAAGTGTATTAACGACGGTTCTAAATGATTATTTACAGTCAATTAAATATTTAATTACGAGCCATTTACTGCATCAAAAATAGGAATCGGTTTTTTCGGCTATTATTAAATACAACCTTTAAAAACTAATTCTAGGCATCTCTTCCACTCGATGCTGGCCCATAAATATACCGATACTAAAAATACGAAAAACTAAATCGAGTTTCATCAAATATGCAGAAAACGATTGATTATTTTCCGGTACCCCACATATATCCAAATGTTTTCATAAATCCAAGATTTATTATTATGCCGATTCAGAATTAACTCGAATAATGAAACCCGAGTCATATAAAAGTTGCTCGAGAATAATTCTTCCGACCGAGTTGCTCGTTTCAGTACAACTCCCCAGAGTCGAATGTTAATGTTCAAACAATCGTAACCGCCTGATCGGATTCTTCGTGCAGGATTCGTGGTGCATTATCCGTGGACGTGCGGTGTATCGCATTTGATGTAATTAAAAGAGGGGATCGGGGATGGACGGGGAAGGAAGTTACGTCAATCGGATTTAGTATGCTAATGCGCGCCGGACACGTGAGTGCGATCGTTGCGGTGGCCAGGAACATCGGTCATATTTCAACAAATCACGCGTCGCCATCTCTCGCGCACGATATTGACCCTCGTAGTTCTACATTGTTTTCCCTCTGTATGTAATCCCGTCATTTTTTATCCGATCTTACGATTAACCCTTTGCGATCGGCAGATTTCGGTTTTGGGAGTACCAGTAGGTCGGAGCAAATCTATTGTTTCGCAATTACTTTTCCGTACAGGATTTAAAGTCAATATATGGATATTAAAACACACAGAATTTGTTGAAACTGATTTGTTGTATTTAATACTACTTATAATACGTAAGGTTCCCGAAGGTTCCCGCTGCGGGGTTATTGACTTCTACGACTATTTAAAAATGTCCCCGCTACGGGGACACCGACCGCAAAGGGTTAAACATACAAGCTTGGAAATGAAGCGACTCATTTTCACACATTTCTGATCTCAGAACTGTGGTAATTCTTAGGTCATTTATACAGGTTGTAGTTGAATACAATGTAAAATTGGGAACTAGGCAATTTGTTATGAAAAAAGTAAGAATAATATATAAAATAAAAGGTATTCGTTTAAGGCTTAGCTTTCCTGGAAATTGAGTTTGATAATTTGGTGCATAAGTATGCTGTTGCGAGTAATGTAACGTTAAGTTACGGTTCGTCGAGCAACGTAGAACGCGTATCGTGTTTGTAAACACGGATGACACGTATTTGAGTGTTAGGATTCTTTATCGGAATCCGGATAACTGAAATGTGAGATTTTAGAAAAGTTACGCTTCGGTCTCAAATCGTTTGAGTACGTTTTGAGTAACGTAAGTTATATATCGACTGAGTTGGTTTTATAACATTCGTTGTCAACATAACTTTATTTAACAAAATTCCGCGAATTTGTCCCATTAAGCGAATTGAAATTCCCCTACTTTCAATTACGACCCATATAAGAATAATGTATGATAACAATAAATTATATTATGATATTACAACCTAAATTATAGCCGCGTATTTATAGGATGAATGATATACTTAAAAATATTCGACCAAATGATAATTGTAATAAGCTACTTCATCAAGTTGAAAATCAAATTTTCGAGTTTTACATTCTTCCCTTCTTCTTTTGAAATCCTCCTATTTCCAATTCCGACCCCATATGTTCTCTTTGTACGTTTCTTGCAGTAGTTTCCGGTTACCTCTTGCGTCTAGGCTTTTCTTCCCTTGATCTCGATTTCCGTTTCCCGCTTTCTCTATGTTTCTATTGAAATCCCGCGTTCTCTATCTCCGTCGTCTTTTATACTTCTTAGACTCCTATTTCCCGGAATTTCAAGTGCGGATCGTTTGTGGCTTGAGAACATATCACGGGATAGATTGCGGAGCTTTTCGAAAAATATAACACGAATGTGCGATCTTCAAAGTTCTTTGGAAATAATGATTCATTTTATACATGAATATATTCAGCGACGTGTATGACACGTCCATCGCCATTATCCAGTAATACAAATATTTTTAATAGAAAATATAGTTCTTCTTTTTAAAAAAAACCAAACGATCAAAACTACGAGGACCCCTTAGATTAACTCGGAGATATTTTCCAAAAATGTGACTTGGACAAAATACCGGAAAAGGGGAGAACTTATCTTTTAATCTTATATCAAATTAATATGATGAAAACACTAATTGAAGACTCCTTGTAGAAAGCATTGTAAGTGCTAAAAGCCGAATTTTTAAATTTTGGCAATTTCAGCGCTTCCTACAAGGAGTCTTCAATTTATTAGGTTGGCAACTTAGTTCGCGAACTTCATTATAAATTACAATTAAACGAACTTAATTATATGAAATAATAACTGTACGTATCAAAATAATCGCACAAATGAGAGCTCTCGAAAAAGCTTAAGAAAACAAGTTTCTAGAACAGCTTGATTTGCAAAAGGGTGGAATTGATTTGCAAAAAGGTGAATTTGACTTGAAAAAGGGTGAATTTGACTTGCAATAAGGTGAATTTGACTTGCAATTAGGTGAATTTGATTTAAAAATAGGTGAATTTTATTTGAAAAAGATTGAATTTGACTTGCAATAAGGTGAATTTGATTGGAAAAAGGCTGAATTTGATTTCAATAAGATGAATTTGATTTGAAAAAGGGTTAATTTGGAGTCCAAAACCTATAATTTTAATCGAATGTATTAAGTACCGGAAAAGATACAAAAATACTTTATAAATATGGTTCTTATAAAACAGAAAAACATGGTACGAAACAAAAGGTCGCGAATTTAATTGCTCACCGAATAGTTTTTCAATAATTCAAATAATTGTACACTCTGAGTGTGCTTTGTGTGTACATACTAGTACTTAAGATTCACGAGGATCCTATGGTAGAATCAATTCCGTGAGTTTTCTTCAAACCGCAAGTAAGACGGGAATTGAAATCTGTCAAAGCCGGAACACGAAATTGGCGTGGAAAGAGGATTCCACGGAATCTTATCAGGAAGATTTGAAATAGAAACGATAATAAGATCGATATTGGGAGTAAGAAGTACACGACACCTGCCAATATTCCAAAAATTAATGAAGTGGATCGTCAAACAACTATTACTTCTCATATTGTTCCTATATTATAATTTCATAGCAAACCCAAAATCAAATCAGCAATTAATTCATTATTATATGCACGTACATACATACATATATACACACACATAATTAAATATAACTTACATACACGCTTCTACAAGAATCAGGAAATTAAACTACCGATACAAACAGAAGCTTTTAAAATTCACCAACGATCGGTTTGTAGAACTTGCGCGGGGACATTTAATCGTAAAGTAAATTTATTCACCACGGATTTTGAAAAGTGCAGGAATCCGATCAGCAAGGATAAATTTCGCAGGACAGTGTCTCGTTCTCGTAAGGTGCAGGATATTCGATTTTATCGGTCTCTACGATACATTATTTCAGTCGTGAATAAATTGACAGGAGCACTGTCAATATTTGATATGATGTGCAAACAATTTCATGTGCTTGGAACGCCTCTAACGGACTTTACATATTCATAAACCGGTACTCCATAGTTTGATCGCGGATGGTAAACGAGAAGTAAGAATCGACCTGCTCTTCACGCCAGATCGCTTTATTTTTCGCTCGTGCAGCGCCAATGATATTGCTTTATATCAATTTTATTCTAGATGTCATCCTCCCATTGAATTTTTTCACAATATTTTGGAACACGATTATTTGTAATTATTTGTAATTATTTGTAATATACAGGGTGTTTGAAAAGTCTGGAAACGGTCAATTATCTACTGGCAAGCATTTTTGTTGAAAACATTAAATGGAAAAGTTTTTATATTTTAATCAGACCACCAGATAAGCTCATTAATTCTGGGCACGGAGCCCTTATTTGGGCCCCACGTGACCCAAGTCAAACTTGTTAAATGTGTACTCCCACTTTTCACTGAAAATACAATGAAATCTAATTACATCCCATTACACCGCGACGTTAAAATATCAGTACAAAGACAGAAGGTTAAAAAGCTAGTGATTCTATTGTTCCACGTCTTTCCGTCCTTAATTTTCAAATCTATCGAACGTGACGACTTTGTTTTCTTCTTTCCTTCCTGAGTCCTTTACTCTTTCAAGTCATCCTTCTTCCGGACCGGAAACTGAACGAAACAAGACAAACTAAAGACGGCGATGCACGTAGGAAGTATAGCTCGAAACTTTTCGAACTTCCGAATTGAATTTCATAAATCTCGAAACCGATATGTCGCGGAAGTAGCCTCGATGTCTCTCGTCACCCTGTAATCAATTTGCGATTTGCATGTCGTCCAGAAACTGTCACTCACCAGAGATGAGAAACTTGATATCTTATTCTCTGAAAAAAATGATTTTCCATCTGTTCTCGCAGTAGGGGAATCCCCCGGTTTGTAACGTTACAAAGCTTCCCTGCTTTCTCTCCTCGTATCATTTTTTCTTTTTATTTAACCCTCGTGGAATTCGTGGACCGGGTTGGATATTAAACTCGCTACGCTGCCGCGTTATCAAAACGAAATTTCCCACGGACTTTTAATATCACATTTTCGTTACGGTTTGGTCAAATTAAGCGTCACCGGCGCCATCCTTTTTATGAAACTTCTTTCGAATGACTACCACCTGCGTTCGAAATCAGTCGTAATACAAACTTCACTCAAAAGTAGGGAGAGAACGTCATAATTATTCATTTTCATATTCGCGAACATTAATTTAGAGAAGTAGTACAGTTACTTTTATACAAAGTGCGTACATGCTAGTACTATTTATTCTAAATTCAAAAGCTTTTACAAATAGAAATTTTATGAAAATAAGTGCGCGACATTTTTCAAAATGCGACGTTGCAGCATGTTATTTGATGTTTCGTGAATGTCAAGGTTACGTATTAATTTTCAAATTCGAGTTTCGTTTAAGTGAATAATAAGTCATTTAGTGGAAGTAAATCATTTCATAATGAAAGATATAAGAACGCAAAAATTAATTAAATAAACGGTTAAACACATTCGATCAGAATTCGAATTATACCCATAAATTAATGCAATACATTTAACTGTATTAATCGTATTTCATTTATTAAATATTTCCATTAAATGTCCACCAAACGAACGCGCTCTCAAAATCGTTTATCGCATCTTATTTCCGATAAAAATAATTCTATTAAATTTAATAATAATATAACCGTATTTCAAGCTACATATTATTATATAATTAGGACGAATTAAACACTTGCAGGAAATTTATAATAAATTCTTGAGATTCACACAGAGATCCGTGCGGCAAACCTAACCTTCGATTGCTCCCATATTCGTGTCAAGGAACTTACGGGAATATCAGGAATATCAGGAATATCGGGAGATTTAAACTCGTATAATACCAATGTAATTCTGCTTAGCATACTAACTACTTGTTCAGTTGTAAGTCGGACTTTGGGGTTAGTTTCCTTATCCGGGTAACGATCTGAGACCATTTTGAGTACGACTGATACTTTCCACTGCCTCCTAACATTCTTCAGAGCCCTTCCAGGAGACTGGTGGGTTGACGAAGCCCAAAAATGGACAACTAGGTGAAAGTGGATTCACGGATCGTTTACAGTTCCCCTTGGAAGTGGGTGCGAAAGTAAGAGACCACTTTTAAATTTCACATGCTCTGATTATTCTGACCTCTTCCCCTTTTGGGTTCCCTATCTACACATTTGAATTTGTATCCTTCTTCAAGCTTGAGGGCCACGGGGAAGGGGGGGAACGTAAACGAGAACGATGGTCGGACACCCTACACTTCCTATTCACTCGTAGATATGCAAAAAGATTCGGGATAGTTCCTTTCTCCACCGGTCGTTTTGTATTCATCCATATTACATGGCTGCGTGCGTCCTTAATAGGAGAGATAACCCTGGTTTATTGGTTCATGAAGATTTCTACCTCCACTTGCCTCTCGCCTTTTCAAGAAAACTACGGCGAATCTAGATTCCTTCTTTCAGCGGAATAGTTCTGTTGCGAATGGCGGGAAATAGTTTTCTTATACTGTCATTTGAACCGTTATTTTTTAAAGTGGTATAAGCCCCGTTTCTTTGCAACAGAAGGTAAATCTAATTTTCCGCGGCAGATTGATATCTTCGTTTTGTTAGTCGTAATGTTAAAGTCAAAAGAGAAACTGGACTTATACTACTTTCAAAAATGACGACTCGTGTATGAAGTATCTGTTTTGTACTTTTGGGAATGACGGAAGTTGGGCTTCGAATTCTGTAAATAAATTTACGCGATAATTCAATCGACGCCATCTATGTATTGCATGTGTTATTTATCTTTGTTATTTTAGTTTATTTAATTGTTACTTCCATCTTTAGTTTTAAAGACGTATATGTGAATGTATAAATATAGCGGAATATTATGTCGCTAGTTCTAGTGTTAAGTAAACAATGTTTTTCGAGGTTTTTTATCAAATTCGCTGCTGTACGAATACTTTTTATACTCACTGTAGGTACACTCCCGTCCATAAGTCACGGGACACTTACTAGTTTCAGCTTTACGTGCAAATTAATGCTATTAAACATCCGAAATATCACACCAAACGATTATCTACTGATCCCCTGCACCAAGTACAATTTCCAAGTGTTAAAATATATTGAAAAACATATATACAATGTTTAAAATCTTCTCATTAATATACGCTCCCCGTTTTCCGACGATAGCACGAACTAAGTTTGGCAGTCTTGCGGTGATATTTTTTTCTGTTTCTTCCTGTATTTCTGTCGAGGATCGTTGCAAATATGTTCACAGATTTTGTCCGACATAGGGTATTGTTTAAACAAACATCTTTATGGTTCACCACTCAACTCCCGATGGGATTGAAATTTGGTGATTGAGTGGTGTCATCGTATTAATTTTAGTTTCGAATTGTGTTGTAACCGCTCAAAATCATTTGTGCAAACTTTAAGAGTATGCTTGGGATCATTATGTAAGGCATGTTTAATAACGTTAATACCAACGTAAAGCTGAAACTAGTAAGTTCCCATGATTTACGGACGTTCATTTCTATGCTCACTCCATTTTTAGTCACGTTTTCGACTCTCCTTTGGGAATTCACAGCAACGATGAAAGATCAGAGAATCTTTCTGCTTTGCCAAGATTCCTTGATCGTCGACCAGCAAAGAAGAACACCAAAGAAAGGAAAGAGAGGATCAGAGATTTTTCGTCTATTCTGATTCCATTGGATACAACCGAAACGTTCGTTGGTATACTTGGTGTTGAGGGAACTCTTGTCAATTTTTCTATTCAAGTCACGGAAACAAGTTACGCGTTGTTGTCTCTTACGGAGTCTGCTTTATCCCCTGAGGAAACCCGCAGGGAATATGAAAACACGGGACAAAACGCACATTATTTTCTGGTGGTTTCTACTACTCTGAGGAATCCACTAGGGGAATTCCGACTAATGGGAAACGATGCAATTTTAAATAATTAATCCGTGATATGGGACTTCAAGCAATCTATCATTTACGAAAAAAGCTTTCTATTGGGTTGACTCACAAATATGTTCTGTCTTTTGAAATAAAGTTCATTCGTCAATAAAATGAACTACAATGCAATTTCATCTAATATATTTGCGGTTATTAATAACTTCTTGCCTTTTTTTAGGCAACTTGATTCTCCTTGCGTAAAATTCTGAATCGGTTTTGAATAAAAATAACTCTTGAACGAACGTAACTTATTTATAACTCAATCCAATATATTTCCACTTTTCTATGAACAATAAAACTATTAGAAATCCAATTATAATAGAATCAAGTTCTTCCAAGTTTCTCAAGTAAATATAAGCCCATTTATCAAAATAAACGGCTGATATTTATGATTGCTTACATTACCACATATTTCCTGAATAAACATATCTGAAGTAGTCTACTACGAGAGTTTACTTAATTATACGTATCAAATTATCGGCATAATTTGATTAATGCCTCGAGAAGAAAAAGTTTGAGAATAAATGCACGATATATCGGCGGAACTCGAATTACGAGAAACATTGATCACTTATGGTCACAAAAACATTGGAATCGCGGACAACTTTTTCCATTTTCATCCTCGTTTATTATCCCTTGCCTCCTCCCCGTGTCCCCCTCCCTCTGTTTCTTCGAACGATCGATCAAAACTCATTTTTCCTCGATCTTTCTTTTCGGACGTTCCTGGTGGCGCCTTTCGCGGGGAGATCGCAAAGGAAGATAAAATAGGGTAACAGATGTTCGGATATCAGGGTTAAGTGCGAGTCTGAAGTAGTGAGATTGAATCGAAGTAACACGTCGAGTGAGAAGAGATGTTTGTTTATAAGGAGCAGAAAAGTACGAAGGAAAAGTAAGGAGAAGAAGGGGGAGAAGAAACGATGCGAAGGACGGGAACGATGACATGGAGAGGGGACATAGAGGAGGAAGAAGAGAGGAGGGTACAGTGTACACATCGTATATTCCCCGGCAGTTCTCTTTCTCGAAGCTCTTTCCAGAAAATAAGAAAGGAGTAAAAAGTGAGGGAAAGCCCCGAAGGAAATGTCAACTTTTTTATTAAATATCTCGTGCACCGCCGCGCAAGAAAACTAGATGGAAAAGGAAAACGAATTGAATTCACTCCTCTTGCCCTGTCACTCGACTTTCTCATTGGCATCCAATGCGAACGAGGCTTACTCGACGTCGACAAGGTTTCGATCTAACGAAATGCAATGATTGTGTACATTCCCTTCGTCCCGAATTGATTCTGTATTGAATCTGTCTCTGTGAACTTCTTTTTCTCTCTTCAGAAAGAACCATTTTGTTTCTATCTACAGGAGCGTATTAAACGAGTGCGTTTACTTTAAACGTTAGAGTGAAGATTAAAAGTAAATGGAATATACAACCATTGTACATTTTATCATTTTACCATTAATATTAAACTATTTTCTTGCCACGCAGACACATATTGTATTGGCACCTGGGTGTAATAAGATTTTGTTACCTTTAAAATCGGTCGGGTCTGTTTATTGCTATCGGTCGGTTTTTAGTTTCCCCGCAAGAAATGACTTTACTACAAGAAGGTTGGCGAACTATGCAGCAAGAAACATTACGCAAACTTGTCGGGGTATGTCAAAAATATGTAAAATAGCAATAATGAAAGAAGGGGATACTTCGACGAATCGCGTATTAAGCGAAATGTATAATTAATATCGAATAAAATATACGAAATTTGTAGGACTCTTCTATCTTGTAATATCAACATACATCAACCTACAGATATACCTAAAGAAAAGTATCCCATTCTATTTTATAGACAAGATATTTAATAATTTACTTAACGATAGTAACTTATCCCAAACTTGTAGCCGGTAGTGTACATAATGCCATTGAAGATAAAAACTTAATCTTCAAATGTCTTCTACGCGTTTACTTACAAAAATGCTAATTGTATCAAATAATGTCCTCCTCGAAACAATTCAACTTTTGTTTGAACCACTTCTCGATATAATAATAACAATTTCGAAAATATTCATCCCACAAACAATCTCATTTTCAGACTCTAACTCTCAATGCAAATATATTTTCAAACGAACAATTTATATATGATAAATAAAAACCGCCATTACTTATGGAATAACCTAATATTTCAATTTCCAGTCTTTGTTGACTCAGCCTGTAAATTAATCTGAAAATAGTGTCATAAAAGTGATGAATTTTGTGGTAACATGTCAGTGGTGTGACATAATGTTTGAACATTAAAAGGTTAACTTTTATTGCTACCTGACGTCAGTTAATCACGATTGGACGAAAAAAAATCCCCTCCGACAAGGTTCATAGGGGTTGTCCGAAGAAATGCAGTTTACAGGTGTATTTGCGAGATAACAACCCCGCGACACGGTTGGGTGCAACTGTAATGCACTTTATCGTACAGTCTTGCACGTTGTACTGACATGGCTAGGATTATTGCGTGCAGATAAGGATGATGACGGTACAGTTATCAACCTTGCAATCACAGTCCATGTGTGTACAATGTACATAGAATATGCCTAGATAAGAGACATTATAATCCGTTTATACCGCTAATGTCATACGAAGCATAAAAATCTAATTCCGTAAAACAGCAACAGCAATATTAGAGTACCTTCAGAAATCCCTCTTCGAAATGATGCATAATTCTCCCCTGGCATAAATGAAATATTAATGGAAATAATATTGAAATTAATGCTAACGATCCTAGTACTTCATTACAATATGTAAATCAATGGCACATATTGCCGTTAAATAATTGATTGTTTATGTTTCAAATGAGAATCAAGTAGAAGGTGTTTACCGCGGCAATGCTTATTAAACATTCGTTTTAATTAAGTCTGATATTTGTATTCTCAAACAACTTTCAATCAGAGTATAATAAATAACAGTAGATGTAAATTCATTTAAGGGTTCATTAAAATGGGATTCGATCTACGATTGCATTTTGATGGGTACTGTAAATTATAAGAGTATCGAAAATAGGGTAAAAACATACATTGAATTTGCGTACTACTCGCGTTCAAGTTTTCTGCAAACTTTAGTCGACGATGGGGATAACAAATCGTCTGGATCAGTAGTTATCGTTTCTCTCGACTTTCCTAACTTTACGTTCTCCTGGAAAACCGTAATCTCCTGTTATCAGTGGTACGGCATCCGCCATGATTTTACGAAGAACGGATAAAGCGTTCATGCTTGAACGAATCGATGCACCGTAATAAACCGGTTCTCAAGGAACCTGATACTGGAAGGTGTGAGAAACTAATGAAAAAATGCTATACAAGTTTTGCACTCTAAATTCAACTTTTCGCTAATTTGCACCCATTTGTACATTATATTCAACTGTTTAAAATCGAATATACTCGTTTCCAACACAAGTTCTACAAAATTGTTTTCTTAAGCTGTTATACTAAAAAGAAAATCAAAATCGAATTTATTGCTAAGAAATTCGAAAACTGTATGTAATATAAAGATGTACTTGAAATACTTATTTAATTGTAATTACCAATTTATTACATATGTAATTATTATTGCAATTTCGAGATCATATTCACCTTTTGCAGTTGAAATTAATCATTTTGCAAATCAAGTACACTCAAGTTTCGCTACAAAATTGTTTTCTTAATTTTTCGCAGTAAAAATCAAATTAAATGTAAATTTATTTTTACGAAATTCCAAATGTTATTGTATGTAATATAAAGATATTCATCATGTACATGTAATTACCAATTCATTACATATGTAATTGCTATTGCAAACGGGTGAATTTGATTTGCAATAAGGTGGATTTGATTTGAAAGAGGGTGAATTTGTCTTGCAATAAGGTGAACTTGATTTAAAAAAGGGTGAATTTGATTTTAAAAAGGATAAGTTTGATTTGCAATATGGCGAATTTGATTTGAAAGAGGGCGAATTTGCTTTGCAGCAAGGTGAATTTGTTTTCAAAAAGGGTGAATTTTGATTTGCAAATGGGTGAATTTGATTTGAAAAGGGATAAATTTAATTTGCAATACGGCGAATTTGATTTGCAAAAAGGAGAATTTGTTTTGAAAAAGGGTGGATTTGATTTGCCATAAGATCAATACGACCTGCAAAATGAAATTAATTCCGAGCGCATATAAGTGAATATGATCTGCAAAAGGGTCAATTTCGAGTGCAAAAACTGTATAACAAATAACAGTATGCCACGTAATATTGTCGATAAGAGAACTATCAGGAAACTAGACAGATTTATACCTGGGAATTACGTCGAGATTTATTACATTTAAATCTATTGAACCCGACAAAGGGCCAGGCCCGAATAAAAGAATCGATGGAGTTTGAAATTTGGATCGAAGCCAATTTATGAAATGCGTGAAATATGGGACGATAAGATTTACAATTGTATAGCCCTGGTTGGCATCGATATATCTCGAATGGAGAGAGAGAGAGAGAGTGAGAAATGTTATACAGACATAGAATAATATTCGATAGAAGGGCGAGGGGGGTTGTAATACTTCGATGGCACGTGCAGAAAGGGGATTCAAAGAGTGAGGTTGAATTCATCTTACGAGAACGACACGCCTTAGATATTCTCTGTATCTTTCTCCTTACCCTTTTCCTTTTTATTTCTTTCTTATTTCCATCATCGTTATTGTTATGTGACGCTTTCCCTTGTCTGTTGGAAAATGGAAGAAGGCCAAACGGGGAGAACGGTGTGGGGTGGTTTTCCAGGGTGCACATTTTCACGGCAATCGTGGTAATTTCCCCGAGGATAGACCACTCGCGCATGCCTTTCGCCGAGGCGTGAACCAGCGGCTGGGAGACTTATGCTAATTAAACTGAGAAACTGCAGAGAATGGAATAAACGAGGAAAAATGAAATATGCCATCCTATTTAGCGTGAGAATGACACAGACGTGGCGCGGGAACGAACATTCGAAGTTTTGTCTTGGGCTACCCTCGTGTAATAACTCGTGAGAAAATCATTTCTTTCCGGCTCCCGGTTGGAAAGATAGAAATTTCATCTCGAAATAATGTAATCAGATTTAATATCGCGGAAGTTATTACCTTCTTCCATTATGGGGTATTTTAATTAACACGCTGAGTGCCGGGCCGAAAGCCGTGTTATACGATACCTCGCGATACGTGTAGTAACGTCTGTGCAACGTTTGAAAACAAAACTATTTAAGCGCTCTGCGATATATTAATTGCTTTACGTCGTTCTTGTAACGTTAAAAATATTGACAATTTTATCGTTTTAAAGGAATTTTTTGTTTACAAAAATTCATTGTCTACTTACATTATCTGCTTGTTTCATATGAATTGTATTTCGTCGATAAATTCTTACTGAAGTTCCACGTCAATTGTTTCGCGAGTGTTGTGACTCTCGTTTTTCTTTTTACTTAAAATATTTTCTGCTCGATAATATTATTATTTACATAATCTGCATCGATGTTTGCTATTAATAACTTGCAATTTATACGTTTAAATGAACGCATTAATTAAATATACAGTTGATAAAGTATTTTTCGTGCTAATATGTTGATGAATATTTTGTTTACACCATTCATTCACGTTTTCTACAATAAACATTATAATAATATTCTGCGATCGAATTCGTAAGCACAAAACACTAACAGAAATGAAATATTGATTTGTGTATGGAATTAATTATTAAGTAGACGAAGTAACAACAGATTTCGATTCTAATGAAAAGATATTAACAGATTTTTAATGAGCTTTAATGATTAACGAAGTGCATATGCAATTCGAGAGTAAAACAATAAATAAAGGTCTGCTTTGGTAGTTCCAGTGTTAATCGATCTATTTACGTCCATTGTACAAACGTAAACCGTAACAAATCTCAGAAAATGAATGGGTGGGTAATTCTGACTGCTTTGGTAGTTCTAGTGTTAATCTCCTCGAATTAAGAACTGAAACTCAACAACCCCGTATTTTCACCTTGGAAGTAATTGTATAACCCAACATATATTTTCGCTGCTTTTCCTCGGCGTTTCACAAAAAAGTACCTTTAATCTCATTCGGGTATTGTTATTCATAAAACCGGCTGGCTAAAGTTGGAGGAGCGAGAAGTTAATCTACGAGGGGATCAACCGCTTAGTTTACAGATACTGGAATATCGGAACGAATGCGGAGACTATGGTCAGAAGTTTATGCACCCGTATTTCTCGGTTTTCGTAGTTATTTAATGAGAAAAGTATTACAGGCGTACTGGTTATTATACTTTCCTTTTGTTACGCGTAAACTCGTATCCGACTTCACCATTTCTCCCTCTTTGTTAGGTTATGATTCATTTTGCAAAAGCTAGTTCTTTGAGGTGTATAACACTTTCAATGTAGAATTCTACATTATGTTGAAGATTAATGCGCTGGAATTTGCATAAGAAATGGGAAAGTATCGCTTTCATCTTTCATATTGTAATATCGGGTAAAAATGATATATAAATTATATATAATCGACCAAACAGTATGTGCAGTTTTTAGCACAGTGATACAAGCAAACCAATTTTTCTTAAATCCTGTATTTCCCTGTTTTTTATAATGAATGATAAAAATGATCAAAGCTTGGGATTATTTATAAAACAAGAAATGAATTTCCAAACAAGCTAAGTTATTGTCGTGCATCTAAATTATAACTCAGATTCAGGGAAATATTTGTAATTAATTTGTACACGCAATTAATGTTTATCTAACAATACACGAATCTATGTAAAAAGAACAGCAGCATTCTTTATTTGAATAAAGAAACTTGTGATGGAAACGTGACAGGGTCATTGAATATTTGACTAACAATTACTAGAAGTGTCTAATATTTAATGAAAATCTATAAGTTGACCGATCCAAATGTAATATTCTTTGATACCTCATTCCAATTTTGAGAGAAGTCATTAAACTACACTCGGAAAATGCGAGAAAAAGCTCGATATCTCGGCACAAGTCATATAATCTTCGTCCCAACTCGCCGACCAGAAGGGAATTTCATTTCTTTATGGGTCTTACCAATTTCGCTAACGGAATATCGAAATATCGATTAACTACGGTGGAGCTCAGCACGGAACGTTAATTCTTTCTAGTTTCCCATTTATACCGAGAAAAATACGTTTGATGAAAACATTTAATCTCGTGCCTCGTCTCTCTCGTCTACTTCCCATTTTTCTTTCCATTTAAACGCGAAAAGGAACTACGGTCAATGTCCGAGTGGCATGTAACTCGAGAGGAAACTGCACGTCGTCCGACGTTTCTTGGTACCAGGAAAAGATCACGTTTGGCGCCACCAGCAACGCTGGCCTACTTTCTTATCATAATTGTCCCGACTCAAAGCTTTTATGATCCGGTAATGCTATCCAATCTGGCGCGATTACTCTTGCAGGAGCCACGAAATTGAACGAATTAAGGTATCACTCCAGTGGCTGGGGTTAAGGTGCTTTCCATCTACCCTCTTTTGCTCTCCCTCTCCCTCTCTCTCTCTTATTCTATCCTTGACATTAACACAAGCACATGTACGATCTCCCTTGATCCTCCTTTTCCTTTCTCCACTTCTCTCCGTCTCATACTATCCTTGTCCCTCTTTGAAAAGCAGTACGAGTGGCATAAATTTAATACGGAACATGCCAAGGGAGGTGCCATACGTCCGACCCTGTTAAGTCGATCTCTCTCCAACTTCCGGTTGCATACTCCATCTCGAGCGCCTCTTCGCTGGAAGTGCCTTATCCTGGGTAGTGTTAAATTCAATAATTTATTGTGCCTGCGGTCTACGCCACTGCCGTTAACCTCCGTGGCATGATTTATATTGAATCTTATGTTTTAATAAGTCTTTGGACTGATTGCTGTTTATTAAATTATATCCTCTCTACCCTGATTTGTATTCATTTCTGTGACAGACTGGTCATTGGATGAATATTAATGTATTATTCTTAATTCTATTGGTCAATTTTCGACGCTGAAATGTCTTGTGATAATAGAATAAACAAATGAAATTCTACTAATCGGTAATATTATTAATTGTTTCCAGTGTTAAATTTCTAAGAAGAATATATAATATTTGAATTATGAAATACTAATAAAAATGAAATGAAAAACAAAAGTAGAGGGTGATTCATTTAAAAATGGAAGTCGAAATATTTTCGAAACTATTAATTATATCAAAAAATCTTTCAGACAAAAGTTGAATGGTTTCGCGGGAAATATTATTTGATGCAATTAGTATTTTTGTAAGTAGACGCGTAGAGGACATTGGAAGGTTAAGTTTGTTCTTTCAAATATGATACATATATTTTAATGCATCAGTCGATTCAGCCCGCGATTTTCTATAAAAACGTAATAAAATAATAAGCTCGAAAACCAACCACTAAATAAAAGTAAATAAACTGTTCCAATAATTATCGAGCAATCTCCATCGAGTTTAATTAATATTTTAAACTTGATTTCCAACAACAATTCCACAGTTCATCTCGAGAAAAAGAATGCGTTGGAAAACTAGAAACAATTATTACAGTTTCTTCCATAAATGAAATTCAAATCAAAAACTATTCCATCACCCTCTAATTTTGGGTTCATCTCTCGCAATTCGAAATCCAGTCAGACCAATCGTAAAGCAGAATTAATTGCAGAGTTCCATGCGAAAGAGGAAAAAGGAAAAGGCCAATTCGTTTCCATCCTTTCGGTACCTTGCGGTGAGATTGCAATTTTTTTTTGTTCATAAAATATATCATCCAGGTAAAAGAGTAATTGTGATCTATATCTCTGGTGATCAGTTTATCTTTTCTCCGAGGTGGAAGTTCGTTTCGAGGAGGTTTTCTAGAATTCGATCACGCCCCCGTTTATTGTTTACCTCATTCGTCTTTCTTTGGTGCGGCGTGCATGGTCCAATTGCAACGCAGCTACGCGACAAATGGAGATTATTCGGGGCTGCGAACAAGAACACGACGATTCTCGAACATTTTCCGAGTCGTTGCCGTCTTTCCACCGGGATAATCTTTCGCTCGATCTCGGGGATTACCGTTAACGCCACGACGTTCTCCGGGGCTCGCTAAAGCGTCGCGACGAGCCGAGAGACAGAGCCGACGAAATACTAGCTGCAGATACAGCCGGGCGTAGCGGAGCGAGGATTTCGTGAAAGAAAAACGAGCCGGAGCCTTCTGGGAAAAACGAGTTTCCCGATTGTGCCGAGGCACCAATCCGCGTCGTCTAAATTAGAATCTAATTATCGCGGTGTCAGAGAGATTTTTGACGTTAAGCTATTCGATGAACGTTAAGGTAGATTTATGAAAAACCTGGGAATTAGGGGACGCTTTAAGTACCCCAGCATTTTAAATATAGCCACCCTATGTATTTAAATTTATAGCTTTCACCGTACTTCGAATTTATTACAATTATACTTAGTTCGCGATAAACCGGTCTTCACTAAAAGAAGAGTCTTTTAACCAGTTAACTGTGGCGTCCTCTTTTCAGAGCGCGCATCTATGTGTGTCGCGGATAAGCTGTTTCAAATTATTAATATTGTTTATTTGTTTGTTTTATTCCGGCCTGGCCTCAAAATATTCTAAACATCTTGACATTTGAGAATATGTTTTACTTTTCACAAAAATTACAATTTAAATAGCCAATGGTCACTACTTTTGACGCATGACGAGTATAGTCGTCATGACACAAAATCGTGCCAATTCTCCGTGACGAGTATAGTCGTCAATCACAGCTAACTGGTTAAAGAGTTTTTACGTAACAATTGAGACAATGTAACTGGATAAAACGATACTGTAATGATTCTATTTCAATCTTTCCCCTGTTATACTAAACTTGTAAATTTCAATTTATACCTAACCCAACATTATTTCCAAGTTTTTCGGAACGGTATATTAGACTCCCTCGATTAGTACAGCGACTATTACCTCAATGTATTTTAATTAAAATTGCCATGGGGCATCTTAGGAGTTCATCCCTTTCAAATGTTACACGAAGGATGTGTGTCCTGGCATCCATATGCAAAGCGAGCACTAGCTGCCGTATGGATTGAATTATTACATACTAGGAATGTAAATCAGAAACCATAAAGGTATGATCTCTGTCGTAGATTTAGAGGATGTTGATCACTATATCAAGGACTTCGAGAAAACTGGGTTGTTCTTTTCTAAAGTAGTGTCAATCTATTTCTAATGACCGCAATATTATAACTAATAAAAAAGAGGTATCAATGTGTAGCAAAGTATTATATTTAATGAAGTCTTCTGAAACATTCAACTTGTATCACTTTCGAAAGCAACGGTTCAATTCGTAAACTTACGTGAGATTCTTGGTATCATTACTTTTGTTACTATACTAAACTGAATACTAAATACTAAATACTAAATACTACTGCTATACTAAATACTTCAAAAGCTAAGTGGTAATATAGTACGAGAAGAAAGATTCCGGAACGAAATTGCAAGAAGACTTTATTTATATGCTGGCATCTTTCTTGAATTTCAAATATTATTTGCTTGACTTTAAACCATATGAAGCGTTATTTTTGAAAGTGGTATAAGTCCTATTGTTTTCCAATAAAAATGCAATATTTACCAAATTTGCTAACCAGAAAGTAATTCCCAATTATCACAAGGTAAACAAAAACATTTCGTCCATATTTTTTAATATCATACTTCATACAGTGGCGTTAAAAATCGTCCGTGAAGAGGTCAGAGATCTTTCCAAATGTCTGCCGGCACACCGTTTGAAAATCACTGATCTAAACTAATAGTTTCGTGATAGCCATGCTTAACAATAAATCTAGGATATATTCTAATATCGTAAAACAATAGGGAAACGTTAATCTTTTATCCCGTAACTATCTTCGAACACCTTAAAAACACCGTGGGAGGCTTCTGAACGATGATCTGCTACCGATAAGCCGTAAATGGAATAAAGATATTACGTGCTCGGAAAGCCTTGAAGAAAATTAGTCGGGCAGCTCCCTGGAGAAGTTAGTAGGGTCATGGATAGGTGAAGTATACCTGCGTGTGTTCGTTGAAGTAAGGGAAAATTCGGAGGACGGTAGGAGATCAATTTCGCTGTAGTTTCAAAGTGAAGCCTATTAAATTCCGTAGATGCGTCTCTGGAGAGGTTCAAAGACTTGATGCACGTATAAACACGAGATTGCCGCAACGCCTGCAGCAGGCCGAAGGGAAATTTGTAATCGGATAACACTTCGACATAATTGGTCTTGCCTCCACCACCAATACTGTGTACACGCAAAGGACCAAACCCCCATCTCTTACCGCGACGTCTCTATAATTCCTACTTACGTATCCGTGGAATTAACGTCGAAATCCCTACGGTACCAAAAACCAACCGCGAGCTTTCGACTTTAGCCCCACCTGATTTGCTCCCGGTAAACCTTTGTGTATCTACCAGCACACCGTGGTTTTACCATTGAACCTGCTTGATGATCCCCTGGCAAATCTTCCTTAATCCGCCTTTGTATTATTAATTTCCTACTAGCCAAACATCGCTAACTCGCTTCAATCTACACGTTTCTATCGACGCTTTTTCTTCATCTTTTATGCGCTTCTGATGAAACTTAATTCTCTACTAAATAGTTATGTTTTATGCTGTGTATTATAAGTACAAGAATTTAAAAGAAAAAGCCTTATAAATAGCCGCCTAAAAACTATATAGTACATATTAACAATATTTCGGCCAACCTTAACATTCAAGAAAATTAATTGTGTATTATAAGGTATGTTATACTACACGGTCTTCAGTTGGGAATACAATCGAGTTTGTTTTTATCCGGTGGATACGTTCCACAGAAATATGAGTAAAAAACTGTGTAAAACGAGATATAGCTTGCTTGGTAATATTAGGAATAATTTGTTGGATTTATTGAAGTACCAAATTTGGTGAAATACCAGCAGAACGAAAGAGGTAACTTAGATGCGTACATAATTGATTAAATATACATATCGACATATAAAAATGTCGTTGAATTTTACTTTAAAATCGGCTACGAAATTCCCGGACGATCCAATACCCTGATGATAATCCCAAGCTAATTTGATCCTTCTGGGTGGTAATACTGCGTAGCGTAACACTGGCAGCATAATATTGTGCGGGGCGGGGTCGGATTCGTATAACGAGAAAGAAATACGTATTGCGCCGAGAGACAAGCAAAAAACGAATGAAAAAAAGGACCGTTAAAAATAACGAGTTCGTTAGAGATAGCCGTTTCGAAAGCTTATCCGGGCAGTCACGAATACCGAATCGAGTTGGACTCGCAGTGCGGGCTTCAGTGATTTAAATTGAGTTATACCGTCGATATAGTTTTATAAAAAAAGAAAACATTCCTATTGACCCATCGATTTATCGTATTAATCCAATACAGAAAACGAAACAATCATTGGCATCCCGCATATCTTACTTTCCCATTATTCACCCCTGCGCATGATCAACACCCAAAACTGTATTATCACGATGTAGAGGGCTAAATGAGTGTTTAAAAAGTTGCACAAAGCATCTTCGACGTAAGTGCCTTTATGGCTTCTCGAGAGGGTAGATCGGGGGATAGATATATTACGTGAGAAGGCACGAAACGTCGAAATTTCGTGAGAGGGAAAAAGTGAAAGGAGCAGGTACAATGGAAGAAAAAGGAACTTAAAAAAGGGAAGAATTCTCAGGCAGAAAGATTCATTCTTCACCTAGAAATCATCCCCATGGAATTCTTACCTCAATTACATGACTCGCGAATCATACATTACACCTCGGGAGATTGAAATGAATTCGTTATGTCACGGGCAAGTATTTCGAAAATGTTTTTGTTGGTTAGCCAAGAAGAAATGATCAAAAAATCGTATGAAACGAACACGAGGAAGATTGAAGTCTTACCTTCACCTACGTTCCTTTCAGTAGTTTCCGTTGAAAGTTTTTCAGTGCCGTACGTCCGATTCGTTCACAATTTCGAGATGCACGGAAACGTCCTGTTCCTGGGAACGGCAAATAGTCTGATGTGTCGTAAGACAGGGAGAAGATCTGTGGCGAGGGAAAACGTGAAGGAAAGAAGTGGAGAGAAGAAGAAGAGAAGAACGTTACTGGGAATGTCATATCGAGAAAACGCGGCCACTGTGAAGCGAAGTGAAGATCGGGGTAAAGTGGAAATTCAAGGAGGCAAGGAGCTGGAAAAATACGAAGCGGGTCCGGTCGATCGGCACGCTCTTAAGAAGATTACAGTGTCTTCTACGATCTTCGAGAGGAGCGAAGATATCTTCAAAAGATGGACCAACCGCGAGAGAATCCTCCGAGGAACTACCTCGCACAACTTACACTCGAATACCACCTTGATTTCATACCAACGTAAACATACCAATGAAATGCACATATACAATATATACACTACCGGTCATAAGTTTGGGATCACTTGCTATGTCTTCATTCTAATGTTTACTTCAAACGTTAGAATGAACATTCAAAGTAAATGGAATATAAAACCTTTGTACAATTTATAATGTTACCATTAATATTAAACTATTTTCTTGCCATGCAGACACATATTGTATTGGCACCTGGGTGTAATAAGATTTTGTTACCTTTAAAATCGGTCGGCTCCGTTTATTGCTATCGGTCGGTTTTTAGTTTCCCCGCAAGAAATGACTTTACTACAAGAAGGTTGGCGAACTATGCAGCAAGAAACATTACGCAAACTTGTCGGGGTATGTCAAAAATATGTAAAATAGCGATAATGAAAGAAGGGGGATACTTCGACGAATCGCGTATTAAGCGAAGTGTATAATTAATATCGAATAAAATATACGGAATTTATACGACTCTTCTGTCTTATAATATCAACATACAACAACCTACAGATATATTTTATCTTGCGACACAGTGAACCTATAGTTAAATTTCTGCGGTATACTTAAATTATGATCAATATAGTTTTTACTATATTATGTACACGTTTATTGTAACAATGATATACTTGTACAATCAATTTAAACAGGTTTTACTTTTGATATGTACACTTATTATGCGTTAGACTTCTTTCGAAAATAATGTAATTGTCTTTAAAAATGTTAGCACATCTATGATTCTCTCATATATAGATATAATAGTAATTATCATCATTACGCAACACAAAAAGATCCGGGATTAATAAATTAATTGTGTAATTATTATTTTCCTGTACAGCAAACACTTATCGTTAGTTTAATACAAAAATGTAATGTAAAATATTTTTGATACATTGTATGCTACTTTAAGATAGATACTACTCGAAAATACAGTTACCCGACGTAGAGAATCATCTCACCCCAATAAAGTTTGAATGCAAAGAATAAAAGAATATAAAAGTATGTTATCCAGAATGGTGGTCCATTTTCATATTTTATTCTCGGATTTTGGGGACCGGGATTCTTTTAGTATTAGGAAATTTTGCGATCGAGGTAAAGGTTGACGAGAAAGGAAAATGTCGTCCTTTTCTGGAGAAAGAACGGTTTCTGCACGTAAATCGAGTGAGGACGGCGAGAGGGCTGGGGGGGGGGGGGGGGGGACTATGGATGTGAAGCTACGTGGAAGAAAGAAAGTTTGGGTCAATCAGCCCTGTACCCTTTCTTTATGATGACATTACACTTTTCGGGTGACAGGGAATGAAGGATAAAAGCGAGTAAGGAAGATGTTGAGTGACGATCGTGGATAGGAAAAGGAAGGGGGGGGGGAGAATAGAAAATGGAGGGAGACAAAGGAACGAAGAAAGCTTACTGATTGCGTTGGCCTTAATGTTGGCTAACTTCAAGCCAACCGATAATTTGATTCTCTTTTATCTAGGTTGCTTGTATTTATGTGCAATCCTAGTTACATCTCACTTTAACCCTTTCACTGCGACGTGTTCTAACAAAGAACCATTAACATCGTAGTTGACACTCAATTCTGTCGATAAAAATAAGAAAAATCGAGGAGTTATTGAGATTCAGTTATTCGATCTATTGTTATGTGACACATAACACTATGTTCCATACTGTATTAATTTACTAAAAAAATAAATGCGTTGTAATATGCAAAATTGACTGGTCGTATATGTACGCCTTTCCTATATATTCATGCACAAAAGACAGCGTATATATACGCCTTTCTCTAATGCGCAGGGAATTTTTATTTGATTCCCACAAATAATATGGCAGAAGTATCGGACTATCATAAAGCGGATCTCGAATAGTTTCCTGAAACTTTCTGATAGTAACTCTATTAACTTTTTACGAATCTCAACCCCAGAGATCTCGTGCTATTCTCTTTAAAGTAAGCGTTACCATAATCATTCCAATAGTTTCCAAGAATTTGGTAATTTTCTTGAATCTTCAGCGATAGAGATGTACTTTAACATCCTCGACTTTAAAGAACTGTTTTGTAATAAGAAACTTCGGTATATTGAATTTAAACTATTCCAGGCCAATCACACACCTGGTGTGTAATATGTGTAATGATCATGGATTAATATTAAGAGTTATTACCGAAAAATTAATCACGGGAATTAGATCGTTTTTAAGCAAAATAAAAGTTAAAGCTCTGCAGATATTAAATCTTGCGTTGGTTTCAAGCTAAGACCCTAAAATGAGTGTGGAATCCTGCGATGAAATACAAAACTTCCGAAAAGTCTTTACACAAAATCTTCTTTTTTTCGAAATTACTTGACAATCGCTTCTTTCTCGTTTAACCCTTTGAACTCGATAGGCGACTCTCAGTAATCATTCAATTTATTGCAGCAATTCGAATGGCCACTGAGAGACGACATTAAAATTGATACCAGTTGTTGTTGATTTTATGTCCAATAACAAAATATAACTGGAGAAAATGTTAATGTCGCCTCTCAATCGCTTCCAGGGTTCCGCAATAAATTTAATGGCGACTGCTAATCGCTTGCGAGTGTAAAGTTTCGAAGATAATTCTTCAAAGTAAGAACTCCACAATGATATCAATAAATCTGTATAAGTTCGTAATCTTATATCAGAGTTCATCGTCATATTTCATAGTGGTTTCGTGTCCTTACGCATTATCCTTTATCACGGGTTGCCGGAATACGTTTGAAATTTTCATAAGGTGTGAAGAGCAAGAGTGGAAGCGGGGGTGGAGGGGCAGGGTCAGCATACGTAAAACGAAATGCAGATGCCAAAACCCTGGCAGCAGCAAGACTGACAGGGGTACTCGCGGCATAATGTTTTAGAATATTCAGAAACAAGTAGAATAGGATAGCGTGTAGTCCGCCCTCGACCTTCCGTATTTTACTGTGGACGGACCAACGGGAACCTACATATTTCTGAAAATGGCCAGTCCTCCAAGAATATATTATATAATATAATAAATACACTTAGCTCTCGATTTACACGGCATTCGAATTGCACGATTTCGGTTTAACACGCTTGAAGAAATGTGGAAGAATATATGTACTTTTTAATTATGTTATGTATATCTTGTTTGAATTAACGAATTTTTATTTAGAAACATGTAAGTACTGTGTTTAAAAAAAATACATAATATGTTTCATACGGATTTGTTCAATTTATTATAGAATTATTTTCAATGTAAAATGTGGATTCGAATTGCATGATTTCGGTTTAACAAGCTTGAAGAAATGTGGACGAATATATGTACTTGTCAATTATGTTATGTATATCTTACTTGTATTAATGAATTTTTATTTAAAAATATGTACTCTAATTTTTGAAGTCAAATATAAATAATATTGTTTCATATGGATTTGTTAAATTGATTATAGAATTATTTTCAATGTAAAATGTGGATTCGAATTGCACGATTTTGGTTTAACAAGCTTGAAGAAATGCGGAAGAATATATGTACTTGTCAATTATGTTACGTATATCTTACTTGTATTAATGAATTTTTATTGTAAAATGTATACTCTTATTTTTGCAGTAAAAGATAAATAATATTGTTTCATATGGATTTGTTAAATTGATTACATATTTATTTTTAATATGAATTGTGAATTCAAATTGCATGATTTCAATTTACACCTCTTTACTTTACTTTATTTATTTCAATTGTGTAGTTGTTGTGTTTTAATCGGGGTATCAAGTGCCGACTGAATTCCTGTTTCATCCGACTTATCATTGATGCCCCATTAATCTTATAATTTTATGCATTCGATAATTTGTAATCCCTCGCCTTATAATAATATAATAATTTATGCAAGTTCACTTACATAAATTACACAGACATTTTTTCAGTCTCTCTTACGGACAGACTTTTCTATTTACTTTCTGCAGTTACATTTATAAAAATCCGTCAAACAACGTTTAAAAAAAACATTAATATGCCTTCTATACAATCGAGCATATAGCAAGATGTTTTTTTATCCCATCGCGCTAACAACTTTGAGTACCCGCTGTCGCCAATCAAATCATAAGGCAAGGGTTAAACCTCCTACTTGTAGTTTCTACTCTTATTGGATAAATGTCGGATTAAATGCGATCAATTATATTATTAATATGTAGTGTGGAGTTTTTTTTGCGGCTATCGAGAAGGCCAAAATTTAAAAGAAAACTTCTTTATTTCAAGCTTCGACGAAACGACGAAAGTTTTCTTTGAATTTTTGGCCTTCTCGATAGCCGCAAAAAAACTTCACACTACATATTAATAATATTACGGCCAACCTCAACCTTCAAGAAAATTATTTACATGATCAATTATATTACAAATTTCCACGGTGATCTTCACATAATATTATCATATTTGACGTCACCAAGGGTGTAAAGTGGTAGTATAGATATTTACGGTTGAATGACGTATCCATGAAGCTTACTCTCCAAAGTTCCACAGTTCATCAGGTCTAGGAAGATAATGAGCTCCATGGGTTTTGTCGATC
Organism: Nysson spinosus; assembly: GCA_910591585.2. Lineage (NCBI taxonomy): Eukaryota > Metazoa > Arthropoda > Insecta > Hymenoptera > Crabronidae > Nysson > Nysson spinosus. The sequence goes on from OU342847.1 coordinate 2,079,071, forward strand.
GGCGTGTCGTGGATGCCTCAAATTCCTGTTCTTCGATAATGTCGTCAAGCGCCTTGTTGAAGTGAAGCTACAAGCTAACGCCGATAGGGAATATGAAAGTTTTAACACCAAGTTCCGCCGATAACATTAACGGCTCTCTTCGTCAAAGAATTTCCACCAAGATTATACTTATTACATATGCATAACAGTGTCATGCACAGGTATGATCGTTAAATCAAAATTCCAATAAAACTTCATCACTGTCAATAAATATCTACATTCACACTTCATAAGTTAAAGCACTGAATAAAACATCGTGTTTAAACCAATACTAAAAATCACTCCACTTTAACCGCTAAAAGTACGTTTCTCTTTGGACACAAACTTTTGGAAAATGTTTTGGTCGTCCAGGTTTTTTAGAAAAAGAACAATATTTTCTAATAAAAATATTTGTATTACTTGATAATGACGATGGACGAGTATGTCAGGTCGTACTTTAATCTGTTAATTCGGAATCCTTTCAGAGGAACGATTAAAGAGTTAAAACGAGTGAAAAATACTGAGAACTATGGTGTTCGTATCACATGGAAAATATTGAAAGGTGCGATGAGAATATGAGAATTGTGGTTATACTGATAAGCATTTCTGCTCACAGTAATCGACCACTATTGCTCTCAATTGTGTGATACAGCAATTGGAAGATTAGCGATGCAAATGTTAACCGAGGCCGTATTTCGTGGAGTGCGTCGGACACTTGTAAAGGACCAACAGGAACAAAACAGGTCGTACGAAGTTAACGACGAGTTAGCCAGTAGCTGGAGTCGTTCGGGACACTAGTTTGATATGGCCAGGTTCGGGTTTGCGCTTGGAACTACTACCTAATATGTCAAGCCGTTTATCCTCCGAGCACGTTTGTAACTCCGGACACGTATGTCCCGATCCACCACACCGCGTATCTACTACCAACCGTCGACATTTTCTAGTATTCGAATGACCGCACCCTTCCAACCTCGGATGTTGGAATTCTTGAACGTTTCCTACGACGTTTCACAGAAGGATACAGTGCTTCCTGAAATTCCACGACAACTCACTTACTGTTTATAGAAAGTTGACACATTTTCCATCGAATATCAATTGATACATATTTGTTTGAATGATTTTTATGAGAAACTGAGGGTCATGCACGTATGTCATTGCGGAATGGAATTTCTTCGTTCTGAATTATTCGATAACCTGAAGAAATAAAATAAGGGAATGTATTGATACGAATATAGAAAATGAAATCATGTTTCTATATTAATATACGGGAACTCCTTTAATTTAAGATTGATAAAAGAACAAATTAATTGAACAGCTCCACTTACGGAATTTAGTAACATTTGCAGATATACGTATTACTGTATAAAATATGACACCTTAAAGAATATTAAATCAAAATAGAGTATCTATAAACAAATCAATTAAATGAAATTACAAACTGTATTAACTTATATATACAACGTTTTTAATATTTAAAGCTGGCATTGAATATCTTTCAATCATATTATTCTTCTTTCTTTCATTTGTACGAAGGCGTACTCAAAACATCGTAAATCCAGCGTTTTGGAAAATTGTGCAGATTTATATTATATTAAAACTATTATCTTCTACCACACAATTGTAGTATCGGCATTTTAATATCAATCAGATATGCAAGAATTCTAGTCGTTCGAAGATCGTGCTGAACTTCCTAGCATTTTATTAATTATTATTGTAAATAAATCCTACATAACTATTATCAAATTAAACCGTATCGATCTAGTTTCACTCAGCGATCAAATATATGCCACGTATTTAAAGAAACACGATACAAAAATATTACTAGATTCATATACACGGAAATCCTTTCTTAGAGTGTGCATAGTTTTTCAGACATATCTAAAACAATATATGAATATAATATAATACAAAAATATTACTAGATTCATATACACGGAAATCCTTTCTTACAGTGTGCATAGTTTTTCAGACATATCTGAAATAATATATGAATATAATATAGGAAGGCGTGTTCAAAGGGTCGTAGATCAGGCGTTTTTGCGATGAAATTTGTACAGGCCGCTATTCGTTCGGAGCTGTGTAACCAGAGATGCGTATCTGGAATCGCGGTACCACGGGGATTACCCTGGCATTTCAGTTTATCGCTCACCAGGTCGCCGAGGCCGACCGCGCGGGATTAAAGGTTACGTTTCGATGTCCCCGCACTGCTCGCGTTTTCGTCCTATCACGACGACGTTGTCGGATGTATTACCGCTACGGGGAAAGATAAACTTCTGTTTTATGACTACCGATTGTTCGAATCGAAACTTTTCGGACGAACATTGCCAGAAATGTCGTGTATGATCATAAATCGAGAACAAATAGCAAACACAAAGCCGTGATAACCCCCGACGAACAAAAGAACACCCTTTCAATTCGTACGCATCAAACCAAGTGTTTTCTTATTCTTTGTGTAAACTCATTTTCGTTACTTTGTTGAAGAAGGGAAGAAAAAATAAATGATTTCAAAATTGTCGTACAATAACTTTGGGCAACATTAAAAATATATTAGGAAAAAGAACACTTTTCGCAGTTCAGAGATTTCACTTGTGAGTTTGTTGTGGAAGTCTAGAAGTGATTTCTGTCGCCATTTTGTTTATCGCGGCGACTGAGTGTCGCTTTTCAAGTACGAGCGGTTAAATCGTATAACGAAACATTTCGAAACTAATGGGAGACCATTCTTCGTGGAGTTACTGATTATATCTTATCACGTTATTCGAATAGTATCTCACGGATTTGATGGATAAAATAGATTTCTTCTCGCGTATTATTCACAGCTGATTTGCCGGCACAATCTTCGCGCGCAGGCAGCCAAGGAAATTGCGGGGCGCAGTTCACGGGATTGCTATGGTTCATTCGCGGGTAAAAGGAACCGATTTGCATATAAAACTAACTGATTTATCGCTCTTAACCGGACGGCTCATTATCTCCGCCTTTTCAAGTCACGATTATACTCTTACACTTCCAAAACTTCCTACTCCTCGAACGCTTAAACTTGTTCTAATCGTATCACTTTAATTGCCTTCGTACACGCTTCCTTCTAGGACCTAATTATCCTACTATTTTACTTAGCTAGGGAATAATAATGTTTTTGAACTATCCCGAACAAATCTCGCCTTCTAATGAATACTAATTAGGGGAAAGTCAATTATACGGTAATTATGAACTATATATAATAAAACCTGTTACGATCAGCAATTTATAATACGTATTATATCTTGGATTAATGAATGATTATTAAATGAATTAAAAACATTTGAGCGGCTTTTAGAGAAATTTAAAATATACTCTTCTTGAATTATTTTGTCTTGAGTGTTGAGGTTGGCCGTAATGTTATTAATATGTAGCGTCAAGTTTTAGCGGCTATCAAGAAGGCCAAATATTAATTTGATAGCCGCTAAAACTTCTTCTTGAATTATTAATTATCGTACTACGTTGAGTAGGCATCATTTTGAAGTTCCAATTAAAATTTGTGTTTTACTCCTAAATATAGAAATTGATAGAATATCGTCTGTTTAGTATTTCCTTGTATATTAAGAACTTAAAGAGGTCAGAGTGGAAGATAATATTTCGACTATAATGTGACACTATCATAAATAATTACTATAATTATTAGAAATAATATGAGAATAGCAGTAACAAGATACTATAACAGTAGTCAAGTTCAACTCCTGTAATTCTCACAGAATTATAATATAATATAAACCTACGAAACTAATTAGATCATTAAGTTTTTATAAGGTTACATTTTATAACGTAGATATTACGTAACTATACTGTAACAAAGCAAGTCATGTACACAATGCGGTCATGTACACCGAAAATGTACTGCACAACAAAATCTTTTAACGAAACTAACAAACCTATAAGTTTATCTCTACGAATGCAGTTCGTAGAATTAATTCTGGTGAGTTGAAAATAGTCGTTATAATTAAATTGTATACATTAACACAAGGTAGTATTTAGACATATATTAATTTACCAGATACACGGTGTCCTTTATGTGTGACATTTAAGATGCCAATTATCGTAACGGGAGGCATAAAATCCGGGAACGCAATAATATAACGAAGCCGCGTATTCGAGGCGCGTCGTAATCCGACGTGGCATGAAAATAGGGGTGGAATATAAAAGCAACGCTCCCAACAGTCGAGAGATCAGCCGAGAGTTCGAACGGTTTTTCGTGCGTATTATACCACCATCGTTACAAGGGAGCCCCTATCAGCCACTCCAAATAGAGAACAGAATTCGTAATGGCGTTGCGATTATTATTCATCCTCGACTTCGAGTGGAAACGTTTCCCGCTATTAAACTTACTGGAACCCACCAGCGGTATATAACTCAACCACATTCCGTCTAAGAATATTATATTAGCTCATACATTACATCTCTCTTTCTGTCCTTCGCATCTCCTTTCTACGTTAAGTGCTGCTTCTATGTTCTACCACCATAGGATACTTCGTGGTTATGCCCTGCTAGTGCTGGACCCAAGACTACTTAGGAAGTAGAGTATATCACACACTGTGAGAGAGAATATCACGTACGTCTATCTACTACATACTCAATGACGTGTTTTAGATTTGTAACTTGTGTCACGAGTTTCAATCGAGCCTCAGGTAAATTATGGAAAGACGTACACTACCGGTCAAAAGTTTGGGATCACTTGCGTTGTATTCATTTTAATGGTTAGTTTAAACGTTAGAATGAAGAGTCAAAGTAAATGGAATATAAAACGTTTGTTCATTTTATAATTTTACCATTGATATTAAACTAGTTTCTTGCCATGCATACAACTTGCATGTTTAGTTTAAACGTTAGAATGAAGATTCAAAGTAAATGGAATATAAAACCTTTGTTCATTTTATAATGTTACCATTGATATTAAACTATTTTCTTGCCATGCAGACACATGTTGTATTGACACCTGGGTGTAATAAGATTTTGTTACCTTTAAAATCGGTCAGGTGCGTTTATTGCTATCGGTCGGTTTTTAGTTTCCACGCAAGAAATGATTTTACTACAAGAAGGTTGGCGAACTATGCAGCAAGAAACATTGCGCAAACTTGTCGGGGTATATCAGAAATATGTAAAATAGCAGTAATGAATAAAGGGGGATACTTCGACGAATCGCGTATTAAGCGATATGTATAATTAATATATTCCTTATTTTACTGGAATAAGTAGTTTGAAAGTCTTGAATGACATTTTTTAATTGAAATTCTTAAATGTGAAAGATGATTGTTAACATGAAACTGGTGTTCATCCATGTATCGTAGGGTTGAATAACGAACTTTTCAATAAAATATTTCTCCATTGTAGAACAGTGGTATAGTTTTGTCAATAGAAGTTTGCGAGATACTTTACGTTAATCAAAGCATATAATTGTATAATGAGTAACTTTGCTTTATGCGATAAAACAACAAAAACATCCAGGATTGTATTATTCTAAGGAAACTTTCGAATCAAGCTGCAGAGTAACACCAGTTGTTTTAAGCAAACTTCATCAAAAGTTTTCTCGTCCTGGCTTACTTCAGAAGGGATTAGGTTTCGCGTTATAATTCTATCCTACTTAGCTCGAAACTGGAATGCAGTGTTCTTATTGCCACATCTTGGACGTTCAAATAATTTTAAATACGTAATAACTCGATATGTCGAATAAAAATGTTCAGATTTACAATTTGATATATTAAATCGATTAATTCAGTCTCATAATCCATCTTTGCTTTTAAGGTTATATACATAAACATACAAATACACTCCCGTCCATAAGTCACGGGACACTTACTAGTTTCAGCTTTACGTTCAAATTAATGCTATTAAACATCCGAAATATCACACCAAACGATTATCTACTGATCCCCTGCACCAAGTACAATTTCCAAGTGTTAAAATATATTGAAAAACATATATACAATGTTTAAAATCTTCTCATTAATATACGCTCCCCGTTTTCCGACGATAGCACGAACTAAGTTTGGCAGTCTTGCGGTGATATTTTTTTCTGTTTCTTCCTGTATTTCTGTCGAGGATCGTTGCAAATATGTTCACAGATTTTGTCCGACATAGGGTATTGTTTAAACAAACATCTTTATGGTTCACCACTCAACTCCCGATGGGATTGAAATTTGGTGATTGAGTGGTGTCATCGTATTAATTTTAGTTTCGAATTGTGTTGTAACCGCTCAAAATCATTTGTGCAAACTCTAAGAGTATGCTTGGGATCATTATGTAAGGCATGTTTAATAGCGTTAATACCAACGTAAAGCTGAAACTAGTAAGTGTCCCATGACTCACGTACTGGAGTCTATATCTGCATTTCCACATTATATTAATACTTTACAATCTTAACTCCTTATATCCATCCACACCCAGCAATTTTAACCCCTTATCCTACGAGTTATCCTAAGTTTGTTTCTACTAAGTTTCAACCAAATTGAGTAATTAATAACAGAAATATATTAATTTTAATCAATACAATTGATAATAACGGTTAGCAAAGTTATTCATACTGGCGTACGTTTTGTCAGAAAGATAATTATAATAATAACTTTGTTGCTTAATGATGCCGAAGTATCCCAATATGATTCATTATTTTTGGAATCCAAAATGAAGTGTTCTAAGGAAGAATATTGTGAGGTCAATGACCCCAGTGAAGTCGAATATCGAAGCTCGACGAGGCAATACCCATGGCTTGTTAGGCATGATGATAGAATTGGCTATGGTTTTTTTTCTTTTACGCGATTTTGGAAAGATGCAGGAATGAGGTGGCGACCGGATAGCTTCATCCAGTCAGCGCTAGGGATTATTCAATTGAATAATATTGAAGTTCCGCAGACTGTCGGTGGTAGTTGGCGTTGGTTGGTTTCAGGGTAGTAGGATAGGGAGTCTCAACCTCTGAACCCTTTACCTTCCGTTCACCGTCCCACGAACGAAGCTGTCGTAAGAGCAAAAAGGAGCAGCCATGGCGGAATTGGTCCGAGGGACTATGTAACCTTTATCTCCGGTTCTAGAGAGAAGGTAGTCGACCTTTCTACACTCCCACCCCCTTCTCTCTCTCTCTTTCTCTCTCTCTCTCCATCTTTCTCCATTTTCCTCCTTGATCATTCTCTGCGAGTCTCTCGTTAGCTTTCGTTCTACGCTTCGATGAAAACTTTGCAAACAGACGAATATCGCTTGAATGGAATCCACCCAGTTCCTGCGGTTAACGTTTCCGCCAGTTTGTTTCCGATTACGAAAATTACGTAATAACGAGGACGATAAGAGAGTAATTAGAAGGTTGAAGGAACGCCCGGATATGACTTCTTTGATCGAAATTCAGACTTGTCGGAATAAGGTTTAAATAGTTATGGATCGAAGAAGATCCATATTCGCCGATCTCGAAGAAGAATTATATTTATTAATCAAAATTTTCCGATTAAATTTAATGATAAATTATGCATACCAAAATTTAGGATGAACTGGGAAATTATGTTTCTCAAGGATACCTTTGTACAGAGAAGGTTTAAAACAATTTAGAATTATAATTAGATTTTATACTTATCACTCCAAGTGTGCCCGACCGGCACAGTGAATACCAAAAGTTCTACATTTGTAATGTTTTTAAAAAATACCACATATTAATTAATTCTAACTAATCTATTCAAGACAATACTTATTTATTTCAATGTAATATAAAGTTCGATAACAATATTAAGCCCATTGCATTCGGAGGCGACTCTCAGTCGCCACTCAGTGTGTAAAGAAGTGACAAGGTTTAAAATACAACCAAACTGTCTGGTATTAATTCTTAATTCATAAGCAATTGAGGGAATAATCTGAACTATATAAGAATGAAAACAAAGCAATTAAGAGTAATATCCATATCCTTAGATCCCGCCATCTCAAATACCTGAGAATACCACAAACAGAATGAAACTTTCAACAAGATTCTCGATTACGATACTGATTAGAAGAAAAGACTCAATTTCTCGGAAGAGATCGGCACATAGATTCGAATGATAAAAGATAATGTTAATTGTATCAGGAAATGTCCTTTGAGATAGGAAAAAGGAAGAAGATCGAGGATAAATTCGGCAAATCTTTGATCTTGAACTTTCGTCCGGAAAGCCAAATATGTTTTCGATCAGGGAGATACTGATAACGACGTCGACGTCGGCGTCGGCGTCGATGTTGAAGGAAGCCTGGTAAAGGGGTGCGCGGAACGAGAAACGGGATGTAGTCGGTTGGTAGTTCGAACCGGCGACATATAACAATGTTATCGCTGCGTCAGACAGTTATGTGGAATTTACGCGGGGTAAACAGGAGTCGGAGACTGCAGTCATGTAAGTGAAATATATCCTAGCCAACCTATAGTGCTCACTGACCACCTCTGACCAATGGCACGTTGCATTAATTATCAATCTCTTATGTGACATTTCGAATGAACACTTTCGTGTTATGATATACTTGCATCCATTCTTGGTTCATTCATTGGGTAATTAACAATCTGTTATGAATGAATACTTTCGTGTTATGATATCCATACTTGCATCCATTTTTAATTAATTCATTGGATAATTAACAATCTCTTATGAATGAATACTTTCGTGTTATGATATCCATACTTGCATCCATTCTTAGTTAATTAATTGGGTAATTAACAATGTATTATGAATGAACTCTTTCGAATGAACTCTTTCGTGTTATGATATATTTGCATCCATTCTTGGTTCATTCATTGGGTAATTAACAATCTCTTATGAATGAATACTTTCGTGTTATGATATCCATACTTGCATCCATTCTTAGTTAATTAATTGGGTAATTAACAATGTGTTATGAATGAACTCTTTCGAATGAACTCTTTCGTGTTATGATATATTTGCATCCATTCTTGGTTAATTCATTGGGTAATTAACAATCTCTTATGAATGAATACTTTCGTGTTATGATATCCATACTTGCATCCATTCTTAGTTAATTAATTGGGTAATTAACAATCTGTTATGAATGAACTCTTTCGAATGAACACTTTCGTGTTATGATATATTTGCATCCATTCTTGGTTCATTCATTGGGTAATTAACAATCTGTTATGAATGAACTCTTTCGAATGAACACTTTCGTGTTATGATATATTTGCATCCATTCTTGGTTCATTCATTGGGTAATTAACAATCTCTTATGAATGAATACTTTCGTGTTATTATATCCATACTTGCATCCATTTTAAATTAATTCGTTGGGTAATTAACAATCTGTTATGAATGAACTCTTTCGAATGAACACTTTCGTGTTATGATATACTTGCAACTATTTTTAGTTAATTAATTAGGTAATTACCAATCTGTTATGAATGAACACTTTCGAATGAACACTTTCGTGTTATGATATATTTGCAACTATTTTTAGTTAATTAATTAGGGAATTACCAATCTGTTATGAATGAACACTTTTGTGTTATGATATACTTCCATCCATTTTTAGTTAATTAATTAGGTAATTACCAATCTGTTATGAATGAACACTTTCGTGTTATGATATACATATTTGCATCCATTCTTAGTGAATTAATTGGGTAATTACCAATCTCTTATAAATAAATACTTTCGAATGAACACTTTCGTGTTATGATATACATATTTGCATCCATTTTTAGTTAATAATTGGATAATTACCAATCTCTTATGGGATATTTGAACCACTTGCACTCAAGATTATTTATTATTATTTATACTTATCGCGGCAACTCGAGTGGTGACTAAAAATGATCGATTAATAGAAGAGATCAGAATAAATTAATAGATTTGCATAATAAATATACCCGCACTTGGGCCGTTTATTATGAAAACAGTGTACCTCGATTTAAACCTGCATTATAAACTATTTATAAATGAAAGTTTCAGCTTAAATGATATTTAATTACGATTTAATTAAATTGCTTTAAAAATGACGTTACATCGTTTCGCATGAAACGGCTCATTTAATGAAACTATTTCTGGATTAATTTTTACCGAAGATTATAATACGTATATAATGTAAAATAATCATCATACGTCCGTGATAAATAACGAATAGTATAATCTTGAATTTAAAAAATTCGGGGAATTAAGAACCCGAAGATTTCTCATTAATATCTCCTCTAAGGTGTCGCTGTATCCTTATTAACTTTATCATCAGCAAATATATCTAAGAAGGACGTTTTTCTCCGTTGAACGGCACTTCTCTACTTGAGAGGTGACGTTTACACGGGATCCTTTACGCTTTCATGAAAATGTACTGCCCAAATTTGTCACTTTCCTATCTCACTTCTTTTTGCCCCATTCAACCTCGATCAAGCGCTGGTGCAAAAAAATCCCGTAAAGTGGATACTTTGAACACTTTATCGTGAAATAAAGTAGTCATGAAGGACATTGAATAATGCAATTGTTATCATCCCTACGAAATCAGCAGTATGTTCCGCTAACAATGAATCTACATGTCGCGGAAGTATATGTACATAACAATATTTAAATGTATTTTATTATTCAAATAAATGTACCTCGTAATTAACTATTATTTCAGTCTATTTAATAACGTATTGTTGATACTTTACAATACGCACCAATTTAATACTCGCTCGATTTTTAATTTCATTTTGAAATTAATCGTTGATTTGTTGAATACATTTACTTGTCACGACTGTGAATGTACTTCGATTTGTAACCCAAACTGATGTTGAATTAATGTCAATTAAAGTCCTACTTCACTGGAGTGTACTTTATAAAGTGGATTACTATATTTTAGAATTAATTTTCTTGAATGTTAAGGTTGGCCGAAATATTGTTAATATGTACTATATAGTTTTTAGGCGGCTATTTATAAGGCCAAGAATTTAAAAGAAAACTTCTTTATTCCAATTGTTCGACGAAACGTTTCGATATTTTAGAATACACTGTAAAATTAAAATCACTACGATACTACTTTATCACTAGAACTACCGAATACGTACTCAGTTATGCTTACATATTGTTTTATTTATATATAAATTATAGCTGTAGGATTGAAGTTAATTAATGGGTTCAATTACTTGCTTGATCTGTATAAAATAAAAGAATATCAAATCTCAAACAATGCTCCGTAGTATATTCAAATAATATAATTCAAATTGCAAACAAGTCGTTTTTAATTAACGTTAATTTTTTAGATCAATTTATTAACACCGGGAAATGGCTAAATTTACTTCCACCTTGGTGAACCTAATTTATAGAATAAACTGCTATGGCAGACGTATATCGAATCTCAAACAATGCTCCGTAGTATATTCAAATAATATAATTCAAACTGGCTTCAAACTGGCAAGTCATTTTTAATTAATGTTAATTTTTTAGATCAATTTATTAACACCGGGAAATGGCTAAATTTACTTCCACCTTGGTGAACCTAATTTATAGAATAAACTGCTATGGCAGACGTATATCGAATCTCAAACAATGCTCCGTAGTATATTCAAATAATATAATTCAAACTGGCTTCAAACTGGCAAGTCATTTTTAATTAATGTTAATTTTTTAGATCAATTTATTAACACCGGGAAATGGCTAAATTTACTTCCACCTTGGTGAACCTAATTTATAGAATAAACTGCTATGGCAGACGTACGTCGTATAGTAAAAGACAGGGTGGGTGTCTTAATAAATCTTCTCTTTGTAATCTCGACCGGTATCCGACACAAAAAGAGATCCGCGATGGGTCCAGATCTCGGGTTGACCCGAGTTAGAATCGAAGCTGGACATATCTCGTCGACGCAAACTTGTCGTGATCTCTAACTCTCATTCACCAGCTCATCCTTCTTCCTTCGGGATTTGAGTCTGCGCGCGAATCGACTTCGCACGTATCGCCAGGAAACTGATAGGGAATTAGAGATATGGATTTGGTGCGATTCAAAGGACGAATTGTCCTGGAAGAATCGATATGGTGTCTTGGAAAAATGAACCTGACTTAGTAACAGCCTATGTCAAGCTTTAAGTCTCTAACCAGTGCGAACGAATGCGAACGAATGCGAACGAATGCGGACAAGTCCGGATAGGTCAAGTGACCATCGTCTTTTTCGATTTGAGCCTCGATCCCTTACGAGACAGCTAAATCTCTTTAGGGTGTGCTGAAAATCTCGGCGTAAAGTGGAAACGGGATGATTCATCTCCAGGAAAAAAAAGAAATCCCAAGTATACGATAAATGTTTTTCATGAAAGGTTATCCTTTTCCGGGGGAAACGATTTTGAAAGTTGGTTTATGAAACACTTTCGCAGGATGCAGGGGATATTGTGGTACTATGGAAACAAGGGAAGCTAGACTTAGTTAAAAGGCATTGTTTAACACTATTTTTTTAACAATGAAAGAGACCAACGAATGTTTTAACTGATTTTTAGATTAATCTCAATTGTGATTAGAAGATCTCACGTTTTATAAAGATGTAAAACAATGTTTGTTTTGTGATTGATATTTTTCGTTTATATACCTACATTTTCGAATACTAAATACAATCGTATTATTATATCTTATAGGATAATAAAAGATAATACAAATAAAAAATCTATACATTTATCACTATTTTCTTTAACCCTCTATAGCTCCATGTAACTTTCATTTTATTTAATTTTTTGGTTGTAATAATAATTAGAAAAGTACGCGCAACGATTGTCACCTTTTTCGGTGCGTTTAAGTAATAATTTCGTTACCATTTTCACGTAATCCACCTTCGTTAGAACCGCGTTTAATTAGACGTTACACGATGTCCTTTTAGATACAAAACAATTATGCTATAAAGGGTTAATTATGTCAAATCAGACTCCTTTCATTCAAATTAGAATTGTTACAAAGCTTGTTTTAGAGTTTAGATGTGACCATAAATATAATATATATATTTTACTAAATCAACTAACAAAAGTGAATAGATTTTCGAAAATGTCAGTGGATAGTGTAATCACATTTTTTAAATTGAGTGACACTTCTATGGACACGAAACGGATTAATCAAAGGTATATAAATTTCAATGGACAGTTGCGGTTTCAACATTCGCTGACGAAAACATATTTCGATTTCAATAAACGAGGATTAAAAGACTAAAATAACTGTATTGTGAAATACATTTTTTTTCTGCGTGTAATTTTCGGTCACAATTCTTCTTTCCCCTGACAGGAATATTACTCATAGTTTTTGTCGGAATATTCAGTATTATATATTGCCACTATAACCGTAAAAACCTCGTACATCCAACACATTGTATACCAATCTATATCGAAAAGTAGCTTTCACTCAATGGAACAAAATTATTTTGCATCTGCCAATAAGTTTATTATGTTGAACGCTTTTCAGCTTAAAGAACTAGTTATTAATGATTTGCAAACTACTACATCGCTAATTATTACCGATAATTCCGAATGATTTATCGGTAATTCCATTTTCAATGAATTATTGAAATTAAATACGAAACAATACGGAAAAAGATCATTTTGCATTTGCCACCAATTTTTAATATTGAACACTTTTTAGCTTAAAGAAGTGGTTATTGATAGTTTGTCAATAACCAGAGCGCTAATTATTATTTATTCATAATTCCATTTTCAATGAATTATTATAATGAAATACGAAACAATACGGAAATATATTATTCTGCGTCAGCGACTAATTTTATGGTGTCGAATACTTTTCAGCTTAAAGAAATAGTTAGTAATGATTTGTAAACTACTGGAGCACTAATTATTATATATCGATAGTTGCATTTTTGATTAATCATTGAAATTAAATACGTCATCGATTTAATTATCTAGGAAACCCGAATCCATGTAATGTTTGGCTACGAAGCGAACCAATTTTTCCTTTTATTTTTATTTTTCCTTATCTTCTTTGCATAGATTTGTTTAGTATCCTTTCTTTCAAATTTGTGCAAGTACTGTCAGTTCATGTCCACCAACCCAGTAAATTTCTTTACATTACAATATAATCAAAAATTGTGACATTAAAAGTATTTAATAATGCAAATTTTTAATCGCTTCTCAAAATTGATGCGTAAGTTTCTCCATAAAATGTCAGGTATATTTAGTGACTTTAATCAAATGAGATTGCAAACGGAAAATATATAACATAAATTACGTCTGTAGAATTTCATTTAATTAACCGACTCAATTATTTGCATTACGTATATATGTAGTAATCAATAGTTTATTTATTGGTCCAATAATAACTTGTATGTGTAATTTTGGGTTTCGGCTGTTAATAGACCAAATGTACAATTTAAGCTTCTTTATTTTTAAAGTGGAAACGTTTCTACTTTAACCCAAATTAAACATACAAATTTACACCCAAAATTTAAACCCAAAATTACACATACAAATTACGTATATATAATAAAAGTCTATAAAATCACAAAATGCGTGCCGTGATATATCCGTATAATTTAATTAAAAATGGCAGACGAGTCATTTTAGCCATTTTGATATGTAGTTCTAATGTTAATTTAAGAACAGCAGAGGGTTTGAAATCGATGCCACATAAAATAACAAAAATTTCGGAAATACGACTCGAATCTTTTCCACATGATAGAACCGAGTGGAGATTGGTTTCGCATCGAGCACATATTTTTCTCACGCAACGGAGCGTGTTTTCGGAAATGGCGATGGGTGACACGCGTCTCTCTCTCTCTCACTCCTTCTGTCTCCGTTTATCACGAAGGGGGTTGATTACTGAAATTCATCATCTTTCACGATGTTAGTTCCTCCCCCTGCGTCATCTTGCTGACATTGAATCTAACGGAGGGATAGACTCGCCATACGATTTATCGAGCGAAAGGGTCTCGAGTGAACTTGTGAACCCTGATTTACGCCCCAATCAAAAGTGACGATCTAGAAAATCGCCGTCTGTAAACTCGCGATTTCATTCACGTTTTCGCTCTTTCGCGTTTCTTACCCTCGATTCCGATAAACCGATACGTTTTGCGCACCATTCGTCTGTCGCTTAGAAAGCAGGGAAGAAAAAAAGGAAAACAAACTCTTAACGAGATTTGAAAGTATCGAGCATGAGAAAACGAGCAAATATGAAGCCACGGGAGGAGTTCGTGCGAAGGGAACGTTGGGAACTTTCGTTTTCTACTCGATTATACTGTCTGCGATGTGTAACACGATATAAAGCGAATCGTAAATTGAACCACTCTGAAAAAACTTTCCCATTGACATCTTTCTGCCTCAACAAATGCCTTTCCGAAATTGAAACAGTAACCTTTAACGTAAATCAAAAACGTCGAGAATTTTGATATTATACTTGAGATTTATTTATTGCATTAGTCCCACCTAATTGTGAATTATATGTTGATGTTTATAATATGTTTGACTTCGTCAAAATAACTTTATTCAGCAAAATTCCGCGAATTCCTTGGCTGAAAATATCTGGACGCTAATGTGTTAATATCTTATTCGATTATTTTAGGTTATTCCACAATGTGACTTTTTTCGGTCGGAACTATTAGTAGCAAATCTACCCTAAAATATATTCTCCGTTACTTTCGATAACTTTCTGCCATCTTCCAACCAGATTTTAAATTCCATTTCAACAGTATAAAGCAGGTGTGTCAAACTGATTTAAACAATTGGGCCATTTAATGCAAGTTTTCTTAAAATTATATTTTGAAGTAAGAATGCTGGAATATAGATAGAGCAATTAACCGTAGGACGGTTACTTGTTATTTTCTTCGTAACACATTGTTCCGTTTTTCATGTTGACACATGCCAGTTTGACACAGCTGGTATAAAGCAACCGATATACTATCCTATTATTAATATTACTATTCTTAAAGAATATACTATTATTGTATACTATTATTATTCCTTAAGAACAGAGCAATTTCAGATATACATGTATGTATAAGATCAGGTTGATCGTAAACCTCGATATTTAGAGCAAGCAATATCTGTGATGATTCTACACTTAGTGGCTCCAATATGAAGGGACGGAAGAAACCAGAAGCAGCAGTTTCATAGTTGGTTCTCCCGATTTTCTTTCTCGTTTCTTCTTCGATAACTCCTCTCTCTTTCTCTCTCTCTCTCTTCGTTTCTATCTCTCTTACTCTCCTTCGTATACATACCTAGTTTCTCATCTATCTTTTATATTCCCTCTTTCTCTTAGACTATGTACCCCTCTCTTGTCACTGGTTTTATCTTCTCCTGCCACTTTCAGCCTGAGCGAAATAGGATCGCGATTATCTGAGCAAGAGCGGCACAGTCACGTACGACGGTTCTAACTGTTAATTATCTTTTAATTATCTTGTTTATCTTTCCCGGTAACGCCATCGCCACGAATGCCAATGTCGGCCTCAGGTTACACCACCAGACTACTGGAATTACCTCTTTAGAATCTCTAGGCTGATCTTGTTCGGACAGAAACTCGGTACTCTAACTATTCTACTACTTTCTGGCACAGAATACGTGGTTTCTGGAAAAAAGTAGCGAAACTGGAGAAAGAATAATTTCTTGACATCTGATTCTGATTTTCTTCGTTTATAACAATTATTTTACGTTAGAATTAAGGGCGATGTATTCAGCTATGTTTGTATATTTATGTGTGCGTCCTTAAAAGAAGGATGCATGGAAGAAATAAATATTATTTAAATCGCGTTGTATCATTTTTAAATGCCATTTCTTAATTTTTTTAACTTCAACGAAATTACAATTTCAGTTTCTTTTTGTATGATTTTATACTGTTTTATTATGAAATAAATAAAACAATATATACATTCTCGTGTATTAAGTCATGGGACACTTACTAGTTTAAGGATTACATAAAAATTAGCGTTATTAATCTAAGATAAAGGTACCAACAAATGACCACGTGTCAGTAGCTGACCAATTCTTAGAAAAACCTGAAAAACAAGGTTATCATAAGAGCTAACCTTTTGAAAAAAATACACCTGATAACCCAAGTCATCTGTCAATTAAATTTCAAAACAATTACATGTAAATTGAATTGCACCAAGTAATGGTACTAACTGACACCTTACACTAAATGCAATCTCCGGGTACTAAAAAATGTTTTAAAAAGTGTAAACGTCACATTAAAGTTTGGGGGGGGGGGGGGGACAAGGAACTAAATAAATCTGATTAAATTGCCGACGGAGTTGTTGAAAAATATGCTGAATTAGCGGAGTAGTTGGAGTAGAAATCAGTGTGACAGATCGAATGAACGTCAAAGAACGATCGGGCAGAGGATGACATGGCACCTGACAAATTGTAAGATCCCAATCGAGGGGTGTTTCGAGGAAGTCAGGCAGTTCATAATGATCGAACATCCCCTCGAAATGGTGTCCCGTGGTTAAGTCGTTCCAAGGAGAATGTTAAGGGTGAGTATGAGAGGAAAGAGAAGGTGCTTGGTTCCTTTTTTTCCACGGCATATAAGCGGCTCGTAACAACCTTTCGATCGATCGAAATCTCATTTTTCATTTCTGACGTACTGCATGACAATGGCTCCCGCAATCGTTAATTTCACAGGAACTTTCGGCCTGACTTTCGAAAACACGTTTTTCATTTTGATCCGTGATTAACTTTTATTACTTTCCATACAATTTATGATCCCGGCTTTACTTTATTGGTTGCTCCTATTTTCAATGAGGAAACAGGGCCACGACGTGATCTCGGCGCTTGAATACTTCTGATCATTTTTTAATTGTTTTAATCTTAATTGGATAATCAAGTGCTTTCTTGACTTTCTCAAGCTCATCTTTGTTTAGTTTCATTCGTATTCAGTTCTTTACGTCAGTGTTGGGAATAAAAGCATGTAATATAAATAATAATTGGAGTCTAATAATGAAAGCATTATGAATATCATTATTTAATATGAATTATGAGTTTTTGTACTTAATGAAAAAGTATATATTTATGTCGCTCTATTATACTTACTTTATTGTAAACTTAGTTTTACAAAGGAAAGTGATCAGTAGCGAAATAATAAAATTATAGGGAATAATAAAAATGGATTATTAATAAACTGGTATACAGTCAAGTCTCTTTTTATGAGTATCTTTTTTGAGACGGATTTGAAGTTATGCGGTGAAGCAAAGAAAGCAAGAAAAAATAAGTAATACAAGAAATCTCGGAAGTTTTAACAGCGTAACGCGATTATCGATTTATTTTCGTTTCTTTTTATGGAGAAGAGAATAATTCCTATACATAAATAAAGCTTTTCTGGTTGGAATTTAAAATCTTTGTACGCATAAACAGAACAAAACCATTGAATGTGTGTAAGTTACCTTCGTTTGTGTTGCTGGAATTTCCAAAAATTGTACCAAGAAAGCTATATCTTTTTTGCACGGTTTTTCATGCGGAATAATTTATATATAAATAAATGTGTAAGCATAGTTAAGTATATATTCGGTAGTTCTAGTGTTTATTTATTTATTTATTTATTTCACGGGTGGCACCCTTTGGTAAATGTTACAAACACAACGAATGTGAAGAAAGAAAAATGATGTTATAAAAAACAGTGTTAATAACAAAGAGATGATGCAGAAAAGATTGTCAGTTATTTTCAAATTATCATCTGAATATTTGAATACTGAACAATAGCGGTAAATAAAAACACCTGCTGACTGCCGGTCCGAAATGCAAATTTGACTACTAAATAATACATGTCAGAAATCTGTCCACCTGGATTTCACCGAAACCAACTCCACTGTCAGCCAAACGTCGACGGCAAGTCAGTTAGTCAAATGTACACCTCATCAATATTTATTTCTCGTGAGAATCATATTAGTTTTAGCAATAACCTACCGGAAGTGCATTACTTTACAGTTCTTTTTAATACTAGAACTACCAAAACAGTCAAAATGACTGGTGTGTGATTTTCACGAAAATTATTTGAATCTTCAACATCGCACTGATTGAGATTTTATATGTCTTTATTTTATCTGTATAATGTACACAATGAAATTTATTAATTAACTTCCATCCTCCAATATTAATTTATATGGAAATAAATGTATAAGTATAAGTAAGAATATGCTTGGTAGTTCTAGTGTTAACACTAACTTTATGTGTATTTATGTTAGGTCGAAAATATATCGGCAAATTTGTTTTAATTAAGGATACTTTATTATAGTGGGACAATAAATGTCATGTGTTAATATTAATCTTTCTTAACATTTCCCTTAACACTAGAACTACGAACAGTATATTCAGTAATATTTATTATTACTAAGCAATATTTATTTATTATTCACATCGACGTCCTAAATAATAAGAATAGATAGAGAAAATAAATTAATTGATTCAATCACGTCCATCATGCAACGCAAGCCACAAAAATCTCGGAAATGGAACCTTATTAAATTGATCACATTTTTATGAAATTCCGCGAACTCGTTGTTTTAACGGCTTCCGCAGTTCCAGTGTTAAATTATGAAACAAGTTAAAACAATTTCTGATATAACAATCTACATATAATTTCATCGAGTAAAACTGTCTTCGCAGATTTCAACGGAAGCGTAAACTTATGAATTATAACATAAGATCCAATCTATATATAGAATCGCGTTCTTTGAAAGCTGTAGCGGACAATAAAAATATTTCAATGGGGGAGGACGAAGCAAAGAAAGAACGAAAAGGGGTGTGGTATCAGTTTTTCGAGAGAGCAAGGGTCCTCGTAACGGGTCCGACCGATAGGAGCCTCATTTTTCAACGTGACATCCTGCATGACAATAGTCCGTAGTGTATTGGTAGCACTGTAGTTTCGCAGTATCTGCAAAACCGAGTCATTCTACCGCAGCCGGCAGCCGCATCGTTTCACGGCACATTTCACATCGTCGCGAGAGAAATATGCATCGTTCGCCGGCTTCGAAAAAGGGTGGCAAAGAAAACGAACCAAGTGATTCGCGAAACGATTCAATTCGCGCTCGAACTTCCTTACTTTGCTGGGAAAAACCACTGATACGCATCGAGTTTGCTTTCCTAATTCCAATCACTATTCAATCTACCGAATATTTCGCGCTGTTATGTCTGTTACATTTATATTGCGGTTTGAAAGTGGTTTTTAACCGTAAAAGTGGTTTTTAACCCTAAAACTTTAATTAACTTAAAAAAAAACGTGAAACAAAATAATCTCATGTTTATTTGATTCATTTTAAATATTACAACATAGAAATAGAAAGGAAGGAGAATTTTTAATATAAAAATCACAAACACGAAAATACTGCTCCTGCACTATACTTCTATATATTATAGAAACTTGTAAATAAAAATCCCTCATTTCCCAGAAAAAAGACCTGATGCAAATCGCACGAACTTTGTGGCCAACCTAATAATATTATTTCAGATCATCAATTAGTTCCTTTTTCTTATTCAATTTGATATCACAGGATTCTTCGAAGCTGTCTCTTTTTAAATCAAGTTTAAGTAACAACGAAAATTCTTTGATAATTTGTAAAAAACGACTAGTGAAATCGGACGCTGTCTTTATAGAACACGGCCTACTTTATTCCCCGGAGGTTCGAATTTCGAAATGACTAATGCTCGTCAAAACCCAACGTAGCAGATTTCAAAGAATCCAATCTCCATTTTTGTGCAGTTTCTAGGAAAGGCACACTCTCCGACCCCCCACTCCTTCTCGTAAGGAAACTACTATACTTTCGATCGAGAGTTCCGAATGCTTTTGTGCAAAGACTTCTTTGTAAAGGAGTTTTATCAAATGTATACGTAACTGCCGTACTCCAACTCGAATATATATTCGAATCGTCTGAAAGAATAGAGTCCCGATCTTTCAACAAAGTACGGCTGATAAAAGTCCCAAGGAAAATTGATATTCCACTCAGGAATAGAAACCTTCCGTTGCCTTTGAGGTTATGTGCAAATAACACTTGTTTGCCTGTTCGTACTACCAGATTTCATTGGGAATTCTGTTCGGCTAATAAGCTTGGCAAAAACTGCCTAAATCTGTTTCCTAACAAAGTGTACTTGTTACAGGGTTTTATATTGTTATGTTGTAATTATAATGTATATTAACCGTTTATTTTGAAAGTGGACTGAGTCCATTTTGCCTGAAATCAGGTTAAGGTTTATGATAAGTAGACGAACTTACTTTTCAACGTTTTAAACGTTAGAAACGTTTTAACTTTGTTTTTCTTGAAAAATGGAATTGGGCCACTGTCAAAGTAAACGGCTCAAATATAGTATATAACTATATATTATACTATATACTACTATACGCGATATACTATAATGTAGGATCAAATAGGACCAAATATAAAAACGGTTCTAAAATGTACAGACTTCTTATACGAACTCTTCTTACACGAATTTAATACAAAAAGGTAAAATCAAATTCGTTTCCTTATACAAGCAATAAAATGGAAATTTTTAAGATTCCACAGATACAGTATATTTTGTATACCAATTTTGTACACACATTCTTCGCGAAGGTATTCATCGTATAAAACAGAATTGGTTGTCTAGCATTATATTAATACATTAATAATATATTAGATCAATAGCTTTTGAATTCATCATAAATTAGCACGTAATCATGACAACGTAAACTTTTTCCTGCATTCCACTAAAAACCTGTAAAAGAACCATCGATATCTCAGATATCCATCGCAACAGGTAGGGAAACGGAAGTAGCTCAATCACCGGAAGCTCGATCGGTTAATTACTGTTCGTCATCTTAGGACCCAACCGGATCTCAGTTTCGTATATGGCCGTGATTATTTTTGGTTTCTTTCGAATCGGTATCACGCTCGAATGAACTCGTTAATTAGTCGATCTCCGTGACACGCAACTCCAATGTCTCTGTCACTAACGATTATTAGCTATACCACAGTGTAATACGAGCGGATAGAATGGGTACACAGACATTAGTAGAGGACTGTGCAATAGGAGTCGGAACCACTACAAGCTGTTACCGAATTACACCGACGGCAATCCCACTGACCATCAGACCGTGCTAGTGCAGTTAGACAAATTATGTTGGTACGTGCCCGCATTGTCGCACGACAACCGCCCCCCCTTTTCTCCTCTTCATTTCTCCACCCCCGGAAATCCTGATCCAACTATCCCCACTCTTACAGACTAACGTAACTTTCCCGCGGAACTCTGTTCTTCACTCGAAAAATGCAAATTTTAAATTTAAGACAAAAAATGAGAAAGTATGAGTTTTGCTACATATGTAACACGTGTTACGTGAAACCGTGTTATAAGAAAGGGCTAGTACAAAAAATAGTGTTCCGAATATGAACAAAATTATATTGTTTTCGTGAATTAATTAAAAGAAATATGTTTATTGAAGTAATCAATAATTAATCAAAACTGTTATATATTGACGAACAGAGAATGCATCTGGGTAGTAGCGTGTTGTAAGGGGGCAACTGTATATTAAAGTAAACTTAATATTCGTTAGCGAAACCGGAGAGCAATCTATTTAATGAATATAAATCCTGCAGAAGTGGGTTTTAGTGCTTTCCTTTAATTTCCTCTTTATTTCATTCTGGACTTCCATTTTCTTCTTTCCACAGAAATATCAGTTAGCGGAATAATTTCAAGCAGCATTTAAAGTTTAATCCACCATTGTATATAAACAAGTGTCATTGTCTAACAATAACCTGAATAAGATTTACAAATAGCATACAAAAAAGTTGGTTTTTCCAATAAATCCATTATCCTCGTTTTAAGCTCGTAATAATCTTGCATTCAATGTTCACATCTTTCGCTCGATTATTGCACGGTTTACGGATAATAATAAACTATTAATTCCCTTATAATCAATATTTTCCACACACAGTATGCCGCACTTTTTTTTATTCGTATTGGAGATTAATTAATAGATATATTACAGGCCGATTAACTTGAAGTTTATTCGAGCGCACCTTCCGGTTTGTCACGCTTTAGACAAATTATCACGTTCCTGGAATTGCCTCTATAACCGTCTGCCAACGTCCAACCACATCGCGCCGATACTCATGCAAATTTGAGGAAAGTTCGATACGTATAGTATCGCGAGAATTTGGCTACGATGCAATTCCTAATAGGTTGGTTTCAATCCTGCATACTGGAAATACCGTGAAAATGGCCGCAGGGGAAAGTCAGATCTTTGCATTATCACTTTGAACGTTACAGATTGTGGAGACTTCCTGTTTACTCAGTACTGCGGAACTAGGTAAAGGGAAAAGTTCGTGCCAATGTTGAAATCAGAATTCAAATACTCTGGACATTCTGGAAAGTAATTTGATTTGAAGAAGTAGTCATTTATTTCTAGAAATCTTTATCGATGTTCTACAAGCTTATATATTCCTGTTTTGTCAAAATCTGGTGTTTTACTGGGAAAGTATGAATTATAATCAATGATAAGGCACGGGTTGATGTTGCATCTATGACTCGCAAACAAATAAAGGATGTTGGATGGGAAGTTTTACAGTCCTGATCTGTCCCCTTTTGATTGCCATCTTTTTTTATCAATGTCAAACTTCGTCGCAAATAACAGTTTGAAAAATGATACTAAAATCTAATCAGCAATTAATTCATTCTTTGCGAGTAAAACATCAGATTTTTATAAAAATGGAATATATAAGCTTGTAGAACGTTGGGAAAGAGTTGTAGAAATAAATGGTGACTACTTCGTCAAATCAAATCACTTTCCAGAATGCCCAGAGAATCTGAATTTTTATTGACAAATCCGCGCGAACTTTTTCCGGTACCTAATAAATGCTCATATATGGACATTTTGATCCTCCTTTCACTTAAATCGCACCATGCAAATCGGTACACTTCACTTGCTTAATACAAAGGCCGTAGTTGAACATCATATTTCACTGCCAAAAGGGAAGTTTGCTTACAAATATTTTAGTGTTCTTGTTTGTAGTGAGTCACAGAAGTAATCGTGAATCTTAATCAAGTATAATCGACAGACTTCTGGGACTTTTTATTTCCGTTGTATTCTATCATTTAAAGAGAAGTCACGTGGAACGCATCCGTAGTATATTCGAGGTTATGTGCATTTCATAATTATGGGGAATCGTGGAATAGGAACTACTTTGACGATGAAGAACGGCATGTTAAGTGGACCACTGTCTCAAGCTGCAGCACATGACAGTTAGATACATGTGCAGGTGCAACTGCCGTGCTTGAATAGCACAAACCATGTCAGTACCATAAGGGGCTACTCTAACAGTCAGTTTCACTAATGTCAATGGAGTAGAAACCATTTTGAAACAATAACTTGCTCGGATAAAATTATATCTTTTATATTGGAAGCTACGATGTGAAAGAGTATAAACATTAAAGCAGACTAATATGTATATATACACTCAATCATAAGTGCATAAGTACAATCTGGTCATAAGTTTGGGATCACTTACTATTGTTAAGTAAATTATTAAATATCTTGTCTATAAAATGGAAGGATACTTTTCTTTGGGTATATCTGTAGGTTGATGTATGTTGATATTATAAGATAGAAGAGTTGTATAAATTTCGTATATTTGCTTCGATATTAATTATACATTTCGCTTAATACGCGATTCGTCGAAGTATCCCCTTTTTTCATTATTGCTATTTTACATATTTTTGACATACCCCGACAAGTTTGCGTAATGTTTCTTGCTGCATAGTTCGCCAACCTTCTTGTAGTAAAGTCATTTCTTGCGGGGAAACTAAAAACCGACCGATTGCAATAAACGGACCCGACCGATTTTAAAGGTAACAAAATCTTATTACACCCAGGTGCCAATACAATATGTGTCTGCGTGGCAAGAAAATAGTTTAATATTAATGGTAACATTATAAAATGTACAAAGGTTTTATATTCCATTTACTTTGAATCTTCATTCTAACGTTTGAAGTCTGACGATTTTGATAAAAAGAAGCATATTCTCGCTATTTGTACGATTGCAAATAAGACTTGATATTCAATTAAAAATAGAAAAAACAAATAATACAATTTTATATCGGCCGATGAAATTGACAGAATATTGCATTTAGTTACATAGTATTACCACGCAACCAGAAACACCGTGGGCTTTAATTGAAACGAGTACACGGCATTGCATTGTTTCCGAGAATTTCCGCAATTCCCGTTCGGTGCTGGAGATTTGTATTAAAAGCCAATATTAAAACTAGATAGGACGATCGAATCAATCTACACGCGACGTACAGAACATATTAATTGTTGAATGACCCTATCCGAATTGCGTATGCGCAATTAACGAGGCCGTTAATTAGAAATTGATTAATCACATTCCTGTGTAATGATAATATATGCACGATGCCACTCGCTATCCACGGATCATGGAAATAGTTTGAATTAGTTTAACTGTCTGAGCAAAATAAGACCACTGAGTTTGCAATGTTAAATGTAAATATTATATGATCCAGTAAAAAGTATTTCCTTAAGCACCAGGAATTTATTTCATCTTTTTGTAATAATGTAATCGATATAAAATAATATTAGGGATACAGGGAAATAATGAATTCGGGAGTGGAACATTTTTTTCCATCGAAAACTGAGAATTTGATTTTTCAAAAGGCAATTATGGCTTTGGAGATTAATACAAGTTTTGCACTACAATTCTACAGTCTTTTTCTTTCAGATTGAATAAATAGCGCCACCTTTTCGTGGACGTTATTTGTTATTACATAACCTTTGTACTAATTAAATTCATTGACATTAGGGAATTAAAAGTCTGCCAGAGAGATGGAAGATGATTATCAATAATGATAGGGATTATATTGTTGATTAATCTGTACTAAATGTTAAATGAAATCAAATTTTGTATAAGTATAGAAAACGACATTACTTATGGGTGTTAATAAAATAAACTTAAATAATGTATTAACGAATGCAAAGTTTACGCAACATTAATAAAATCATTCAAAATAACTGCTCGACGATTTAATTTCAAATGTCCATCATTTTTGTTTTCTATTTATTTTCTATTTATTTTGTCTTTTGTTTTCCATTTATTTCGTCTTTTGTTTTCCATTTATTTTGTCTTTTGTTTTCCATTTATTTTGTCCTTTGTTTTCCACTTATTTTGTCCTTTGTTTTCCATTTATTTTCCATTGATTTTGTCTTTTGTTTTCCATTTATTTTCATTGTAGATATTATTGAACTACAAATAGTTTTCCTCGTATTCTACATTGTCTTTGACGAACAATGATTCTATTTACGATGAACGAAGGTAATAAGCCGACTAATCTAAATCGAGTTTTATGGTCGTACATCTCGTTGGGAAAGTTTCACCGACCCCAGAATAAAAAAAGGACTTTCTCCTACCCCAAAATGATAATGCTTCTTTTCTCTGCGAATAGTGAATGTCATTGCGCGGTTATTCATCAAACGGTTTTTCACTTCTTCCTTTCGGCAAGCGGCACGTAAAAAGCCACGATTTTAAGGAGATAAAAATTCCCTCGCATGCTGCCAGAGACAAAACATTAACAGGCAACCATCCGTTCTTTTGCATGGAAGAAATATGAAATTAATCCCATGTGTTTTTACTTCAAGGAATGCCAATCAATATTAGTTCCTCCGACTTAGACTTTAGTTTAAATAAATAAATAAATAAATAAATACCTCAACTGGTATACGTATCTTGCGTAATAATAAATAGGAATGTTTTTCGTCAAGAAATGACTGTCGACAATAATTTCTGCAAAATCAGAATACCGAGTGTTTTTAAATGATAAAAGTCACGATTGCTAACAAGGTCTCAGATCCATCAATACTAATTAATCAATAATATATTCATAAGACCGCTATCAGCTTGCAATGATAATCAAGAGAGATGCAAATCATGCCGAGTCACATTCAGATCGTTTCATCCCCCTTTTCTTCGATAAAGATTAATAAGTCAATGACTTAATAATGAAACATCGTTAAGTAAGACAGTCACATTTCCACGATAAAAAAAGACAAAATCCTTTCGATCTAATTTGGCATTTTCCATAAAAAATATTTACGATTCAGCGCGAAACAGAAGAGGATTAATCGTGGTATATCTTTGATGTTGATTTTCTAATATAAAATGAATTATGGTTTTCTATTTAATAATAGAAAACTCATATTAATGCGAACATATCAAAGAGTTAGTGACTTGATAATGAAAAATCATACATATCTGCATGATAAAGGTCGACAAAGTCTTTTGGATAAAATTAGATAGTTGTCATAAAAACACTATTTACGATTCATCGCGAAACAGAACAGAATTAATCGTGGTATGTCTTTGATGTTGATTTGCCGAGGGAAAATGAATTATGGCTTTCTATTTAATAATAGAAAACCCGCATTAACGCAAACGGATTTTACGAGCCCCAGCTTGTGCCTGAGGGGCTATCAAGTTTTATTACTCGGCAAAAGAACGTGGAGACCGAAGAGGGTGGACCCGATTCCGGTGTCCCGCGGAAAGTTACTAACTGCAGGAATTCTTTCGATTAGAACCACTTTCGAACTCCTCCATCTTCGATTCTACGAATATAACCGATGTTATTCGTTTTTTTTCCAGCGAAACATGTTGTTTCCCATTTCAGATTTCTCTCGTAATTAAAACGGTATTGCAGGACATTTATTCCCTTCTGACAAATTGTGCGGTAGCAGTGTAGTAATTTAAAGGGATTTTGCGCGAGGAAGGTAAATAGCGTTAAATATAAAAATGCAGTGTTTTAACAGTGTCATTTTAGCAACTCAAATATAAAAATGTAGTGTTTTCACACTGTCATTTTTAACAACACAAATATAAAAATGCAGTGTTTTAACACTGTCATTTTAGCAACTCAAATATAAAAGTGCAGTGTCTTAACACTGTCATGCAGTTTTTTAACACTGTCATTTTAACAACTCAAATATAAAAGTGCAGTGTCTTAACACTGTCATGCAGTTTTTTAACACTGTCATTTTAGCAACTCAAATATAAAAATGCAGTGTCTTAACAGTGTCATGCAGTGTTTTAACACTGTCATTTTTAGCAAAACAAATTTAAAAATGTAGTGTTTTAACACTGTCATTTTTAACAACACAAATATAAAAATGCAGTGTATTAACACTGTCATTTTTAACAGTTCGAATATAAAAATGCAGTGTTTTAACACTGTCATTTTGAGCAACACAAATATAAAAATGCAGTATTTTAATACTGTCATTTTTAACAACTCAAACATAAAAATGCAGTGTTTTAACACCGTCATTTTTAGCAACACAAATTTATCTCCTCTTATACGTAAATATGCAATTGGACAAGTTTTCATATACAAGTGAATCATAATGTTATTTGCAAAAAGAGTAAATGTCCTTATATTTCTAATGAAAGAAAAGACCTTATTTTCTATAAAAACTATTGAAAGATGAAAATATACTTGTTTACTGATTGCCATTCTTTACGTTACAACGGGACGAGAGTGTTCTTTGAGAGGCGGATGATAAGAAAGGCTTGGATTTTCTAGGATAAAGGATGTCAGGAAAAATTCTTCCTGTGAAATCTTGCCGGAAGTATTCTATTTGTACGAAGAAAAGGTTATCATCCACTATTTTCTTCGCTTGAAGAGTAACCAGAGTATTACAGCATCGATTTTCCGTAGATGAGTAAAACGTGACAATTTATTATTTCTTATCTGCAGAAAGAAGAAACAGATAACGTCTCCAGAAGAGAAAGTTACAACCCGTTTTTCGAAGTTTCGTTCTGTTTTCAAATAATTCCTGTTATTAGAAATAAAATGATTTAACACTGGAACTACCCAAGCCGGAATTTCATAAAAACGTTCAAATTAATAAAATTCCATTTTCTCGAATTAAATCAATTAATTCATTTTTTCCATTTATCCTTATCTTTATGACTTTCGCGTGAATATATAAATACAGCTAAATATATTGTCCTTAATTCTAAGGTTAATTGTACTCTGCTTCGTAAATGCTGATGTAATTAATAAATGTTATTATAGAATTGCCATTTAAACTTTCGAGGTAAAGAACTTTATATATTCCTGTGATTGAAATTTTATATCATCCATTCAATATTTACTACTTGATCGATGGATGTTTAAGCGGTAAAATTAGTTGGAAACGATGAAACTGTTACCAAGGAAATTCGCTTATCGCGGTAACTCGAGAAAGCATATTGGAGAAAACATTCGAAGTCAGATGGATCAATTGAGAACGTATCGCGAGGTAGTAGAAGAGGAGCAGATTTACGAGAGATCGTTTTCGAATATACTGCCAACAAATTCTGGGTGCATCGTTCTCCACGTAACATCATTCTATTTTTAGCCGAGAAATGATTCTGTACTAGAAATACTGGTATAACATTGCTCCACAAACTATGTGTTTCGATGATGCAATCGCTTTCAATTTTACTAAAAATTGTACAAACATACGATGCACTTTCATCATTGGATAATAAAAGTAGACAATCTTCTAAAGATAACGTTAATTGGTTTCGACACTAATAAGGCAGTCTCATGTAACTTGTCAAAATATAAAGAATGTAATAAACAATTTAAGAAGAATGAACTTCTGATTTTAATAAGCAAAGTTATATTAGTGGAGAATTGCTGGGAGCTAAAATACAAGGTTCTCATCTCGCAAGGATGGAGTACTCAGATTAATTTTGTCCAGCACCTTTGGCTCCCCAGATAAAGAATATTCCCATAAATAATCATCGTTCTATCCTTCCATATGGGGTTTCTGAGGTAAAGGAATTTTGTGCTTAACCCATTGACTGCCAACTACGAGATATCTCGTAGTAAGCGTCTAATAACTCGTACGTAGCACCCAGCATAGAAGTCTTGTTTCGTGACGCCAGCTACGAGTTATCTCGTACTGTTTTTTTTCAATAAAAATACTGTAAATGCCATTGCAATATTTTATCAGTAACGTAATATTATTATATTTTGTAAAACTTCACGTTTCCTTTAAAATAAAACCGTGGCGCCCAGGGCAAGACGCGCTAAATTTGCGTGGCAGTCAATGGGTTAATATTAATATTTGATGCTCTTAATATTTCGAGAAAAAACCTCGCATATCGGCGTAACATGGTAGCAGTGCCCGGAGGTATCGTTAAAACGAAGGGGTACGAAATGAAAGTTGAGAGGGGTTCCATTCCTGAATCATGGAATGAATGAAAACCCTGCTTTACCTTGCAGTCTGTATAACGTCTTCGTTGGTCGCATTAAAAAGAAAGAGGTAGATTCCCCTTTCACTTTCGCAATTACTATGGGTTCCCACCTGATAGGGCTGGCCACCCTCTGTTTTTTTTCGTTCCATTCGAATCTCTTTGTTCCTTTTTCCCATCTTCCATTGTTCTTCCTTTGTGTCTTTGTCCAAACCGCCGGTAGACGTCGCGCCTGTACGCGCGATTACGACAGCCATGTTGAAATGGAACCCCGCGAATAATCGTTGTGAATTGCAATTTATCGTGAAAAAGTCGACGGACGTCAAGTGAAGTCCTGCAACGGACATCGCTCGAGTCTTCTCTTCTCAACGGGACAACTTTATTCCTACCTTTTACGTATTCTTTAAAAGAATCTCAGAATAAGTGCTCCACGTTCAGTTTTATATTCAGGGTCCGAGAATGAAGTTTGATATTCATTTCTCGTTGAGAACTTTATATTAATTGAACATTTTATGACATTTATTGTTATTGATAATCAACATTGATAAACAACTTCTTAACTTCCTTATATCGGTTATACTTTTTTCATTCTTTTCATTTTTCGATTTTTAGTTTTTTAAATTCCCATATGTCTTAATTATTCAGTACAAGACTAAATTTCATTACAACAATTAGACTTAACTTATAAAATCTGTGTACAATAAACAAATTACTTTCGACTGAAGAGGGCAGCAATCGGTTGCCGAAACGTATCGAATCAAATTTAAATAAAGAAGAATTTGTCAACATTGGTCTACTATACCAGCCGCACCATACAAACCAAGAATGCTAACTACTTCAAAGACCAACAAAAAACAACTTTCAAGATAATAATAAAACGATAAATAATGATAAGAATTATTATTACTTACTGTTTAGTATTTAAACAATTCTGCATTTAAATATTTCAATCTTATTTAAACGTTTTTCTTCATATTTCATGCTGCCTTTATCAAAATATTCTTTAATGTATAACTATTTATTTAGAAATATCTTTGAATATAAATTGATAATAATATAATAATAATTTAAATCAGAATATCCATTAATATACAAGTATTTCTTTACAAATAAGAGTTACCTTTTAAAGTGAAGGAAAGCGCATTTACTTCTTTAGTAAGTTAATACTGTATGGAACATACTGTTATGTGTCACGTAATACCGATCGAGTAACTGAATCGCAATAACTCCTCGATTTTTCTGATTTTTATCGACACAATTTAGTGTCAACTACTGTCGCGCGAATACCGCATCGGAGAATGTTAATAGTTTTTTTGTTAGAACACGCCGCAGTCAAAGGGTTAATATTCAGAGGATTAATGAATAAACATCAAAGAGTACTTAAGATTGACGCTCATATTAGTTTCATATTATTTCATATTCCGGTATCCACTCGGAAATTTGTTCCCCGTATTATATGATATATATATTTGTATTGGCATATTAATAATAGCATATTAATACAAATATATATATATATATATTTGTAACTTACGGTTAGTTAATTGAATCCAAATTAATTAACGTAAATTACAATGAAAATGTATTATACCCATTGCACTATTATTAACTAAATAAATAAGTAAATGTTACTTATCCCACTTAATTTCTCATTCATCGAATATTGTACAGTAAAGCATAAAAGTTCCATTAAGTCTTCAGTCTGACCAACTAAATGAATCGTCCCTCAGAGGTTTAATATTCAAATTGTTAATCAATTAGCGTTAAAGGGTACTTAATACCGCCGCCCATATTACTTATCTCATTTAATTTGTCATTCATCGAATCTTGTGTAGTAAAGCATAAAAGTTCCATTAAGTTTCCAACCTGACCAAGTGAATTAATCGTCCTTAATGACCGTGAGTACCCGAAGTATAGAGTATTCACGAAAGTGGCTGAATCGGCAAATGGATCGATGGAAGTCGTAAGATCTTGCGGTATCTTGGGAAGATTAATCACTTCAAGTGAATCTTAGAGTAGAGGACCGACAAAAGATCCCATCGACGCTTGTCCGATGCTTCCGTGCTTCAATCCTTTAAATCAGGAAAAGATAACGTGACTCGAGGTAGCTGCCGACAAGGATAAACGAAACCGAGCGGAAAAAGGATTGCCGTTAATTTTAATTAAAACGTTATATTCCGTCGGCAGTAAAGCGAATAGTTTTATCTTGACTTCAAACTTCCCGGTATTTCCTTGGTATGTGATACGCTTTGTTCTTTCCTCGAGTTTCTTATCAAATAAGTCCCTGAAATCTGAGAAACATGGAAAGACGGTCGTCGAAGAGACTAAGTTTTCCTTTTGGATTATAAAGCAAGAGTTTCCTTCGAGTGAAAAATATGATATCCGTTGGAGAGTTTCTGCGGCAAATTTTACCAGATTCACGGTACGTTTATTATAAAGAGAAATGTTCTGTAGACATTTTACTTTTGTAAAGTAAATTTTGTACGAGGATCTGGAATTGAGTTAATATATTGGATTGAGTCTTAAATCAGTTCTGTTCGGCTGGTTTTTTTTATTTAAAATCGTGAAATTGTTGCGCAAGGGGAATCAACAAGTTGTCTGAGAAATGACAAGAAGTTATTTATAATGACGGCGAATATATTAGATTAACACTAGAACTACCGACAATATATTTATAGTTATATTTATGTACGTATATTCACGTGTACGTTCTAAAAAATAAGGATAGATGGAAGAAATAAATTAATCCATTGAATTAATTCATTTTCGCAAGAAATCTCAGAAAATGGAACCTTATCAATTCGAATGTTTTTATTATATTGAATTCCGCGGATCCGTCATTTTGACGGCTTAGGTAGTTCTAGTGTTAAAGTCCATTATGGTTGATATTATTGACGAATAAACTTTGTTTTAAAAAACGAAATTTATTTATGACTAAACCCAATAAAATGCCCAACCTACGTGATCCAATATAGCATACAAATGTTGGTTCCCTAAATGAATTATACCTGAAAATATTTGCAAGCAAACTTCCCTTTTGGCAGTGAAACATGAAGTTCAACTACGGCCTTTGTATTAAGCAAGTGAAGTGTACCGATTAGAATCAAATTACTTTCCAGAATGTCCACAGTATTTGAATTTTGGTTTCAAACTCAAGAAAGATATTATTAAATTATAATCAGTGCAGTAAGATAAGAATAATGGCCACTTTAAAAATGTCAGTCTGAACATCTTTACTTTCAACACATAAACCTTGGACTTTTCATATCTAATAGTTACAATATTAATATTTAACGGGAATGATGTAAACAAAATAATATTGTACATTTAAAACACTTTGAATTTTGTAAGTAGCAATTACTTCTCGTAGAAAATAATCCGATAGGTTCTTGTTCTGCTACATAAACCACTTAATGGTCGTTGTCAATGCTCAAACAATAATCGGCTTAAAGAAGCAAGTAAATTTATCACTAAAATAAGATTACTTCATCATTCTTAGTGTACTAAGAGGTAGGAGCCTAGGGAATTATTAAAGAAAGTACACCAAGTCTCTTTTTATGCGGTAAAATCGTTCCACAGAATTCCACATAAAAAAGCATAAAAAAGTACATCATTCTTTGTAAAATTAGGGACAATTTGTTGAAATACCTGCAGCACAGAACAGGTAACTAATACACATTCAATTGTTGAGTTTTATTTATGCATAAAAAGATTTTAGAAAGAAATAAAAAGAACGAAAATAAATGAATAACTTTGTTACGCTGTTAAAACTTTCTAGATTTCTTCGATTACTTATTTTTTCTTGCTTTTTTGCTTGACCACATAATTTCATAACCGTATTAAAATGATACGCATAAAAAGGGGTCTCCATTTTATATCATATTTGAATTTAATTTTACAGGTACCTTTTAGTATACAATAAAATCTGTTTTATATTTCGGTCGTAGGTGACAATAATCTCATAATAGTATGTCTAAAATTAGAATATGGACCGAAAAGATCTAACGAATCGCAATATTCATTAAATGTCATTATTATTCAATTAACGCAGTTTAATTTTCCATATGTCGTACGGTGAAATTCTTGATGTAGAAAAACGATGTTCTTTCTAGAAGAAGCTATTATTTTTTTAGTTTAATTTAAAATATAACAATATTTCCGGCCATTTTATAAAACACTTATCGCACTTTCTGCGCTAGTAGTAAGTCGTACATAATGTAAATCGTACATAATCTAAGTTGTATGTAAATATTTAGATGCTCCATTGTTCAATTGCAGTAGATAATAATCGATTATCACATATGATCGACATAATCTCTATGTAATGTGGCATTGCATCGATTCAAAGGATTAATCAGTTACATCAATCAGTCGCATAATAAGTCGCTTGAGGATAAGGGATAATTGTCAAGTAACCACAATGCAACATTGTGATAAGGTTTCCATAGTCGTGATTCCATCGATAGTATCTCATTGAAATCACGCAATAATGCTCATTAAATATGATCCATCTTATAACTGAAATTTCCAAGCGTTCATGGAATTAAATCACACATAGTTCAGTATTTTAATGCTCAATGTATGTAGCACTGAATAATTCTTTTAGATACCGGAAAAAGTTGGCACGGATTTATAAATAAAAATTCAAATCCTATGGGCATTCTGGAAAGTAATTTGATTTGACGCAGTAGGCACCATTTATTTCTACAACTCTTTTCCAACGTTCTAAAAGCTTATAGATTCCTTTTTTGTCAGAATCTAGTGTTTTACTTGCAAAGACGGATTTTTATTTATAAGGAAAACAAAAGAGGTAGACTATATTTATAATACTTCAGTTGATGAATTTGTTCAAAATAATGGGATGAAACAAAACATTAATTTACTGTGATATATGTGCCCTAATAGTCTCGAAAGGGTTGAAAATCTGCACGAACTTTGTCCGAAAACTAATATAATTCACTGCAAATCTTAGTATTCCTAGTACCGTACTAATAAAGTATTCATAATATCAATTTCAAAGGTAAACATATCAGCTGTTATTTTTGAAAGTGGTATAAGTTCATTGTTTCTTTTGATTTTCGTATCGCAATTAATAAAAGAGAATATCAGTATATTGTAAACAGTTATGTTTATTCCAGTTTTCATATTAATTGGACTCATACCACTTTCAAGAATACCGGTTCATACGCAAGTTCATAGAAAATATATGAAATTTCCATAATTTGATCCTAAAGCAGGTATCAGAATCCTTGGTAAACATGAGCACGATAAACAAACGTAACCGTGCGAGAGAACTGGCACATTATCAGTACACACGAACATTTGGTGAGCGCGAAATGTTTCTCCGATTCCCAGACAATATCTGCACCCCTACTACGAACCCATAGCTTGCCGGCCATTTCCTGTTCCGGTCACTGAAACACTTTTGTTTTACCTTCATCTCCGGTTTGCTTTTCTATTCTAGAATATATTCTAGGTGCTCTGATCATTATCCCACTACAATAGTGGGTGGCTGCACGAATCGGTGCATG
This sequence comes from Nysson spinosus, assembly GCA_910591585.2. Classification (NCBI taxonomy): domain Eukaryota; kingdom Metazoa; phylum Arthropoda; class Insecta; order Hymenoptera; family Crabronidae; genus Nysson; species Nysson spinosus. The sequence goes on from OU342847.1 coordinate 2,114,744, forward strand.
AACAGCGCACACATAAATATATACGAGATATTATATTAAATCTGCGACTTAAAACTAATAATTAGTAATGAAAATCCGATGCGTACGTATGCTGCTACGACTAATTGTAAGTGACGGTATAACGCGTACCGTGTTTGTAAACAATGTTTACATGGCATTTAAAACCTACTCAATTAAAGAAAAGACAAAAAGACTTTTAAGGAACAACATTTGATTTGATTTTATTTAAGCAATTACAAAATTGCTCAAACTAATTGCCTTGCTATCTTATGCATAGCTGTTATTATTACAGCCAGTATTATTACAGATGCATGAACTGTGCGTAATGTGTTTTGAAATGTCAAGTGTTCGGTTTTTAAAGATTAAGGATAATTAACTGTTTAGGGAAATAACATGTTAGAGGAAGTTTCTGATCGCTGTTTACAAACATGATACGCGTTATACGGTGTTCGACGAACCGTAACTCTTGAAAATCTTGAAATTCGATTTTCTAGAAAATTAAGTCTTAGATGAAAATATTTAATTTCATATTTTGTTCTTATTTTTTTAATAGGAATCGTTTCGTACTCGCTTGCACGTGTTATTCGGATACACCCTGCATACCTGAATTCTGTAGTAATTATCATATCTACGGAAAATCAAGGTTACAAATTCAAGTAACTTTTATTATAAATTAAATTGCATTTCATCTTCGTACTTATTAGATTCATTTTTCACACATTGAACACCCTGTTTCTACTGAAAATCTAATAGCAAGTTACAAAACCTAAATTTTAGAGTATAACAATTATTATTGACATTATATGTTCAAAATATGTCAATATAAGGCTGTCTTTCAGGAAATACATACTTTTTCATATTCACGTGTCCACCTCAGATTTAAGTAACTTTTATAATCAATTAAATAGCATTTTATCTTTCTACTTTATTAGATTAATTTTGTACACGTCATAACATATATATGACATATGTATAACATATATTATTAACATTTTATGTTAAAAATATGTCAATATAATTCTGCCTTTCTAGAAATACATATTTTTTCATATTCACGTGTCCACCTCAGATTTAAGTAACTTTTATAATCAATTAAATAGCATTGTATCTTCCTACTTCATTCGATTAATTTTGTACACGTCATAACATATATATGACATATGTATAACATATATTATTAACATTTTATGTTAAAAATATGTCAATATAATTCTGCCTTTCTAGAAATACATATTTTTTCATATTCACGTGTCCACCTCAGATTTAAGTAACTTTTATAATCAATTAAATAGCATTGTATCTTCCTACTTCATTCGATTAATTTTGTACACGTCATAACATATATATGACATATGTATAACATATATTAATAACATTTTATGTTAAAAATATGTCAATATAATTCTGCCTTTCTAGAAATACATACTTTTTCATATTCACGTGTCTTTATCGTGAAATATTCTCTTCTCTTTCATGCCACCCCTGCGACCCATTCTTTTCCGTTGACACTCCCGGCAAACAGGGGATGCGTTAGAATGCGTTTATTCGTAGGCGGTAAAGGGATGTGTAAAAATTCGCGGTGGTGGCTCATAGCTTGTCACCCTGACACGTCGACGACGGTGAAGGTACACCACGGTTTGCGGTGGATAAAAAACTCACGCACCCCCTGCACCCCCCCGGGCCCCGATCCTTCTACCAACCCCTCGTCGGTGAATATTAAAATGTCCTCCCCCGGTCGCTAATCCTCCGGACCTTTGTTGGATACCACGATTCTACAAAAATACGTGTCCGTCGAATAGCGAGCGACGAATTCTACCCCTTTTTCGTGTACCGGCAGCCACAATTTACCCAACATTTACCGAAACGTTTAGCAACTCTTGATGGAGGTAGTTTTTGTAAATCCAGCATTTAATTGTTCAGATTTAAACCGCAACTAGGTAAACGAATTTTATTGTGAAATACTTTCAGTGAATTATCATTGAGGTATCTTGGTTATAGAGTTTTTTTTATGATTAACTTAATGGAAGCAGTTTAATATACGATATGTTATAAAATATGTAATAAAAAATACGATATATGGATGATAAACACAAAGTTAAGATCAAGATTATAAGATTATAAATAATAATAAGAATTATTATTACTTACTGTTTAGTATTTAACCAATTCTGCATTTAAATATTTCAATCTTATTTAAACGTTTTTCTTCATATTTCATGCTGCCTTTATCAAAATATTCTTTAATGTATAACCCTTTATTTAGAAATATCTTTGAATATAAATTGACAATAATATAATATTAATTTAAATCAGAATATCCATTAGTATACAAGTATTTCTTTACAAATAAGAGTTACCTTTTAAAGTGAAAGAATTATCATTGAGGTATCTTGGTTATAGAGTTTTTGTTATGATTAACTTAATGGAAGCTGTTTAATATACGATATATTATAAAATATGTAATAAAAAATACGATATATGTATGATAAACACAAAGTTAAGATCAAGATTATAAAGTACACCTCTTTGATTTTGTCGCTGATTAAGAAATGTTTAAAATATTATCCGATAAAAGTCTTTAATAATATTTAGGTTACAGAATAATATTAATATTGTAGAACTAAGATATACGTTAAATGAATTCTGACATTGGATTTTATTTTTATTATAATACCCTAACAAAACGAATTTGTCGGAAAGCTTTTTGCATAAGAGTGAATTTGATCTGCAAGATATTTAACTTGAAGTGCAAAACCTGCAAATGACGATAGTTATTATTTAACAGAATAATAATTAATCTGAAAGAATAAATAGCGTTTCATAAAGCACGTGAAAAATAATAATTGATTACTTTCCGGTACTCCGAATATTTATAACCGCTATTTATAGACTTCACATTCGGAAGTATTCCTCGTATTGGATATCGTACGACGGAACTATAACTATAAAAATTACGAGGTTGGATTGTGTACATTACACTTCATATTTATGAGGATGAGATAGTAACATTTACGGATAAAACGATTACGAAATAGGGGTTCGAAAATTGTGACTGAGAGGAGCTCCGAAGGTTCGCAAACATTTTATCGCATCCGTGAAGTGCCTCGATGGTTTCGAAATGGTTCGCTTGATTTTCGGTTTTCTTACGAGATGCTTTACCCCTATAACGTAAAGAGACCTTATATTGCCACTTTTGCTCCACCACCCCCACCCCTATCCCGCATTCCCTTCATGTTTCCGGGGATTACGATAACATCATCCGTTATAAAACCGATATTTCTTTAAAAGCGAATTTTCGTATTTTTGTAAACATTCTAGCACGCCGTAAACTGAAAACTGTTTAGTATATAACTGTTAGTATATTGTAGTAGTATATAACTGTTAGTAGATAGAGAACACGTGTCAGTAATTATGAACGAGGTTTTTGCGGTTAATATACATTAATTAACATCGTTAATTTACATTATTATTATTATTATCCACAGGGAAAAACAACGTTTCAGATAAAGTTGAAGCTTTTTTGTAGGTGGACCCGTAAAGGTTACTTGGAGGTCATCTTCATTTTTTTAAATGGAGTCATGTTTATTTAATGCATTATTTTATGCAGCTCGATAGCCTCTGTAATAAATATTTATAATAAAAACGTAGATTATGAATAGATATAATTGTCTTATCTAGAATCTATTTATTGTCAACACCTTTCGATATTCTTACTACGGGATCAATAGAAGTTTTACATATTAACCGGAACTTTAAATGTACTTATTTTAAGGGGAATAGTTGAAAAGTGATTTAGAACAATTTCATAGTTGGTGGCACAATTGATGAAACCCACGTTGAGACTCGCGATAGGCCGAAACAGAATTGTTGCAAAATTGTCTGAAATTTGTTACAAAATTTTGAATATTCTTAGAATCGCACACAATTAATGAAACCCACGATGAGACTCGCGATAGGTCGAAACAGAATTGTTGCAAAATTGTCTGAAAATTGCGTGAAAATTGTTGCAAAATTTTGAATATTCTTAGAATCGCACACAATTAATGAAACCCACGATGAGACTAGCGATAGGTCGAAATAGAATTGTTGCAAACTTGTCTGAAAATTGTTGCAAAATGTTGAATATTCTTAGAATCGCACACAATTAATGAAACCCACGATGAGACTCGCGATAGGTCGAAACAGAATTGTTGCAAAATTGTCTGAAAATTGCGTGAAAATTGTTGCAAAATTTTGAATATTCTTAGAATCGCACACAATTAATGAAACCCACGATGAGAATAGCGATAGTTCGAAATAGAATTGTTGCAAACTTGTCTGAACATTGTTGCAAAATGTTGAATATTCTTAGAATCGCACACAATTAATGAAACCCACGATGAGACTCGTGATAGACCAAAATAGAATTGTTGAAAAATTTGTAATAATTGTAGAATCACACACAATTGAAACCCACGATAAAACTCGCGATAGACCAAAACAGAATAGTTAAAAAATTGTTGCAAAACTTTGAGTATTCCAAGAATCACACACAATTGATGAAAACCCACGATGAGACTCGTGATAGGCCGAAACAGAATTGTTAAATGAGAACATATGAATAAACATTGTCCGGAGAGTGACACAGTTTCGACTTACAGTTCGTAACTGAAGCGAGTGTGAACTGATTCCAAGCTGTAGCGTACAGTCGAGTGGAGCTTTAATTATGCCAATGTCAACTATACTGTCATCCTAACAATGTGGCTTCGCATCTAGGATTACTCCGAGCTATCGCATCTATGACACGTCGGCAGAGCTTTGATCGGATTTGCGGTTACTAGCATCTTATCAATAATAACTGAAGCCACCGATTACTTTGTCTCCGTAAAACAAAATCCCTTTACATCCATTTAACAGTATTATCGACGTCTGATACATCCGATGTTTCTGAATTATATTTTAACCCTTTCACTGCGAAAGGCGTATATATACGCTCTCATATATGTACATGTATCTATGAATATATACGAACTTAGTATAAACGCATTTTTATTTGAAAATATGTACTCGAATTTAAAAAAAGAAATACATAATTCTGTTTCATACGGATTTGTGAAATTTATTGTATACTTATTTTCAATCTGAAATGTGGATTCGAATTGCAGGGTTCCAATTTACACGGCATTTTCGGGGCACCAATCTACCGTGTAAACCGAGGGTTAAGTGTAACGGTTATTTGCAAAAATGCAATTGTTATGTGAAAGCATTCTGCAGGATTTATTTTAATCCTTTGACTCTGAAGGGTTGAAGATGTATATATACGTTCAGTAAATGTTGCTCGGTACAACGCATTTAAGTTTTTAGTTAATTAATACAGTGTGGAACATACTGTTACGTGTCACATAACAACAGATCGAATAACTGAATCTCAATAACTTCTCGATTTTTCTGATTTTGATCTTCTTATTTTTCTTTTTTGTTAGAACACACCGCAGTCAGTTGTAAATATGCATGCTGTGATGTAATATGAAGCTTGGTTTCAAACTGTGGTATGAAATATCGCAAATAAAGCTACCGCTTACATTGTCTCCATAAATTCTGCTTACTTTTATTCTGGTTTATTGCAGGATATTATTCTCCATCGATTTTGGCGATCAATACATTTGTTGATTGAGAATTGTGTATATTACAGTCGTAAAAACGACTATATGAAAGCACGTAATATTTATGCAATTATAACAAAATGAATAACAAATTACTGTGAATTTGTGTTCTGCGAGTTTACTAGGCAATACTTTATTTAGATTCAAAGTAATAAATTATATTAATTCGTTCAAAAATTACATTAAATTAAACTATATTATGTCTTTAAAGTCTTCAGTTACAGTCTTTGTATTCATTTCTACAGGGTGTCCCAAAAATCGTGGCACAGCGAAATTATTTTAAGGAATAAGCATTTTATAGAAAGTTTAATTACTTATGAGTAGCTGGAAATAAATGATCACCAAATTATCCAAAAACAGTCAACGGGTTAACTAAAAATGGCCGACAACTCATTTCGACCCATTCGGTAGTTCCAGGGTTAACCTCGGTTCATCACGATTTTGGCGTATCAAACAATATTATTCTGCATTGCAATTTGTAATTGATTTGCAAAGGCTATTGTTAATGTTGTTAGTCGTGATAATACAAGTACACGTGTGAGCATGTATAAAGGGTTGCAACGTAACCTAAAACGCGGTGCGAAATATACGAAAAATGACAACAATACCCGCCGATTACATTGTCTCTGTAAAGCAATTTCGCTTGATTACTGCAAAATATGAATAGGCAGTGTACCATTGTCTAACTGAACACGTTCTATCTGCCGGCACGCACATATAAGTCGAACGCTTTGTAATGAATATTTAAATAGAAAATCTAATTGAGGGGAAACAGTAATCGAATCTTTAACATGAAACGAGGCCAATTGAGTTGCGAGTACACTCCCGCTCAAAAGTATGAAGAGTGTGTAAAGTGTTTATTGGATGAAACAGATGTTTTATTAAAAATGAAATGAGCGAATGTTTTATTAAAAATATTCCACCGATGTTTCAAAATAATATTATATTAATATGTTTTATAATTGCAATTAAAATAACAATGTTATGAATGAAAAATTTATTTACTTAACGCTTTACTACCGCGAGACTGTAAATCAGCTTTTCGTTGGCAACGAATTTTATTGTTGCACTGTTGCAACATTTGTCAGAGCGAACAATGAAACATTGGGATACTCGAATGAAGTACTGATTATTGAAATGTTATTAATGGTTTCATTTTGTTAAGGCTTTATCATTAAAAGCACACATTCCTGCGCGATACGCGAAATCAAGACGGTAGATGAAATGTTAAGAAACTGACTGTTTCTTTTGAAATCCTAACATGCACCGAACTTTTGAGCGCGAGTGTACATGTGTAAACATTTGGAAGCCGCTTTCGAGGTGTATCGGGAAGTCGGAATTTGCTTTTGCGGACACGAACGCGTAAATGCCGTAGTTTGATTAACTTTATACACACAAAAGTGGAGAAATTCGTGATGTTCGAAAGTTTTATAACATCCCCACTGTGTAATTTTGGATTGATTTGTTTGATAAACATATTGGATGCTTTCTCGTTATTTGTAAATAATAATAATAATTTGTTAAGCACCAAGGTAAAGATGTACTAATACTTTTTACACTCATGTATGTATATGTAAAACACAATTTTAACCCCTTTCCCTACGATTTAAGTTGCGATGGCGCGTGCCATAATCAACGGCAAGAATAACACGTACCGAGACAAAAAGACATCGGCGAAAATTAACGATTTCCTTACCACGAGTCTCAAACGATATTGTAGGCGAAGGGGTTAATTTAAAAACTGGTGCTGCCTCCGTTTTCAGATTTTTGGGCATTACTGTTATTTGTGTTAATCGGAAATATTCTGCGTGTTTGTCAAATGAAAAGTTATCACGAAGTGTTGATTTCGAAATACTGCAGAAATTTTGAATGTTCTTAGAATCAATACGTGTGGGATAAAAATATTCATTGTGTGCCACGAAGCGTCTTTGAAGCTAAAAACGATTAATTAAACTCCTTGTTTACGGTTCTATCATCGACGGTAAACATTATATTCCAACTTCAACAAACTCCCAAATTTGATCCGAGATTAATAATCACTCTGCTGTGAGGTAACCGTATATCATATTTTCAACCACGTGAAATGTAGCATAACCTTATAAATATTTAAACGAAAGGAAAATATTCGCATAAATTAGTCCCTTACAAACCACAAGTTCCGCGTGAATTGATATTTTCGAAGCACCAATAAATCATATCCTCGCACGCGACCTACAAATTTAATAATCCTACATTTTTATAAAGATTTTCGAAAGCACATATATATACAGATATTAATCAAATCTTTAACCCTTTTCGTATCTAAAAATGATAGCCGTCATATCGATAATTAGATATTCATTACAATAATTTAAATGATCACAAAATACAATTCAAAGTGAAATATAACATTTTTACTATAAAAATCACAATCACACGAAAACATTGCTCCTGGACTGTAGTTCGAACTTAGAAACGACGTTCGAACTTCGAATGGAATTTCTTGCTTTGTCGAACGTTTTAATTCTGGAACGTGCGAAATTAGAAGCATTCGAAGTACGAGGTACCACCGTATAAGAGTTAATTACCAAACTGATGGATGGATAGTTCGATTAATGTCTAGATATCGTGTATGCCGATACAAGATTACTTATTTTCGATTGCCTACCCTTATCTTGGAATATTACTCGTCCAGAAGTAAAAACAAACAAACGAGAAGCTTTATCGATTCTATCTCACCTGTCCCTTCGTTTCGTCTCGACGACCTCGTTCGCCGACGATGCAGCACTGACGAGCGACAGGCGGGGTAACAGCTTCGATCTTCGTTTTCTAAAGAGAATTAGTGATGCGTGAATTAAAACTTGAATTTCCATCGAATTCCTCGATTCGTACGTTCCGTTGCCTCCTATGTAAACTCGTACGTGGCTCTATAACCCCCTTAACTTTTTCGTTTTACTACTTTCAATTCTTTAACCGCCAATTCCGCTGGCCTGTCTTTTTACTATTCATAGTATCGAATCGTGTTTACATCAGTTACAACTTTGTACATTTTTAAGATACAACCATTTTTGAAATCTTATGTCATGCATGTTTATATAGAATGAAATACAATGATTACGGAGTTAGTTATAGATGTACGGAAATATTGTATTTGTACATTCTATTTAAGAGATAAATGTAAGATAAGAATATTCTTATTTACTTCGTAGATATTTCGATATTGGAAATATACTTTTCGAAGTAAGAATATAATAATCTTCATAATTCCATGCTAAGAATAATGCATGTTTTCATTCTTTATGTTTCAACACGAATTTCATACAAACGTTCAAATTTATGAAGTTCCATTTTCCGCGATTTTTTACGGTGCGTAATGTTGTAATTAACGGAATAATTAAATCCATTCATTTATTTCTAACATCTCTCCTTATGTTTAACACCAGAATTCCCGGACATATACTCACTTATGGTTGCATATTTATTTATATATAAATTATGGTTAGTGGATTTAAGTTAATTAATTGATTCAATAATTCCCGTTATGTATATAAAATAAAAGTATATAAAATCTCAGACAATTCGTCGCGGTGTATTCGAATAATTAAACACAAAATAGTAAACAAGACATTTCGACCACCTCTGTAGTTCTGGCGTTAATTACACATTACATACTTTTTGCAAATATTTCAGTTAGTTGTTATTTAATATGTCGTGTTTATATTCTTAATATAGTCCACATTTAAAGATACGTTCTTTCAAAAATGGCTCGCCAATTTTTCTTACTAATTTTCCATGATACTTTCGACAACATCTTACTTGCAAATAATAGATTGTTTCGTACTTCATCAGAGATTGCGGTTTCGGGGAAGCGCGAATGTGGAAGTAATTGCGATGATGTAGCGAGCGGATTCGTCAGCAGACGACATCTCAATGTTAGAGGTCCCTCCGTTTCAAAAGAGATTTCCCAGAAGCCAAGATGACAAAAAAGGAGACACCAGATAGGAAGGGAACTAGGAAATGCAACGAGGTTGGTAAAGAGTGGGAAAAAGACGAAAGAAAGAAGGAAATAGTGAGAGAGCTACACAGTTCGAACGGTGACGATCGATCGGCACCCTTCGAAGACAAAGACCTTCGGCTTGGTTTGAAGTTTGTTCCACGTCCCTTTCATGTTGAAAATGTAAAAGAAGGGGAGTGTTCCTTTCTAAGGAGATTACACCGATTGTACAATGCTTCAGACACTGGAGATTTTGTAAATAAATTCTTTCCTATGATTCTGTTAAAAGATTTCCACAGATTTTGCGTACAGCGAACAGCAGTATATTTCGGAAATTGTATGTAAATAGAATGTTAACCCTTTTACTGTGAAGGGCGTATATATACGCTCTCATATGTTCATGAATGTATACGAAAGGAGTATATATACGATCTGTACATTTTGTTTGGTACCACGTATTTACTTTTTTAGTAAATTAATACAGTGTGGAACATACTGTTATGTGTCACATAAAAACCGATCGAATAACGGAATCTCACCTTGTACTTAAGAAATTGATTTTGGATAAAATAAACATGGTTATGATATTTTCAATGATTTTTATAAAGCATTTTTAGAGTTTAGATTTTTTAAATCTACAAAAAAAGGAGTAAAGAAATCATTCTTGCTTAAAATGTTAACTTTATATATATTATATTATATTAGTATGTTATATTATTATATTATAGTATTATATATATGTCGTACAAGGAGCGCGTTACATTCGTCCGATCGTTTCGACGTGTTAAAGACGACTAACCGATGTCTCCGCTTGTATAGCTCTTCGATACCATTCATAGAAACACCATGGGATTACCTGCGCACCGAGTGTAATCATAATAATGAAGGTGATAACAATTCAACACTACTCAGAACAGTAACCTTATCGTTAGCGTTCCAGCAGTCCAAAGACTGCTTCTAAAATACGAACTATCAAACGAATCCAAATCACGGATCCGTGGAAATTAAAATAAACATTGAAATGACTAAAGTTCCATTTTCTGCGATTTCTTGCGGCTCACATTGCATAGCTCACGTAACTGAACCGACTAATTTATTTTTCCATATATTCTTATTTTTTTAGGATCTACAAGTAAATAAATAAATAGATAAATACCACCGAGTATATTGTCAGTAGTTCCAGTGTTAAGAGCTGCTATTTAAAATATTTTCAAGAGATAAATATATTCTGCAATAATTGTGCATCGAAGGATCTAATCGTGCGTTGAAATAACGAAAGTTATCACCGGCGAAGATGTTTTATTTTCCACAAATTTTTCATGAAAGGGGTAGCACTTAATGTTGTGAGCCCCCAAAGGGTTAAGTCTGGTAAATACTTCGTTATAAAAGATGAGAGCAACCCTCCCAGTAGATATAATGCTGCCGGGATAAGCAAGGGAATTCATTTGCGGTTTTACAAAATTCATGCTGGTTTCGTTAGCCAGATATTCGTTGTGATCCAATTTCCTCGGGAGTAAAAGGATTCGCGGGTACTGATGAAAGTTTATGACACACACTGTACCCAAGGGGATACTTTTATTCGCGGAATGCTTTATCGCGATACGTTCAATGGAATGATACTTAATTACACTTTTAATGTGATGAACGATAACGTATCTCTACCAGGATACAAAAATCTTTTTAACCCATTGACTGCCAACTACGAGATATCTCGTAGTGGGTGCTGCAAGTTTAGATTGGCTACAAATAGCTATTTGAGTTAGGAACTATTAGAAAGGATGAATGAAAAATGTATATAGTGTAGAGAACATATTGATTATCAATTCTTATGATTAAAATTATTATTCAAACTATTCAAATTATAACTTAGACGATTAGATCACGTACTGTTTTTTTTCAATAAAAATACTGCAAATGCCATTGCAATATTATATCAGTAACTTAATATTATTATATTTGGTAAAACTTCATGTTTTCTTTAAAATAAAACCGTGGCACCCAGGGCAAGACGCGCTAAATTTGCGTGGCAGTCAATGGGTTAAAGGATACTTTTATCAAAGTTTTATCAAATTCCAGTTGATCTTTGAATTTCTCGTTTTCGTTGTACTGTCGTATTTGGTAACACGGTGAATCTACCATAGGCCTTTCATCCGACATTCTATTCGATTGGTGGAATTTCAATGGGGAAAAAAACAACTCTTGCTACTACGGTTGACTACCTTTAATTAATAAACACTCAACCCGTCCGCACCGAACGGGGTTTCCGTAGTTTTATATTTCGTGGTAGGACGCTCCGCTGAAAACCACCAGCTGCGCGATAGAAATCGAAGGTCGCTGCCAATCTATCGCTTTTTTCCCTCGAGAAAATGCCGGCAGAGATGTGTTCGTAATACATATATGCCTTCATAATCTTTCTTCAATTGACAATCCCGAATTTGTTCGATATCTGAATTTATTGTATCGTCAGAATCAATTCAACACATATCTACAGCCGTACCCGGCTTCTACCTTCAGTCCCACTGGATACCGTAATTTCTATTCTTCCCTTTTTCTCTGTTTATTTTATGAATCCTTTATCTCATCGATTCCATTTATTTCCATGCCTCGAAAAACCCAATGCAAATATTTTCAATGTATAACGCCAAATCAATAAGTCTATGAATAAAATCGTTATTTAATATTTAAATTGCCACTTAAATAAAGGTCCACGTGTATAATATATTGTATTGTGTATGTGGATTATAATATGTACATATTATAAGAGAGAAGAGTATGATCTTCAAAGAAATTATAGAATTTTATTAATATTACTAAAACTTAATCAAATATATCGCTAATATTTCCATATTTTTTAATATTTTTAACATTACTTAAAAAGTTTTATTTCCAGACGTTATATGAGCCGCTCGAGTGCCAAAGTGATTAACACCAGATTTCAAAAATTTCCCAATATTACTCTCAAAGCATATGATTGATATTTAACGTTCAATAATTATCAACTTTCTCTAATTTTATTTGATATAGTTAGTCACTTTGGCTGTTGAGTAGCTCATATAGACCTTACGGATGCATATCGCGAGGTATCATATAACACGGATTTCAGTACGGTATTCAAAGTGAGCAAAATCTACAAAAAATTGCCGTCTAAAGTAGGATTTGCTTAAGCGCGATTCGTGTAAGACATAAATGATACCGGAAATAACAAGTGGGATTGGCGTAAAGATAACTGTTATAACTGGACATATACGTAAGGTTCGATCCATTCAACTATAAGCTAGACAATATATCCGTCTTTTTAGGAGAAAGGACAAAATATGGTAACGGAAGTATGAATCCAACGGAGAATAAGTCCAACGATAAAAGTACGTGATGTATCATTTACGAGGATTTTACCAGAACCAAGTATCCTGCATTCCTTTTTACATTTTTACTCTGAGTTCACAAAATTTACGTGATAAGTGTAAAAATAAAGAAATTGATTAATTTTTGAAATTGTTATTATATCGAAAAGTGTTTCAGACAAAAGTTGAATTGTTTCGAGGGGGTTTGATATTTTCAATACAATTATATATATATTTTAATGTATCAATTGATTCAGCTCACCTTCTTGTCTATGAAAATGTATTAAACTATATATATCGAATAGTTATTAATTTAGCAGTATTTACTTATATAATGTTTACTAGAAATGAAAATAATACTAGGATCTGATTTGAAATTAGAAAGGATTAGATTCCTAGCTTTATATAATACTTTCAAGAAGTTAAGAGAGTATTTTAAGTAGAATAAAGTATGATACTACAAGTTGTCAATTAAATTGAACCGGAAGGATAATCGTAGAAGAAAAGAAATTAATATCGTTATTACTAAAAGCTCATACTCTCCAATAAGTTCAGCGTCAAATAAAGCTCCGATGGGAGAAATTATTTTCAACCAGTGGACTGCTTCCTTCTTATCCTTAACAGTTTCTTCTTTCCCTTTGCATTTTCTAAGTAAACGTTATCTTTCCAAGTGAATGAAGGGTTGTTGGTGAAAAAGAGCTGAATGTGGAAAGAGGTAAGACGATTTATCAGTTGCCTTCGGCGATTATTTCGACGAGTCGAGGAGAGAATCCAGAAATTCGAGTAAACCGTGGCTGTTCGTGAAAGACAATGACCTTTCAAACTCGCCCGAGGATCAATTCCTTCCACGCTTTTCTGGTGAAAGTTGAAAAGCGGACATCAAAGACGGATTTATGAATTAAAGCGTATCATCGAGTTATGCCCGAAAGGCTACGTCTTTCGTTTCCTTTAAAATGAAAGCTAACTTTCGACCTTCCAACAAGATTGTTTTCCTTTGTTCGATTTTGAGATATAACTATATATAATATACAAGTACAATAAGCAACAACTATTAACACTAGAACTACCAAAGCAGACAAAATGCCGGGTGAACGGAATTTAATAAGAATGTTCAAATTGATAAAATTTCATTTTTTGAGATTCTTTGCGTAACATACAAGATGACTTGTCCGGAATTTTTAATTAAATTATTTGAATGTAGACGCAACACCGAGTAGCCACTCCATTTATTCCAATAATTCGAATGGCGAATGAGAAGCGACATTAAAATTGACTTCAGTTTTCAGTGATTTAATGTCTGATAATAAAATATAATTAGGGAAAATCTGAATGTCGACTTTTAGTCGCTGCATCAAGTGTCGCAATAAATTGAATGGCGACAGTGAATCTCCTTGGAGGGCAAAGGATTAATAACATAGGTTTCGTAATTATGCTGGTGTAATTTCGCAAGCTCGTTTCAGTTATTAGGAGACAATGGTTATCAGGGAGTTTGGCTTCAGAGCACTTTCCTGGAAAGGAAGACCAAAGGGAAGAGGTCGGGTTCAAAGGAACGACGTTTAATCAGAGCTTTCAGGTACCTTACGATGTCGAGTCATCTGATGGAGTCTAATTCTTATTTCGGGCTGGGTAACGGGAACCTCAACTTCCATCCTTTTGCGAGTCCTGACCGAATTCCTCTCTCTTTTTCTCTTTCTCTTTCTCTTTCTCTTTCTCTTCCTTCCCGAGATCCTTTTAGCTACTTAAGTCGAGCGAAAAAGTTACTTGCGCCCGACGTCCGTACGAATCCAACTCCTTTTTTTTCGAGCCGTTTACTTCCAAGCTTTACGTCCGCGAGAAAATGTTTCCTGAGTGCCTCACTAATGTCATCAACGCCATGTAAAAAGAATTTCTCTAAGAAAAATGTAGCTGCTGTCCAGAACTCGGATACAAACTCTTGTATATTAAAATGACGAAAGTACAAAGATAATTCAAGGGTACACTTCGGAATTTTCAAGTAAATATTAGAGGTATGGAAAGTAATCAATTGAAGGATTGTAATCAAAGTGGAGATTATTTTCGCATCGAAATTCGGATATTTGCTTTAAATGATTTTAAATGAGAATTATGACATTGGAGGATCGTCGATCATAATTCCATAGCATTTAGCATGTCGAAAATGTCTTTTTCCACTTGGCACTCAATCATTTTTACCCATAACTACAACAAAATTATTTAAATCAAGAAATGAAAAAATAATTTGAAAATGCAGGGCCAGGATGTTAAAACTACGTATTTATAAAACATTATAAACATTCTTCTTTTCTTGGATAAACTCTGTTAGAAAGAAAACGTTACAAAATTCTGCGGCAACCCATTATATTCACGCGTAGATTTGCTAGAAGAGAACTTTCAAATTTGGTCAGACATTTTAGAAACGACCTGTACACAAATGTGAATCCTATGTATACTTACACATAGACTGCATTTGTTGCTACATACACAGAGAATGCGTCTGTATTTAGATGCAACGAAGCTGTCTTCGTGGTAGTATGCCACCGTACATTTAGCGCGGTGTCAGTACTTTGTCTGACCGAATGAATGGCTGTACTACTGCCAGAGTGCCGGATGGCGGCCATACCTACTGCTATCACTGACAATAAAGGACAGGCAGACACGTTGACTGCGAGGAATGCTTACATTTCTGACACATATGAAATAATTTCATATTTAATATACTTAATTATACTCGTGGCATATTTTTGGTCTTTGCTATGACAGTGCCGTTTTCTTTGCACGTATAGAATGCACTTTTATTTCACGCTCGGGTTTATTCTTAGACTGGCACCGAGAATAAACATCTTTATTTATATTTTCAGGACAAATCGATATTCTCTTTATATGCGATGGGATATATTAAGAATTAAGATTATATAAGGAAAGGTTAATGAATATTATTGTCTGTGACGCGTGAATGAAAAGTGAATGATCTAATTACTTAGAGTTTAGGATTCTTGTGGAATTTATTGAAACATATATTAAGCCGAAAATCTGTCAGAAAATGGAAGACAAATATTAATCATACCTGTCATACTTTCTTTATTATGATTTTAAGTTTGAACTACGATCATAGAATTCTTAGAAAGTATTAATAGGTTTCATTCATTAATTAATAATCCTAATATTATTAGATCGTGTAATATGAAATTTCGGATTTCTTATCAGACTTTTATAGACTCGTGTCACTTAAAACTGCGTCTTTTTCGAAAGAGGTGTTTTTTTATGGAAATCCAAGTTTTCTGTTTCTTTGAAAAATCCGACATTTCATGTTACACAATTTATATGTTATATGTGAAGTTAAAAATTATATACCAATCGATAAATTGACGTGGTACAAAACGTATGTAGTCTAGATTGTATACATATATATTCATGTATAAAACGGAAGTATGAAATACGTAGCAGTGATTCTTTATTAGTTATTAAGTGGGCTGGAATTTAAAACGGGTCCGGTCGTTCAATAAATCCGGCGACCCTCTCCATATCAAAAATTGACATTTTAAAGAGAGAAAAATGAACCCACCGGGAAGGATAATACGTTTATATTAGCATGTAAAATAAAGAGGTACCATCAGAAGTGAATTATCCACTATGTGCTAGTAAATATGAGCCGCAGAGCAGTAAAACACTATACATCGGGGGATAGTTTTTCCAGTTTTATTGGAATTTGATTTCTCCGGTGAGTTGTTAGCTGCGACGTGAGATATCACATTCTGTTAGTGCACGTAACATACATTTTTCGGGAAAACCAAAATATATGAATACAGATTGATAACGGTATGAAGTTTCCACGTATAAAATGGAGATTAATACAAGCAATGTCTTGATAATATTTATTTAACCGTTTGAGTGCTACGGGATTTTGCACAAATACGGTAGGAAAATGCCAGACGACGCGATCGCGCTCGTCGTCTTTCGTGTAATTGTACTTCGTTTACTTCGTCTTCACTCATAGATGTC
This sequence comes from Nysson spinosus, assembly GCA_910591585.2. NCBI lineage: Eukaryota > Metazoa > Arthropoda > Insecta > Hymenoptera > Crabronidae > Nysson > Nysson spinosus. The sequence goes on from OU342847.1 coordinate 2,131,696, forward strand.
GAGTACGTTTTCTTCCTTCTCGTCCCTTTTAATGCGAAGGATCGCACTTTAAAAGAACGTATCAAAAAATGGCATTTATTAACCGTATGCGATTTCATCGGTTTTTAAAAACTTGAGATGGGAGTTCCTTGCTGGAGGAACGCGAACTGGCACTCAAAACTGTTAAAAAACATAAGGTAAGTGAAATCTAAAAAAGGACGAATCGGACGAAAGACAGCGATGATTTGCGATATTAATAATCATACTTTTATATGTATTTAATCATTGTTTTTTAATAAAGCATTCTTGTTTATTTTAATAAGAGGCAAGTGATAACAACGCAGAACACTGTTTTTTATTCCTCGACTCTTTGGAGAGATCCAGTGAAATCCATCTCTCTTGGGACGATAAAACGTCGCGCCGCTCTGACTGAAACGCGTAATAACTCCTGCCGAGTACCGTGAATATTGTTTCGCGTCAAGGAGTCAGGTGAAAATGTTAATTTACATTCGCGTCCGCCACTGGAAATATATCTGAGCCCAAAGGGGGAGTTTTTTCAACTTCTACAATTATTCCTTGCCTTATTGAAAACTATGTATCTGACGTTGTAGAATTAAAATTCACGTCACACTGAGAATCGCTATATCGCGTATTATGATACCGTTGAAATAAGATCCACTTCAGAGCTCCGCAAAGATTTTCTTTCTTCAACAAAATATTTGATTCCCTTTGAGAAAGAGATTTTACAAATTCTAATATTAAAGAATAAAGCTTGCGATATTATTTTCTGGATTATTGTCTAGAGTTGTTTTAATTGGTCTACAGAATAGCATTTATACAAAAGTATATGTAAAGCCCCCTGCACTTTGTTGTGATTTGTGAGAGAGTTCTTTAAACAAAGTAGAAATAATGGAACTGTTTGTAATCCAGAAAAGCAATTGTATAAAAGAAGGATTAACGTTGGAACTACCAAAGGAGTAACTACTTGTTTGCCGTTTCTACTTAAATTATTCGAATATATTAGAATGCGTTATTTCAGATTTGATATACATTTATTTGATATGCATAACGCAAACAATTGAATCCATCAATGAACTTCAATCCTCCAGTCATAATTTCAATATAAATAAATATGTAAAAACAACTAAGTATATATTCGGTAGCCCCACCATTAAAAGATGTTCAGGATTAACAAGAAGTATAATAAATAGTAACAAATTAATATAACAACACTAGTGAGAACATCAGTAGTCTATTTCTTGGTTGTCAATATTATAAGTACCACTTTTTTTAAATTGCATTTCATTATTTAATTTTCTTGAATGTTAAGGTTGGCCGAAATATTGTTAATATGTACTATATAGTAGGCGGCTATTAATAAGGCCAAGAATTTCAAAGAAAACTTCTTTATTCCAATTGTTCGACGAAACGTTTCGATAAGGTAGTTCTTATCCTCTTCAGTCGATTAAACTGTCTGTTGGACGGATGGATAATATAAGTATAAATTATATAAAAAGTGTAACATATAAATATAAGATAGATCTATCTAGTAAAAACTATATAGTACATATTTCATTATTTAGTAATATTTCAATTAATGTTGAATCAGTTTCGAAAATAATTCTAGAACGACACTGATTTCAAAGGGTGTTACAACAAACTCGGGACGAAAGGACTTATTCACGAGGTATGATGTTGTAACCAAACGAAATCATGGGAATTGGTCTCGGCAGCGTCATTTCCACCTTATTGTTAATTCAGTGCCCGGTGAAAAGTTTCGGAAGTTCTCGAAGCGGGGTTGGGATGCGAGAACACCGTCGTTAATTGAATTCTCAGCGTTTCGTTATTTTCTGTAGTATTCGCAAATTAGGTCATCTCGTGAGTCGGTGGTTGTCGCTTACGGTCAGGAAACTTTCCACCCTCTTCCTACGTGGTTATCGTGCACCACTGATTTTGGACGACGTTTCAAAATTCATTTAGTCTCAATTACGGAAAACCGCGACCGGGTTTGTTCTTCCCGCGTTTCGCACTTGACCGACGTACCAGCAATTAGAACTTCCTAGTATCCACGAAAGATTTATCTCGATAAATCTCGATATAATGCATTTCTGACAATCTTTCCCGAACCGACCTCTTTTAAAGCTTTTCTTAGCTGTTTAAATCGAAAAATGACTCCGTAAAAGTACTCTTTCTGGCTTCTTTATCTCCTCCACTGAAGACGCCGGTAAGTAAACAAGATAATATAAAAGAAACTGACTACCCCTTTGTTCCGATGTTTCATTGGTCCTCTTAAAAGCGTTATTAATAAGAATTCTGCTAATTAAAAATTTGATTAAAAACTGGTAGTTTCATAGTAAATCCTTGGTTGAAGGATAAAACGCTTTAGCGTGTAAGGCATTTACGTGTGAGGCAAATCGGAAATGCTACGGCATTCCTCTCGAGTCCTAATTGGAACCTATGCATGCAATTTGGAATTAACCTTCCTTCTATGTCACAGTCGATCGATTTCGGATCGCACCGCTGGTGTAATATGTCTTGCACATGCTATGCTTCTATGTGTCACAGTCACGTTCCACGCGCGCCAATGTAAGGCTGTTCTACATAACGCAATGATTGCATATGAAAGTCCTATGTGAGCACGTATGCATCCTACATATTCTAATCATACTAGAGAATCTATTTTATAAAGTATCGTCACACCATCCATCTTCCTAAAATATTCACTTTAACGATAAAACTATTAATACCAAAGTGGTCGAAATGACTTGTCCACCATTTTGAGTCAAGTTAATACGAATATACCAAGGTGGATTGTTTGAGATTTAATTAGCTTTTATGGTACATACATAACGTAATTAATTGAATCCGTTAATGAACTTAAATCCTCCAGTCATAATTCATATCGAAATAAATGTGTAAGTATTACTGACAACGAAAGTACGGGAAGCCAAAATTCCGAAAATTCTGAAACCTTGCACAAACATAGAATAATTCATCCTGATCCCTAAAACATACCTTCCGCCACTTTGTATGTCTTTCTGCCAGCTTCCAACCACATTTTTAATTCCATTTCTATACAATTCTTTGGGTTTTGAAATAAGAAACTCAAACCGTACCGTTTCGACGTCCTCTCTTCTGGCCATATTTATTCCGTTTAAATGAACTGGTAAACTTCCAAACAAATATTAGTCAGACATTAAAACTATAATAAATATTTTGATTAAACAAATATAAATATTGCAAGACATACAGACTTTAAACTTTACTCTCGCAATGCGATATTTCGAATGAAAAGACCTACACCTGAACAACATATTTGTAACTGCCAGAAGAATCTGGTGGAAAGCAAACTGGCAGATGTTATTTAGTAATGTTACTAGGATTCCATCGGTGGAATAACGTTATCGTTTCTCCTAAACTACCTGGCGGTAGGTTCTTCCCCCAAGCGGATGTTAAATTTTGATTTCACCGGGTATAAATCCGAGACAGGAGTCAACGATTCTGGCATTCGGCGTGGCGGTACACGGGGCACGTACCCTGGCTAGTATATCGGGATACTCCGCAACTTGATGTCTCGCCCGCACACGCATGGCTCCTGCTACATAATCGTGCATAATAATTATGACGTCATCAATTAGCACGCCGCTGGTGACATTAATGTGTGCTGGTATGACCGCGACAGATCCTCGGCGTGGATTAACACAGGCACATCGAGGATTCAGTGCGGTCGTCGAATCCAACGAGCGGGTGTGTACCGTTACCCTTCGATCGCGTCAGGCTCCCGAAATCACGGATATTTACGAAAACCGCTTCGTTCATTAGCGTAGAATCGAAATCTCGTACACACCACCCCATCCTTCTTCGGTCCACGTCCAACCACCTCAATCACACTTCGCGCTTCCACTCAAACTTCCACTACCGATTTCATTTTGCCGTTTAGCTGCCATGAAATCGTATTAATTCATACTACGAAATTAACATCCGACTCGCATCAATGATATATGATTACGAGAATATCGTTTGCTGTTTTTAATTATAAATACCTCACGTTGGTGCGCTTGCTTGTTTGCGACAGGGGTATTAGGCGCACCGTGCGTAATTCGTTAGTTCGTTCCAAATCCGTAATTCCCCGTGAAATTGAATTATCGATGCACTGTTATTATTGGTTAAATATTCGAAATATTGGTTTCCCTTCATTGTCGCTTTTTCATGCATAATGTTACTGAGCTTGACAAGTATGTCGTGCAGTTTGTCAAATATTATAATCAACCTAGTGTTTTAATAGACTTGCTCATTGTTTAGTGTTATTAAATTATATCTACACAGAGTAATAGAGTCATTATGAATACAATTTATAAGTGAGATTTAATTCATAGTTTGATGGCATTAACAATTTTAGACCGGCATTATATAAATGATTCGGGATCGCAGATTTGACGTTTCTCTGTTAACGCATTTCAAAAAAGTTAGTTTTAGATATCTTTCGTATCTCAAAACGGCAGAAGCCGCTGTCTTTGATTGAAGTGCGCAGCCATCAAAAGTATTGAATTGACAAGAACGAGGTTTTAACCCTTTCGCTTTGGAGTCCGTACGCCGTACAAGCACTCCATAAGGTAAACATCAAACAGACTCTTTGTTTCATATAAAAAGAACGGTGAATGCAAAACGCATTTGCAGGTTGACATCGAAATATTCTAGGCTTCAAGACTGTGACTTGAGACTATTCCATGTTTTTACGTAATTTGATTACAAAATGTGATCGTTTCAATTAACAGCGAAGGGGTTAATGTATTGAATTAGCAATAGCTTTGAAAGAGGAATGAAATCATAGATTATAAAGAGCAGCTCCCTTTGTGTTATTTAAGGGTAGATTTACTCTTACGAGTTGCTCTCGAAGTTTCCTTTCACATACAGTATTATCAGGCTCGCTAGCTTAATTGGCAAACCGAAGTCTCCGGAAGTTTTGCTATGGGCAAAAGCATCTGCCAGCCACCTTTCCAACCACGATCCTGTGGGGACCATTCAATATTTGATGATAACGCGCTCGCCGAGCTGTAAATGAACCCTTCTCCAAACTACCTTCCGCGAAAGAGCGGAGCAACGCATAAAATACGAAGCCGCCGGCTCATCCTTCGTGACACACCCTCGCCATACCCCGGCGAAAAGGTTTATGTGTTATCTCGAGAAGTTTCCTCTCCCTGATAAATTCTCACGGCGGGGGTGGAACGCCGAAAGAACATTTCCACGTCAAATGGTGCAAGCTTCTAGGGAGCGCTATCATGTCTCAGCTATTCATCATAATCGTTTGCTTTTACGCATCACTGCTGTTATGGATATCGCGGCTTCTTTGCGATAGTTCACCAACTTGTTTTCTTCTTCTCTGTACTTTGTTTCTCTGACTTTCACGTTCATACCGCTACTTTGTCCTTGTAAAGGATAAGTAGATGGCTTTTTTGTCTCTGGCGTTCATAACTCTCGAGAGTATCAGTATAAATGAATGTTTATGCAGTGGTTCATTATGTATAAATGCTGAGTCGCAGGATATTAATAAAAATATATCAGACACTGCACTGTAATCTACAATCTCTCAAAATCTTCCAGGATTATTGAAAGCTTTACGTGTAAAGAGATAAATAACAAAATCGCGACAAAATTTATGCTTTTGTGATTTGCAAAGCTGTTATATTGGGTTTTCATAGCAACAGCCTTTTTCATGAAATTGCTAAATGTTGTATATACAATAAAAATATATCAGACACTGCACTGTAATCTACAATCTCTCAAAATCTTCCAGGATTATTGAAAGCTTTACGTGTAAAGAGATAAATAACAAAATCGCGACAAAATTTATGCTTTTGTGATTTGCAAAGCTGTTATATTGCGTTTTCATAGCAACAGCCTTTTTCATGAAATTGCTAAATGTCTATAATGTTGTATATACAATAAAAATATATCAGACACTGCACTGCAATATACAATCTCTCGACATCTTCCAGGATTATTCCTCGCAGCCTTTCACGCTCTGATTCATGTGGTAGAGCATGTTAGGGCATTTGCTAATACAACATCTCGATTTCTGCTTCACTGGCCTCTAATTAATAATTCAGGATCTATTATCCTAGATTGTCCATGAGCTACGGGACCTGAGCAGTGCTATAGGCCTCTAACGCTTCGAATTTCTCCATTCTCCGTAGGATCACACCTGGGAGAACCGCCATGTGCTCTAAAATACGTATGTATATGGCTAAATTACCGAGGAGCAAGTTATGCGCGCAATTATCCTCGATTGTATCCTCTACTTGCCCAGTAATTTTCTACATTCGTTCTTAAAAACCTCCCTCTTTTTTTTAGCCAATTGGTCACTGAAATGAGCTTATGCAGGTAACACCGCCGAAAACCGGGGAAACGGAAAAGTATCACTACGGTAGCCGGTGGTGATAATTTAGCTGGATATTACACGGAGTAGAACAAGCGTGAGAAAACAATGGCAGACATAACAATACAATGAAACACTGTAGAACGTACTACTGAAACGAATGTTATTATACTGAATACAATAGTGAAATAATTGCGTTGCGCGAAAGGAACTCTAATTCTTTGGTAGTAATGAAGAATAATATGATAAACCGCTCGTGAACTTTATACCGCTTTGGTTAAGAATTATTTTAATATCTTTCTTTCTATTCGCAATTCTCTTGCAGTTTCCGCAGCTAAAATTAACCGGCTTCTGAAAACTTTATCTATTATTATTCCACTGGAATCGCTGAAGTTTCGGTAATTGGGGTTTTAAACGCCGTTTTGCTAGAATGTGAAGTACATTGTTTTTCAAGAAATTAACCTTTTAGCTACCACATTTATACCAATGCACCGGTCATCATTTTTATGAAGAGTGAAATATGAAAAATGAATGGAAACAGATATGCGTGCTACTTATATCAGACGCCATTTTTGAAAGAGGTTTAAGTCCTATTATTATTACAACTGAGTTTAATATAAATTGAAGCTAGAGATTGATATCTTCTTTTTACTAGTCGCAATATTAAATTAAAAAATGGACATGTACCACTAAAAAATAAGTGCCATACATGCCATACATGATCTATATGATTCGTTCCACAGAAAATCGCATATAAAAAATCGCACTAAAAGACTTAGCTTACGTTGAAAACTTAGAGATACGTTTCATAATTTTCTAAAACGGTATAAAACCGAAGCAGTGAGTTGAAATACACCTAAAATCGTATATGGAAGTATATAAAAATTCGGAAAAATAAGAATACCTAAATAATTCTTTAGGAAATCTGAAAGAAATTCATATAAAACTTAAAATTAGTTTCCTTTAAAACGTTATTCATTTAACTTTATTGAAAAGTAACAAAACCCTTTACATTTTTTCATCAGAATTATCGTCGCTTTCTGACAATATTCGGCATCGTTTGCGAACTGGTACGAAATCACTTCTTGTATATGTATACAACGTGCAATATGTATATACATACAACGGGAAAGCCCAAAATTTGCAAGAAATATGCACCGCATAACTTCCAAACCGCACTAAAGAGAGACTTGACTGTATTTCGACTCTATTTTCGATGATAATAAAGTAAATGTAAAGCCGTATATTACTTCGTAATTCCTCTATAATCCTTTCATAATAATGACAAGTTTCAAACTCCAACAATGATGACACTCACCAAACCAACTAAAACCAGAGTAAATGAATTCCAAGTAAACTCTTAAATAAGGAAACACTTGTCCAACTACATACAATATAATCCCTAAAATCTAATGAAGGTTGAAAGGGAAGTCTAATCTACGATCTTCCCACGATATTCCACAAATAATTCTCATCAAATCTAGCATCACCATCAACTCCAGCAAGAATAGTAAATCTTGGATAACACAAGGACTTCTATTCTCACGATGCCCCGAGGTTTGCCAGGGTACATTACGACCGACTAAAACTTTTTCTTTGTTACATCGTGTGGAGCTTAGACGAAGTTCGTATGATTCAGAATACAAAGGATATGCAGTAATGTATGCAAGGTCTGGTGAATTTAGTAAAAGAATAAATGGAGTAAGCACGTGTCACTGGCAAGCCAGGGAAATTTATACTCGTTGCATATACATGTATACTGGATTTAAAGCTTGCAATACGGTGCCTGCTCACAGGTGAATCGGTACCAGACAAGAAGTTACGTAATTGAAGTAATCAATGGTTTATTTATTGGTCCAATAATAACTTGTATGTGTAATTTTGGGTTTCGGCTGTTAATAGACCAAATGTACAATTTAAGCTTCTTTATTTTTAAAGTAGAAACGTTTCGGCACAAGTTTTGTGCCCTCTTCAGTCTCAACAATAGGTTAAAGAAGTCCTAGGTTACTTATTTTCTGGCCTAGGTGCTTATGTCTTAGGTGTTAAAGTAAGACTTAAGTAAGTAAGTAATTAAGTAAGTAATAATTAAGTAAAATTGAGTAATAATTAAGTAAGTAAGTAAGTAATAAAAGTAAGTATTACATTAACACCTAAGACATAAGCACCTAGGGCAGAAAATAAGTAACCTAGGACTTCTTTAACCTATTGTTCAGACTGAAGAGGGCACAAAACTTGTGCCGAAACGTTTCTACTTTAAAAATAAAGAAGCTTAAATTGTACATTTGGTCTATTAACAGCCGAAACCCAAAATTACACATACAAGTAATTTAAGTCTGTGAGGTACGGTATGTCGAATCGTTTCTCGATGTCTAAGCGGCAGAACTGAAGGTAGAAATGTCCTTTAAACGACTTCTGTCCCGGACAGTCTGGTGAGTGGTTTCCGGCTGACGAGGCGTTCCTTCTACTGGCCTTCCAGTTTTGCCTCCAGCTGCAGACTTCTAAACCACGAACGCGACGATTGGAACTTCGTAATTCGTCTTTCAACGATTCCCATTAGATGCGATTTAAACCACACCTCCCCCACTTTCGACTATCTTGTTCGACTTAATGTCGAATGTCGTGCGCTTCGATTCGTTGGCAACTTGGTGGTTTTCATGAGCGGTTCCTCGACGTCACGGTAACAGGTTAAGTGGTAGCGTATCGTTAAGCTTTCGAGTCCCCGCCCCCTTTAAGTACAATCAAGTGGGTGGAAAATCCCAGGACTGTCCTTCAGGGGTTCAACTTCCGTCGTCAAGAAGAACCCCTTCTCATTTCCATGGTTCCGTGAAACCAGGAATCAGGAATATGGAGATGATTCGCGATACCATTTCTTATTTCAATTATAAGATGCCTAATCTTTTGCTTGGAATTCATTTAAGTACTCTGGTTTTAGTTGGTTCGTTGAGTGCCATCATTGTTGGAGTTTGAAACTTGTCATTATTATGAAAGGATTAAAGAGGAATTACGAAGTGATGTTATGCTTTACACTTACTTTATCATTATCGAAGATAGAATCGAAATACAGTCAAGTCTCTTTTAATGCGGTTTGGAAGCTATGCGATGCATATTTCTTGGAAATTTCGGGTTTCACCGTTGTTTACACATACAAGAAGTGATTTCTTATATACTTTTGTATACGATTTTTAGGTGTATTTCAACTCACTACTTCGGTTTTATACTATTTTAGAAAATTATAGAACGTAATCCTAACTCTTTAATATAAGTTTAGTCTTTTAGTGCGATTTTTTTATATACGGTCTTCTGTAGAACATATCTACCGCATAAAAGGAGACTCGACAGTATACACATTTATCAGCAACAATGTTGCGTTACAATGTATAACCTACTTCTAGGGAAACCCTTTATTATAGAAAAAGATATGATCTATCAGAAGCGAGTATAAATGTAGTATAATATACTATATAAGTGTCCACTCAATTTTGTCAGTACTTACATTGTAATTAATCTTACTTAAAATAAAGTACATTATTCTATAAATTTGCTTACAAAATCTATTCACAAATACATAACCTACGATAAAATGTGAAAAAGTAAGAAATTAATTAGAAAAAATCACTGAAATGCGACGTTTTCACATATGATAGGCAGGTGTCCACTCAATTGTGACCCCGACTGTAAGTATTTATAAAAAAAGCTTTCTAATATACATATTATTATTTGCGGCAGCATATTCAACCTATTCAAGTCACAGGCGTATCTTTGACCGTATAAGTTTTAATCGGCTCGGTCAGTTCCGGAAAAAGGGATAATGGTGATTTACAGCAGAAGGGCTGGTATCGTTCGATAAAGTAACCGGTGTGGATCGCGGGGTGATTTTCTCGAGCTTAAAACAGATTTTCAAATCTCGAAAGCCAGCTCGATATTGGAAAATGTAAATAGCTCTTTCTCCTGGGGCATCGCGCAGCCGCTTTCTCTCCCACTCCAGACATCGTGCAGGCCGAGGGTTTTCTGAATTCATGTGTATTTGTTTGTCTACCATATCCACGGGGTCCGCTACCAACAAATGTATCCTCGCACAAGGATACCCCACTGCTGGACGCGGAAACAAAAGAGAATGAACCAGAGAATATCCGAAAACAATACATTGTACTACGATCGACTAGCAGCTCTCTTTCTATCTCCGTTTCCTCTTTTCCTCTCGAAAAGGCACATAAATATCTCGGTGGCGTGGCTATTCGGCATGATGCACTACAACTTCGTACCAGTGGATCTTGGTTCTCCTTGCCAAATGTTTGCCTGAGCTTGAGCACGTTCAACGAACCGAATACTTGCCTTTTTGTCTATCCTCCCCCTCCCCTTCTGCCGAGCAGAGAAATCATTCGTATTGCTTGCATACCCGTAACAGGAGAAAAAAGAAGGAGGGAAACCGGCTCCGGTACATTGAGTAAATCAAGCACATTCCTAAATAAACTAAATAAGAAGACTGAATTGTACTTTCGGTACTTTGGCTTATGCTACCATGTGAACGCGTTGGTTTCTATCTTTTTTTTTTGCGTGTGGAATATTGCGATAACATTAGAAGTTTCTATTCTACTACCACCATGGAATTCAATTTCTTATCAAGATATGTGACGATGCATATCTCGCGTTCCGCGACGAGTAATTCTGCTGCATACGCTCTAAATCACCGAGTTTTATGGAAGTTTGGTACGTCGGTAATTTTGAAAAACGTAGTATTCCACAATTTTTGCAATTTCCAAACTACATCGTGTTACTGTCGTGTAAGGTATTCTGTAAAAGTTATTAAATTCACGTATCATTTAAATTGATAAAGTAATAAAATGCAAGCTAAACTGTATTTCGATGAATCTTTTCGATACGTAAACTTTTAAAGAGCTATTCACTTTTTAAAAAATAGAAAAATGTTACGCATTCGAAACACTATTAGTCAGCTCTTTAAATTATTTCTAAATATCAACATTATTTTGATCCAGCAATAGTTTCGGAATGTATTTAACCCGCTGACTGCAATTGTACTTCTGCATTTCAAATAAATTTGTTAATAAAAGGCACAAATAAGCCGTTTATCTTGAAAAATGGACTTAGACCACTTTCAAGATAAACTCCTCAAATATCTTTGTCAAAAACACTAAACAAGCAGTTTATACAAAGTTTGATTTCTAGTATTCAAAAACAGTCAGCGGTTCAAAAATATGATATTCTTTTATCGAATATCATGCAGTTATATACCCGTGCACCTTTCCCTAATACTCAATGTCCATTCACATCGACCTATACACACGCAGTTACTTTTCACTCAGGCATCCTTGACATTCCCTTTTCCCGTCCTCGCAATAACACGATCTTAAGCCACCTATTTCACTACTCGCAAATTGATTGAAACATGAATAAGTCACCATCCACCCAAACCCTCTCCAACCTGCGAAACAAATACAAAAAAAGAACCAAGTAATTCCCTACCTCTCATCCGAACAATTCTCATTTCCTGAGAGTTGTAACGAGTAAAAGCAATCGTTGCAACATTTATAGCTACGCGTATTTCCTCAGCCTGGCCCTCGGTCCAGACTGCAATTTCACTTAAGTGGAAAACACTCTGCTCGTCGATCAAGCGGCTGATAATATTTGCAAGGATAGAGTGTTGGGTGGGGGGAGTGGTGGAAGGGGGGAGGGGTTAGGGATAAGGTTGAAAGTTTTGAAATTTTTACGAAGCCACGTCGGATGTGAGATACACGCGTATACAAGTGGTTTCCTGGTGCACCATGTAAGTATACTTTCGATCGATTTCAACCCTTCCCCTCCCCCTACCCCCCTTGCAATGTCCCGGACGTATCGACTGGTGAGATTTATCGTGGTCTTCCCTGAATTTTATCGAGCATCGTTGATCGATTTATCACGCTACCTGGTCCCGACTTCGAAAGTATTCTCTGAAAGACCTGCCTTGTATACGGAAAGGAAATCGTATGTTTATTAAATAAACAGGGATTTATATTTTGAACACAGGGGAAAGATAAACACGCCGGAAGAATTCCGTGCGAGGAAAACTGCGGATTAAAGTACAGGTGTCTCCCGTAAAACACGGTACTATTGCAACACGGATTCGGTCTAACACGAATTGAGAATTGGGGAAACCTAGATGTATTCTAGGTTTTTTAAAATTCCCTGGCATTTTTACACGTGGAACTGGAAAAGCGCGATCACGCCGTCTGGCCAATCAAATGGTTAAAAAGCATGCACAGGTGTCTCGTACAACACGGATTCGCTTTAACACGAATAGAGAATTGGGGAAACTTAGATGCATTCTCGGATTGTTAATGTGTAATAGTTTGATTAATTATGAAATATTTTAATAAATATATTTCTTTTCGTTATGAAAAGGAAATGGTATATTTTTGGGCATTTTTTGGAAACCTATTTTTGTATTAGTCCTTTGGTTCCTATGTCATGGATTCGCCTAACACGTTATTCTTTTGGAACCTAACTAACGTGTTATAAGGGGGATGGTTCTATATATCTGATTGGAAGCTAGTAATTTGTATTATTCATATTTCATTCGATGTCTGATAAGAATTTTATGAATTTATTGCATTAACCCTTTGCGGTCGAATGTCACCAAACGTGTGACAGAAAATAATTTCGTCTTTTTAGAAATAGATTTCGTATTTTTTTAATATTTCACACTTCGTTACATAATCTCGCTTTTTACCAAAAATATGTATAAAGGGTTAACATTCTCCTTAATCGCAAATATGGGTCCATTGTATTTGAAGAGAACTTTTTAATAGATAGAAGAATATTTTTAATATTCATGATATTAATATTCTATAACGATCGTTTATCAAATGTTGTTATTATGATGCCATATGTATTATACATTGATAAAAATAATCATAAATAATATTGTTTAAGTCAATAATTATATAGATGTCGGTTTAATAGAATTTTAAATAAACAGAAATTATACGTCCGGCAAAAAATCGCGTATTTGGAGAAAATCACTGTTACAGATAGAGATGTTTGCTGATTGCTAGAACAGGATTTAAATCAAACAAAGCAAAACAAAGCAAAACAAAGTCAGCGGAACACTCGTTTTAATTTCAAGCACCGTTGAACCACAGTAAAGCTTTGAATTTTAGAGTTTACTTCTAACGTCAAATTCCAGGGTTTTCGTACTTTTTCGTGCACAGTAACCGGAAGTGCACTTGCCTTTTGAGTCTAGTATTCGAATTCATATTTTCAAAATCCTGCATATGATATTAGAAACGCTTTTCTCAAACATCTGCCAAAGTACAGATTATTTTTTGATTTTTGGCAATAATAATTTCCATCGATCTTCGCCAAGGATAATTTGTAAATATTTAAAAACATATTTCTTGAAGCGGGATACTTTCCTTCAATAATAATGTTTTTTTAACTTTCAATAAGAATAACTTGAAGATATTTAAGAATATATTCTTGAAAAACGAACAATTTTCTTCAATAATAATTTTCAACAAGAATCATTTGTAAATACTTCAGAACATATTCGAAGCGAAATACTTTCCTTCGATAATAATTTTCTTTAACATTCGATAAATGAATGAATAAGAATAAGAATACTTTTCCCCGATTATTATTCCCATTGATTTTGAAGAAGAATATATTACATATAATATTTAGAATAACTTGCAAACATTTAATATTCACAAGTTATTGTAATATTTAACTAATGGTATTTAATATTTAACAATAACTTGTGAATATTATATATTACAATATCTTGTAAATATAATATTTAATATAACTATACACTGCAAATATAATATTAAATATTACAATAACTTGCCAATACTCAATATTATAATAACATGTAGGTCAATATTAAGAATTTTTCGTACTTCTTGGAAACAGGATACTTTTCATCAATGTAACTGCACTTTCTTTCCTGACCATTGCTGTATTCAGTAGTGCATGTTGCATATAAATCCGTATATGCCCTATTTGCCGTATCCTACGGGAAGGTTATTAAGGAATCGATTAATGGGCGTCTGCATGATAAATAGATGCTTCGTTTCAGCAATGATTTACGTGCGAATAATATGAAACCAAACCAATTTCCTGAGATATATCGCGGAAAAGCTTCTCGTTCCGTGATTATTTATGGAAAATATGAGGAAACGAGAATTATAGCAGGCTCGCTTATTCCGGGATGGAATTAATTTGACTCAATCTAATCTCACCGGGGAAAACCAGGTTGGTGGAACACTCCAATATATTTTGGAATCGAGAAAAGGTCTCGAATGATGGAACCGTAAAACGTAATGGATGTACTCGCTTTCATTTTATATTGCAATTTCATTTCTTCATTTTATACTTGCTGCATTTGTCTTTAAACTCGGTTTATTTATTGTGTTATGATTTGACGCAATATTTTCATCACATTAGCAGTTATTTGTGACAGTAAATAGTGTAAGTTGAATTGTTAAGAAAACTCAAATGAATATCATTTTTCGCGACAGATTAATAGCATCTTTTTATTAGGTATAATATTATTGTCGCAAGAAAAACTGGAATTATACGACTTTAACACTAGAACTACCAATGGAGTCAAAATGACTTGCTTCAGATTTTATATACTTTTATTTTATATGTATAAAGCGAATAATTGAATCCATTAATTAAATTAATTCTATCAGCCATACTATGAAATTATTAAGACGAAAATGTATCAATTTTCAGAAGCTCATAAAAAGTTTTTCACGATTAAGATATGTTACAGTATATAAAAACTAGGTCGCATTTGAGATTAATGAAGGCCATGGAAAGAAGGAGAAAATTAAATTTTTTTCAAATATCTGCATTCGGAATTAATAATAAAAGAGCTTAATAATAAAAGCTTTTCAAAGTTAAATAAATAGTTAATGAATTCAGTAAATATATAAAATACTAGTACAGAATAAAAGTTGTTAGCAATAACTGTTCACACCTTACAACTTTAATATTTATGTAAACATGCATATATTGTATGCCATTGTATACAATGTTTTAAACTGGATGAATACAAATAGCACAATTATCTGATTCTAAACGTAATAATGAAATACCGTTGAAATACTGAAAACAGCACGGTTTACAATTAATATGTATATAAACAGTTGTATTGTATGTCATTGTATACAATATTATAAACTGGATGAATACAAATAGCACAATTATCTGATTGCAAACGTAATAATGAAATACCGTTGAAATACTGAAAAAAGTACAGTTTACAGCTTTAACATATAGAGAAACATACTTATATTGCATGTCAGTACATACAACGATATAAACTGGACGTATACAATTCGCACAATTATCCAATTGCAAACATAATAATAAAATACCGCCACGAAAGAAGTACAGTTTACAACCCTATCTTGTCTCTGCACTGTTATGAAGTCATAAATAGACCAAATGTAACAATTTAAGCTTCTTTATTTTTAAAGTAGAAACACGTTTCGGCACAGTTTTGTACTCATAAGCACCTAGGGCAGAAAATAAGTAACCTAGGACTTCTTTAACCTATTGTTTAGACTGAAGAGGGTACAAAACTGTGCCGAAACGTTTCTACTTTAAAAATAAAGAAGCTTAAATTGTTACATTTGGTCTATTAACAGCCGAAACCCAAAATTACACATACAAGTTATTATTGGACCAATAAATAAACCATTGATTACTATGTTATGAAGTCAGTAAGATCCGATTGAGTTGTAAGTCGTTGAATGACTCGTATTCGTGTCAGAAGCTCTCCGAAAAGGAATAGAATCTTAGTGCCATAAAATGAGCGGAGCCAATATAAAGAAACCGTACTCGTCATTGAAGTGGTGTACAGGTTGCGAAGTGTCTCTTGCTGCTAAAGTGTTCATTTGATGTCGGTTTGAAAAGGGACTCCGTAACAACTTGGTTGCGCCAACATACCGGCAAAATAATATCATCCACGTACAAAGTAAGTAAAGGGCAAGAGAAATATAATGTTTTCTTCGTCAGGTAGAAACTGAATGTTTTTAAACGTCGTTAATCAACATGGTTTCCTGGTAGGCTACTACAGTTAAAAAAGCTCTCGCGCGAATCACCTTAAAAGCACGATTAAAACCACGTAGTGATATGGAAAATAAGCAGCGGGTTTTGCTCAATTCATGCATAGATAACTAGCAGCCTCGGGGCTTGCGAGGGAATTAATTCGTTGCCGATATAGTCAGCAAGCGGAACGCGGGTCGTGGCACCCAGGAGGGTGCCACGAAAAGTAAAATGTCCACTGGGAGGAAAACGTGTCGAGGTGCAATCCACCCAGAGGAAAAGAGAAGAGAAAAGAGTAGGAAAAGAGAGAAAAGCATGGGTTAGGTTAAATTTACGCACCGATAAGGGAAGGGTTCGAATCCCAGGGGTGCCGAGTATTCAACATGCATTCTCGTAAACTAGGAGATTTTTCTATACCTCGCCTGTTTAATTTCACTTCGCCGGTTCTATCGGTCGTGAAGTCAATTTTTCTGGATTTCAATTAAATGGAAATATTAACCACTCCGGATTGATTGATCAGAAGTACGATATTGTAAAATACAATTCCGTGTTTTGGAATATACACGTGTTTGTGTATTCACAGCTGGAACGAATATAAATGTATAGTATTTACAATGTCATACAAACTTTATTATTTTGTGTAAGTTATTGTAGCCAAATCGTAAAAGTAGTTTCTTAATGATCTAATCAAGATCATTTCCTATATCAATTAATAATTAAAACGATATAAATTTGTATCACACACGTCTTGCCCAATTAATTCAATTTAATTGTATTTTACTTACAATTATGACATTCATAATTATTTCGTACAGATATACGATTGCTAAAAAATCTTATATTGTAATACTTGCAGTTATTTAGGGCACACAGAAAGGAGATTAATTAAAAAACGATGAAAATTGAATATAAAAGGTGACGTAGTTCTCTAAAATTAATTGTCTGTGTAATAAAATGTGTAGAAAATGAGAAAATCGCTAAAAATATTTACGACTACGAAATATATCTTTATCAATAATCAGCAACATTTTTCAACCAGAAAATGACCGCATTAGTTAATCAGAATGTAAACCATAAAATAGAACTCCAGAGACGACCTAGAAAAATACAAGTTTTCTTATATAATTTTCGCTTTATCATTCCTCCTTAAAAAGAAATAGACCCGCATGATTGCACTGGTTATGCACAGATTAGTGAAAACATATTCTTGAAATACGTAGATATTTTCGTAGATATTTAGGTAGATTACCTAAATGATTGACGTCATAGCTTGCAATATCTCTGTTTATACACGAAGTACCACGGTATTCCGAATCTGCACCACGTGGCTACGTAAAATGCTCGAACAAATTTGATGTTAGATAAGTTTCTAATTTACTTATATTAACTTTACGACGCCGAGTGTAGCTCGCTTTAATGGATCAATGTAAGCCGGCTATGGGCGTCGTGTTCATCCGCCAGTGGCGATCGTTCAAGAAAATATAATAACCTCTGATGCCAATGATTGGACCGAGATATGGTTAAAGTACCACGTTTACCCTCTCGTGAGAGTTCAAGATCGTACGCGGAAGGGAAAACTAACTGCCCGTTCGTGTACCGTACATTTTTCAACTATTTAATCTCCCTCGCGTGAGTCTTTAAGTCTCGAGCATTAATTAAATACATAGTTAAGTCGACTGGTATTTCAAATGATTTTCATTGCTCTGGTTACTTTCGCTTATACGTTTACGTTCGAACAGATTTTAAACGGTGCATTCAAAAAGCCATTCTCACCGAAATTATTCGGCATAATGATACGACTATTAAAAAAATGAAAATGTATTATGTGATTTTGTTATTCTGCATCAAACTATGTTTATGATGCATGTTTAGAAATATTTTTACGGTTTATGGTAAAAAGTTAGAAAAATTCAAGCTTTTTTAAACTTTTGTAATACAAATAAGATCCGCGGTAAATTTGTTGCTGGGAAATTCAAAGTTTGATTGCGATTAATGATGAAGATAAAATACATAAGATGAAAATATGTTGGTGCGTCGCAGTATCTTTCTCTTTGTGTACAGTAAAGTAAAAGTGGAGAAATTCTGGTGTTTCAATAAATATTACATTTAACTTACTTGGAATTCTTACAATTTACGGGAAAAAAGTAATTTCCTGTAAATTCATTCTGTGATGAATGACACGAATTTGATTTGCAAAATGGTGAATTGGATCTGAAAAAGTGTGAATTTGATTTGCTAACTGGTGAATTTGGTTTGCAGAAAGGTTGAATTTGGAGTGCAAAAATTTAATTTAAATTTCATAGCTTAAATTAAACGAATTTAATTTTGAAGTGAAAAACCTATATTTACTTCCAATCTTAATCAGGCATTAACAGCTTACATACAATAATCAGTATTTGAGTTACTGACTTTATAAACTGGCTGAAACATTAATTAAAAAATTAATTAATAGGATACTTCAACGTACTCTTATAGTCCTTATAAAACCGATGTAATTTACGAAGTTTGCAGTACATCATTTTATTAAATACCTCATAAAGTGCATCATAAACGGGAAACAAATTACTACACCGAACTATGTTTATTTCTGAGAATCTCTCGTTTCTATAGATTCTGGGTTCATAAACTCGGAGAGTACGAAACTTTGAGTCACAGTTATGACCTGCGAAAACCAACAACATTATGATCTCGGAAAATTATTCGTGCTCGTTTATGTTATCGAGTACCAGGAAAAAGTGAGTCCGATGTTTACATCTTTGCGTGTATTTCCATTCGAGCGAGCGATACGTTTCGTTTATAAAAGAGATATAATTCAGTGGTTCGACGTCAGTACCATCAATTTCTGAAATATTCGGTGATATTTGTGTGTTCGATTTCAGGAAGATTCATAACACGGTGTCACTGGGATATATGCAGGTTTTGCACCCCAAATTAACCCTTTTCCAGATCATATTTATCCTTTTGCAAATCAAATTCATGCTTTTGCAAATTAAATTCATCCTTTTGCATATCAAGACAAGTATCTTTTCGACAAATTTCTTTTCTTAAGCTTTTGTAATCGAAATAAATATCGCAAAAGGGTGAATTTGATTTCCTGTAAGGTGAGTTTGATTTGCAAAAAAGGTTAATTTGTAGTGGAAAAGGATTTGATTTGATATGTAAAATATCCACTGAAGCAACAAAACGTAAACGCATACGCGGTTTTGTTTTATGTTTACTGATTCGCTACGGATAAGCGACGCTGCAGATAGGCATTTTGCTAACGATGATCCCGCAAGAATGAATCTGATAGATTAATTAAATGGTAATCTGTCGATGATTAATTGTGATTGATTACTTCGATACTGGCTCAATTGAAGTGACTGTAGTAGGTGAGCACTGAATTATAAAATTGACTGTTTTGTTAACGGTTGACGCTGATAAATACTCGAACGGATAATTAAAAAATATCTATTATATTAGAAGAAGTAAATAAAATTTATCATAAGTATCTGTCGTATTTATACCCCCAGAATATCTTTTTATTAATCGGTACTTGCTTTAAGATATTCCTTGAAACCGATTAAAAAATTAAAACCAATCCTTTTCCATAAAACTGATAAATACTTGTAAAATTTAATTTCCACGTAAAATTTGGTTAATTCAAATTGTGCTACAACAAATGTCAGATGAACTTTAATATGATTGCATGACAATAAAATGTTGAAATTTATCATAAAATGTTTATATAATGTTGAAATAATAAACATTAAGTTAAAACTAGAATTACGGAAGCCGTCAAAATGACGGGTTTGCGGAATGTAATTAATAGAATCTCATTTTCTGAGATTTTTTGCGGCTCACGTTACATAATGGATATGATTAGATCGATTAATTAATTTCTTCCATCCACCCTTATTTTTAAGGGCGTATACACGAATTTATAAATATGGCTAAATATATTGTCCGTCGTTCTAGTTTTAATTGCTTCTGATTCAACAGAAAGAACATGACACTAAAAAAATCAGTGAAAAAGGTATTAAAAAATCACTATTCGTAACTGTACTTTATGCGAGGTGGAAAAATGTGCAATCCTTTCTATTTATGCTTTTCAACAGAGAGACCGTATTTCTTTCTCTGCCCTGAAATGCGACAAAGTAAATGTAAAAAATTACTTTGTAATGGAAAACTTATTTAGCCATGAATTCAGTATGGAGAGATACAAAAAATTTAATTAACATACGTCTTTTAATTCATGTATGCGAAATAACTGATAAAATCCAAAAGAACTCCTCATTTTACAGTAATTTTGAAACGGTTACGAAACAAAATTACACACAACTTCAAACACTGTAAAAAAATTCAAATTTCCAATTTAGCTTCACAGAGTCAGAATATAATCACAGCTCTTTTCTTAATAAATAATAATAATAATAAATGATGCAACTCCGTTGTGGAAAAAAAGTGATATTTTAATTTGATTATAATTTAACTTGTGCTTTTAATTCAACTAATTTAAAATTCAATTCTTAAAACGTTTCAAATAAGCAAAGTTCTACGAGGTTTTCGTTAGAATTCGCTGCTCTCATAAAAATAGCCTTTACGTTCTTGTAAAAGTATACAAGTTAATACTAATTACTAAAATAATACAATATTAATACAAATATAACACATATGGTAAGAGATTTCGGATTAACGAATTCACTTATTGCTTTATTAATGAAGATTTTGTCGATATTACACGACAATGTTTTCTTGCGCCGAATTTAAGGGTTAACATTTCACTGTTTTGGCTTTACGACGGATATGGGATACCATGGGTATATTCTGGCATCGGCCCATAGGGGCAGGATAAATCATGGAATACAGTGAAATTACTCCAGCGCACATTAAAACGGAGCAATCTATAATACCGTTAAAGTATCTCGCGGTAGAATTCCAACGCGATGAAATATCATACTCAACGAACTGGAATATTAATGCCACATAACCTCGCGCGCGTTTAAAGATGCTTATCAGGTGGTTGGGAAATTAATTACTTGCAGGTCGCCGTGTGCACGGATGCCTGTGATTTCGCGACACGCGACAGGATGTGCTCGATAAATACCACGGCAACCTTCCTAGATAATTTATCCAGTGAACTACCGAACCAGGCCAACCAGCCAGCTATCCCTCTGGACCATCACCAACACATACTCTAAGTCTTCGTTGTTATCTCATCTTTTCTTCTACTTCCTCTTCCCAGTGTCCTGTATCGCGCCAATGAGAAACTGGTTCGTCGAGGTTCGATGTATCCTTATGTTCCGCCATATTATGATAAGTCATAACATCTGATACTACTTCATATTAATTAGCCAGATAAATTTCCAAAAGAATTGAATACAAAATATTTCCAAAGAAATAATTATTTCCTTAAGTAATTGTTCTTCTTGTTCTATTGTTCGTCTAACTCCAATTCGGAAACATATCAACGTAATGTTATTTTCACGTGTAAGTACAGTTGAGTCTCTTTTTATGCGGTAGATACATTCAGAAAAAGAAAGACATTCACAAGAAAGAATTAACTTAGGTTAAAACATTAAGGATACTTTCTATAATTTTCTAAAAACGCATCAAATCAAATATAATGAGTTAAAGTATACTTAAAATCGTATAAAAGTCATTATAAAAATTCAGGAAGATAAGAATGCTAAAATATAAAATGCGATAAAAAGTTTCTTAGAAAGTCTGAAAGAAACTGATATAAAACTTAAAATTAGTTAGCTTTAAAACTATGTTCATTTAATGTTATTGAAAAGTAATTAATCTTTGTACAGTTCTTCATCAGAACTGGTTCAAATGCCTCCCACATGTCCACTTACAAAAATGTTAATTATATCGAATAATGTCTCTCTCGAAATCATTCTACTTTTGTCTGAAACATTTTCCGATGTAATTCCCAATTTCGAAAATGTTTGAAATGCCAGTCTCAAGTGAATCACCCTGTACATTGACACCGTGCATCGTTAGTTTTAAAAGCTTTTCTAATTAGACCCGCTGAAGGACCTTGTGAGAAAAATTTGCTATCAAAGGAGATTGATTTTAATTAGAAAGTTTCTGGTGATATCAAGGAAAATTTAAAACAGCACAGTTCAGCCGTTGATTATGAAAATGGCGTAGGTCACTTTTTACGTCTGCCGCTTTTCAAACAAATATGTGCACATAATGTGTACATGCGTATATGTATATATAAGTGTACAATTACATACTACAGCGTTTCAAAAAATGCAGTTAACGTTTAAAACATTACAAAGTGTTGAAATCTTAATACGAGGTAACATTCACGGACAGAATTAATCTATAAACATATAAAAACAGAAGAAGGCTACAGGCGCAGCGCCTCAAGTTACCAAAATGGCGAAATATAATAAAATGATACCTCGCAATGGCCTTAGAAATTTATAGGGCGATGATTATATTTTTAACGCAAAGTAACTTCGTGCAACTATTATAAACGTTAACTTGATTTTTTGGAAAATGGACTTAGACTACTTTCAAAATAAACGGCTCATTCGATTACTTTTGGTACTTTCACTGGCATAGCACTTCACGCGTTAAAGTACTTTATATTCGTATCATATTTGATTAACGTTTTTACTATTTTCTTGAGTAACCGCAAATGTATTCCATTCGAGCGTATTTCATTTAAAGGTTATGTAAGAACGATTATATAAAGAGCTATTAGTCGTATAAAGAATGCAAGTTCGATTTGGATAATGCTTCCTCAGAATCCTTGATAGAATTATTTCGCCCGAAGCGGATTTTATTGAGTGTCGGGGAAACCGCTTTCCTTCGCTACTTTCTCACTCCTTCTTTTTTCCTTTTGCACTACTCTTTGCGTCTTTCAGTCGTCTTTGCATTCGGAATGTACTGTAACCAATAAATCTTAGCTAACACTCTACTAAGAAATTTCCTTATTTTTCATAATAGTAAAACTAACTTTTAAAGCACTGCATTATTGTTATTCACAGAAATGCATCGTATAATTACACTATGCTCCGAAAATTTGTTAGCAAACGAATTTTCGCGGAATGTATGTTTAGTAATTCATGCTTGCGATATTATAATTTAAGTCGCGTATTTGCGATCGTTATTGCGCTCGGATAAATATAACATTAAATAACTTCTGCGATAATGGATGGAAATAACGGTGTTCCTCTAATTATACTCGGAAACAGTTTAATCATTATTCATTACTATAATTTGCCCGATGTATGATTAAACGAAAAATTCATCACTTAAATATACTTGTTCAATAATTAAATTTAGTTTATGAATGAATATTATCCTTCTGAAATAATTATAAAACTTCATAAAGATTAAACAGCTTTTTGCAACAAACGTTTGCAGTCAACAATGTAGTAATTAGTGAATATTTTTTGGCGATACGTATAATAGTAATTAGTATACAAGTTAAATACAAGTAATTAGTATATAAAATAGTAACTAGTATTAGTATATTATTTTAAAAATCGTATTTATTTAAAAGTTGCACTGACTGATTGAAATAACAGAAACATTCTGATCCTTAATAAACACGAGTGATAAACAATATTTCGTGACTCCAACTTCTAGAAATATTATCTTTAGCATTGGAAGTTTACATCAAATGTTTGTTTGAATATCGTCAAAATAAGTGGAAAAATGATTCGAGTGCAAGTAATTTAATTATGGGGTACAATTTAGCACCATGAAATTGCAATCCTTCCTATAATCTTTTCACGGGAATGTTTTTCAGCATTTTTCGAATGCAATACGTGAGCTTTTATTACGAAAATTTTACAAACCCAGAAAAATGAACTAAATCACTGTAATTCCTAAACCAGTGTAAATATGCGTACTGTTATTTTTTGCAATAATCACATTTGTTGAGATATTTATTGTTTATATAGAAACATAACTAGATTATACTCCAATCCAGGACAATTTAATTTAGGATCCTTTTCCCTTTTTTTATTGGCTGTTCAAAACGGCTAAATCCTCTCAATTTCTCTTTCATTGTAATTCTATTACTTTCTTTGTATTTATGTATTTCATTGAATTCATTTTCGTCTGTATATTATACTACTTTTTCGTATTTTTTGTATAAATGGCACCTTCCATCAAATTAAAGTAATAAACTAAACGATCATGAGATTATTTCATGGCATTATTTTTCTGTTCGCAAATATCTATAACAAAATCTAAATGGATATTCCTGAAGAATTGACGATTTTCTCTTCTTATTATTACTATTTCTTAGAGTATTATTTTATGTATCACTTTTATTATGTTTAATAAACCTTAAATTGCACTCCTACATTACAATTATATGATACATACTTATATGTATAATATATATTTTATTACACTAAATACAGTGCTCAAAAGTGGACCATATATCTATCTAAGTTTATGATCCTCCGGATTATATTTTAGCTATTACTTCTAAATGTCCTCAAAAGCTTCAGTTTATGGCGACGGTGAATGACTGATTGAAAGCACGTTACTCCGTCGAAGTTCTCGACAAGCGATGCAAAATATTATTTCGACCTCATTTCGCACTATATCAACATTAACGTGTAATTCCGTTCTACAACTAACATATTACTTCCCATTGGAACATGTGAATGTTTTGATACTAAATTGGTTTAAATATCTGCAAAAACATGGAGGTTCAATATTATCGTACGTTTACACATTTCGTGCGAACACACGAAGGATTGAAGAATTTCGACATGATATTCATCACCTATTTGTATATTAAACTCGCAGGATTTACAATTTGTTTAGATATAAATAAAAATGATAGATATAAAAATGCTTGAGCAGTATGAAGTATTTGATTGTCCAGAAAATTCATACCGATTTTCAGTAGTTTCTCGGCGAAGAATCTGAGAAGTTCCGAGAGGATGAAATTTCAAGTTGAGTAAAAATATGGATGAAAGTTGTAGAACAAAACGGTGCATACATAGTTGAATAAATATACATATCGATATATAAAAATATTGTCTATGAATTTTCCTTAAAAATAGGCATGAATATTCCGGACTACCCAATACAAGGAAATTCCATTAACTCTCTCAGGGAAAATTGTCAAATGTAATGTAATGCTTGGCAACGATTCTGTTAAATAGCTTATCTCAACGAGTGCTGTTATAGAGAAATGGCGCGCTCGAGTTGATTACAAATCATTTCCCGACGATTATTGGTACACGATTCTCATCAAGGGATATCCTATATAGTGAATCCTATTGGTATTTCGTCACAGTAGAGCCTCCATTATCCGAACTAATAGGGAGACAAAAATGTTCGGATCAGAGAATTTTCGAATAATAGAATAATCATTTTTCTCATATGAAATTTCATTCATTCAAATGAAGATTCAGATTAATTGACAGTTTCTTTAAATATTTATGGACGCCATATCTTTTTGGCTACTGAATCACATAACTTTGTCGACATAAGTAACTGTGTAGAGTTACATTCTTTCTTGCACCTCGAACCATCGAAGCCCTTTTTCGAATGCCACGAATGCTTCGACGTGAGAGGACACATCTTCTTCATCATCACTTTCGTTTGCAGTTTCCATTTGCATTAAAACATCATTATTATCGTCTTTATCACTACGAAGCCATTCAATTACATCATTATTATCACACGTATTACATCCTGGTATTTTATGTAATGTAGCAACAACTTGCATGCAAACAAAGTATGTATACAAACGCTCATCTTATGTTCGGATGAAGTAAATGTACTTTAAAAACTGTGTCAATTTCAATTTCTTTAAAAACTGTGTCAATTTCAAACAACTGTTATTATTTTGTACTTGTTCAACGTCAGACTTATAACAGTACAATATGCAAATTAGAACACTTCTCGTCAAATTGCAAAGAAAGTGGCAGGATTTTGGAATAATTTATTTGAAAAATTGTGCGCGAACACCTTTCGAAGTTGGATCAAATGAATAGTGTTTTACATCATAATATCAATAATATTGTTTTACCGGATTATATATACATGTGCTTTATGATAGATTCCCTCGAACCATAAGGATCAGATATTTTTGTCAATTATAAAAACCAAACGATGTAAATATTTTGTTTTCATCACCGGGGGTTGTTTACTTTTACCCGATATTCCAATGGGACTGCTCCGTCGACGTAGTCGTTCGATAAAATGAACTACACTTTTTCGGGGTAGGGATATTAAAAAATGCAAAACTGATCGGAATATTTTCGGGAGATCTGATGCAATTACTCGGGATTTTTCAACCCAGCAAAGATACATTTTCGATCCTATATATTTTTATCGATTTCATAGATTACTTCTGATAATTAATACTGTAACTCCTGTATTTCAAGTGAATATTCTTTCGAATAATATTTACACGTTTTTATGTAAAACGCTATTTCCATGATAATTAAAAAATTAATAAGAATCGTGCAAAATATCCTCAGAGGTTTAAACTACTCAAAAGGTGATAAAGACTACAAACATAAACTATTAACCCTCTGCACTCGGAGGCGACTCTCAGTCGCCACTCAGTTTATTGCGGCACCTCGAATTGGAGCAGTTAAAACCTCGAGGAATATTTTGCACGATTCTTATTAATTTTTAAAGGGTTAAATTCGAAAGTGATATAATCCATAGTACAGATAAAAATTTCGCAAACACCCTGCAAGTTGAGGAAATCAGTTTTTGGCGTGATATTATTGGATTCCGTTAACTAGCGTGATTGAATTTCATTTTTATCGGGTTGGACATATAAAAATGCGGAGTAGGTGGGAAGGAAGGACACAATGAATCGGCTGCGGCGTTCGGTTCAATGTTCCCTTGACTGATTTGATTTATCTGGACTCTTGATTTATCGGCAGGCAGCTACTGTGCTGGGAATTTTATTCGCATTCGGTTGCCTACAACCGTTCATAAGCGAGGGGCAGGAGGGTGGGTGGAGGGGTACGTTCAATCAATGGAACAATTAATTGGTCAATCGAGGAAAAAGCATCGACGATTTTCAGACCCCGAAAATCTCGGTAACGAACTTATACCTTTCGATCGAGTTACTAACAGGATCGGCAAATGTCCTTGCAATTTCCTGGAGAATCTTAACATCAGAACTACCGGCGACGCATTCAGCTATATTTGAATTTTTATGTATTATCTCAACGTCTTAACAACCAATCAAGTAGGTGATTAACATTAGAACCACCGAAAATATACTCAGTTATGCTTACACATTTAATTATAAATCAATTATGCCTGGAAGATTAAAATTAATTAATGCATTCAATTATCCCCGTTATGTATATAAAATAAAGTATATCAAATCCCAAACAATTCGCCGTGGTATATTCGAAAAATGTAATTAAAAATGGCAGATAAGTAATATTGACCCCCTTGGTAATTCCAGTGTTAACAGTGTACAATAAATAGCATGTTGATTGATATCGATTATGGATATAATTAATAATCTAATAAATACATCGACTGTATGTGGTATTTATTGATGAAGTAAACAAACGGTTTTGTTGCTTTAAAGGATCCATCGAAATGTCACATCGAAAAGGTACCGTTACGTACCATTACCCAGATAGTACCAGAAAAAGGAAAGGACGAAAATACGTGGAAAAGTGTAGGGACTGCGTTTGGCAAAGATTGCGGGATTACAGAAGCGGTGGTGTATTTCGTTGATATCGGACAACGGTATCCTTCTTTATTGTATCGTAGCTCTTTTTCCGTACGGCATTCGGCGTAAAAGCACTTCCGGGAGTTACCGTTTAAAACCGCGGTCGGTTGGTAGGTTTGGTCGGTCGATTTGTTAATTTGCGAGTCACCGGTGTACACTGACTACGAGCACTTACACTACTCCCACTATTTCTCTCTCTTTATCTTTCTCTATACACGGTTACAATCTTGTGTTAGATAAACCGACGGGTTAAAAAAAGACTACCTGGAAAGAAAAACGTACAAAGTCGACCAATGAAAATAGTTAGGGTATTCAATCTGCACTTTGGAAACTCTAATCTTTTATAGTGGCTCCCAGAGTTCCCTAACATTCCACCGTGATTTCACGATTTCCTTTGGATTTAACACTGGAATTACGAAACCCGTGAAAATGACGGGCTCTCGGAATTTAATAAAAATGTTCACATTTATAACGTTTCATTTTCTGAGATTGATTTATAAATTTGTCATTTTTCTATTATCACTTGCTTCTTCCACAATGCCCTTTTCTGTCGAGTACTTAGAGGTTCAACAAGAAAGGTGTAGTTGTTTTGTGAAGCTTTCGTAATGTTATGATTGTTCACTCGTGAACTAAGTTTATTCTATGAATCTGGAATGTTATAGAATTTATATGGCGCGTGTGTAGAGAACTGAAGTGAATCCAGTACAAAAGAAAGGAGGAATAGTTTCGGACCACGAAGTACGAACTTTACGGTTTACAGATAACGGGGGTTAAGCACTAGCTTTCTATCGTTCTGAACAGCGTTATACTACTTTTCCCAGTTCTACCTGGTTTCTCTTGATTTTATAGCTTCCACCTCTTTCTCCTCCAACACTCCGGCCAGGATTTCAGCACAAATTCTCGTGAATGGAGAGAATTTCAAGTCTTGTCTTAATTATTTCCTAGCCGGTATACTATGCGATAAGATGGAGTCGCTTTTAATGACATAAACGTTATTATGCGAAAATACAATTTGTAGTACGAGGTATTCAAGCGTACTTCGACGTAAGCGGCAAGTAATTGAAAATAGAAACACATACACATCGAAGGAAGAAGAACAGATGAGTAGAGAGAGAAAGAGAGGAAGAATTCTTTCACCAAATACGAAGTTTATGGATTACAAATAATGTGGGGTTAAGTGCTCTCCATTTGCTGGCTTGCATTATCTTCTTCCATTTCTATCTTTCCGTCCTTCTCATTCTAACCTTTACCTAACTCTTTCGCACGTTTTTACTCTTTTACCACGTCTTCGTATCAGGTTGATCTATTCTCCGCGGGTGACGCCGTTTACACGTGAATGCATCTCGCTTGAACTGTTACATTCATTATGCCGAGGGTCGAAGATAAACTGTCTCATTTATACGTTTACGTAGAATGGATGTATTTGCCACAGAAACCCCATCCGATGCACGGATCACTATTAAACCATTGAGCATTTACATAACTGCCATACTAACTCGTAGTGTTGGAACTCTACATGGCTTGGATGTCAATGCATGTTGCAGTAATGTTAGCGCCTTGTATGCGTATGCTTCGATGCTCGTCCGACAGAGGCGCGCATTACCGGAGTATAATTCTCCCGATACCAAATACACATCTCACATGATAGAAGACTTAATTGGATTATCAACGGAAGGAGAAGGCAAACGGATGATCTCCGTTGTCAAGAATTACAGCAGTCCTACGAAATCGTGGGAAGTCAATCATCTACGGTAACCTTGAAAACCAGGTGCGAAAATCAAGCTTGAGTAACTTTGCGTATAGTGTAGGAATTGGATGGAAGAGAGGAGAGTTGAACTTTAACCCCTGCGATACTAACGATGACTATAGTCGTCCGACGGTGAATGCTCGACATATATTAACGATGACTATAGTCATGCAACGGTGAAGGCTCAACTGTGCAGTTGAACGTGCTAATAAATAATAACTAGCCTCAAGTTGAATATTGAAGGTTACCAGAAACAGAGACAAGTTACGAATGATTCAAAAATTGTTCATCTCAATCATTCGTTCAGGGACTTTTTCGCTACTAGGAATATAAGGGTGCATTGTTTTGGTGTGAGACTGTTAGAACGAGAGGACCCTTGGGAAATGACGCGTTCTGCATTACGCGGTGGCGCATAACCGGTATACATATATATATATATTGCCAAGTGAGTGGATACCGATATGGGATACGCGACATGCTCACTGGAATCGTTAGTGGACGCAGAGGACACGTGGGTTTCTGGTAAACGAACGACCCAGAGACAAGTAAATGGCATTTATCTCGTAGTTTCGCTTTCAGAAGACTCTCATCCACTATATTCAAATTAATATTACAATGTGAATATTACTTATGAAAACCATGGAGCAACATTTTTCTGCACATTTTTGATTCGTCGTTTATTACGTTACGTTATTCATTATTTCGTAAACACGTTAGGTATTAGAGTAAAGTGTCAAATATTGGAATCGATTCGCAATTAAGATTAATCGTTCAATGGTTTGACTCTCCTCGAAAATCCAATTAAAACTTTGACTAGAACGCCGCGAATCGCGGTCGGCCATTTCATGTTTCACAGCGTGGTGACGCTTGATAGATGATAACAACGCGTGTTCCCTTTTCACCTTTCATACCGCATTCAGGATGCGCTGTGGAAGGGGTTAAGGGGGTTGGGGGCGAGGGTGGGGGTTAAACGGTACGGACATGTGGTGCGATTCCTGAACAAAAAAATAATTAATGAGTAGGAAGCCATTGTTACGGTAGAAACCTATGCTGATGATGGATTGTGACGAGGCTATCGGCACTGTCTTTATTCTCTGAAACCGTGGATGATAAAATGTTTATAAAACTATTTCCACGGCGAACAGCACACGATTGTTTGGTATTCACGTATTATGTAAACAATTCTTGTATATTTTCCAAACGTGTTGAGCAAGCATCGCGGATGGGGGCGCAGAAATTTTCAAAATATTTTCTTTAATTAATTCCGAAGTTTGCACGGGGTGGTTTTTGAAAACAATGGAGTTGTGTTTCGGATAAAATACACTTTGGGGTGGAATACTAAATATTTTTATATAACCGAATTTGAAGTACTGTTTACAGTTATAATTATGTTGAGATTATTTTAGAGCTAATGAAATAGAACATTAATAATATTACAGGGTTTTGCACTTCAGATTAACCATTTTGCAGATCACATTCACCGTTCTGCGAATCAAATTTATCCTTTCACAGATCAAATTCAGCCTTTTGTATATCAAGCTTTTCTACAAATTTGTTCTCTTAAGTTACTGTAATAAGAATTGTAAATAAAATAAAAATAAAATTACATAAAATGAACATAAAATATATATTCAACACCAAAAACATTTATAAATGAAACGTTTGTACTATTTATGTGCTATTCAATATTTCTAAATATTTTTTGTGCGAACTAGGTATTTTATGTTAATTTCAGGGCGAATTTGATCTGTGAACAGGTGAATTTGACTTGCAGTAAGGTAAATTTGATTTACAAAAAGCCGACTGTGATCTACAAAAGGGTTAATTTAAAGTGTGAAAAGATGAATGTGATCTGCAAAAAGGATGTGCTGGATGTGCAAAAAGGTAATGTGCTGCGCGAAACCTGTCTTGAATTACGCAAGGGAAATAATTATGTCGAATGGAGAACGAGAAGAGCGCAGTTTTACAAAGGTTTATAACCGTGAATATTGAAAAATATTATATAACATAGTATATTGAAAATGTTACAATAAATCTATACGTTAAATTATAAACTGAACCATTCATGCGTGTTCCAATCCATATTTTTTAATTTACTGTCATAACCATTTATTTTTCAATTCAGATATTCCATTAAAGCAACTTTATTTTAAAATTACGCAAAGCTTTAACTTTCCATTGAACTGGTTGATAATTATGAATTATTGTAAATCCATTTTTTCGTTAATTTAAATACAACAGGCTTTGTAAAGTAAGTGGTTGGGGATTATATGCATCAACAAATTGGTGATACAAACACTGCGCGTTATTAAATAACAAATATCCACCGTAATCTGACCACCGAAGTAAAAGGGATTGAAGTTGCATTATGATCATCAGCAGAACAAAATAAAGTTAAAATCCTATTATAAAAGATCATATTACGCATTTCATATCAGAAACTCTATTTTCCAAAGATAAAACTCTTACAAAACTAAGAAAAATCAGTCCTTCAACTATAAAATTCTTGAAATAACTAAGAAAACTGAGCTTTTCATTGAAGAAAATCTTGAAAAACTAAGAAAGCTCAGATTTTTATTGAAAATCTCTTGAAAAACTTACGAAAACTCAGTTTTTCGACGAAAAACTCTTTAAAAACTCATTAAAACTCAGTTTTTCATCGAAAATCTCTCGAAAAAACTCTTGAAAAACTAAGAAAACTGAGTTTTGAACCGATGAAACTCTTGAACAACTCATGAAAACTCAGTTTTTCGTTGAAAATCTCTTGAAAATCTCACGAAAACTCAGTTTTTCATCGACAAAACTCTTGAAAATCTCATGAAAACTCAGTTTTTCGACGAAAAAACTCACGAAAACTCAGTTTTTCATCGAAAATCTCTCGAAAAGACTCTTGAAAAACTAAGAAAACTGAGTTTTGAACCGATGAAACTCTTGAAAAACTCACAAAAACTCAGTTTTTCATCGACAAAACTCTTGAAAATCTCATGAAAACTCAGTTTTTCGACGAAAAACTCTTGAAAAAACTAAGAAAACTGAGTTTTTCAACGAAAAAACTCCTGAAAACTCAGTTTTTCACCGATGAAACTCTTGAAAATCTCATGAAAACTCAGTTTTTCGACGAAAAACTCTTGAAAAAACTAAGAAAACTGAGGTTTTCAACGAAAAAACTCCTGAAAACTCAGTTTTTCACCGATGAAACTCTTGAAAATCTCATGAAAACTCAGTTTTTCGACGAAAAACTCTTGAAAAAACTAAGAAAACTGAGTTTTTCAAGGAAAAAACTCCTGAAAACTCAGTTTTTCACCGATGAAACTCTTGAAAATCTCATGAAAACTCAGTTTTTCGACGAAAAAACTCTTGAAAAACTCATGAAAACTCAGTTTTTCGACGAAAAAACTCTTGAAAAACTCCTGAAAACTTAGTTTTTCGACCAAAAAACTCTTGAAAAATTCATGAAAACTCAGTTTTTCGACGAAAAAACTCATGAAAACTCAGTTTTTCGACGAAAAAACTCTTGAAAAACTCATGAAAACTCAGTTTTTCGACGAAAAACTCTTGAAAAAACTAAGAAAACTGAGTTTTTCAAGGAAAAAACTCATGAAAACTCAGTTTTTCACCGATGAAACTCTTGAAAATCTCATGAAAACTCAGTTTTTCGACGAAAAACTCTTGAAAAAACTAAGAAAACTGAGTTTTTCAAGGAAAAAACTCCTGAAAACTCAGTTTTTCACCGATGAAACTCTTGAAAATCTCATGAAAACTCAGTTTTTCGACGAAAAACTCTTGAAAAAACTAAGAAAACTGAGTTTTTCAACGAAAAAACTCCTGAAAACTCAGTTTTTCACCGATGAAACTCTTGAAAATCTCATGAAAACTCAGTTTTTCGACGAAAAACTCTTGAAAAAACTAAGAAAACTGAGTTTTTCAACGAAAAAACTCCTGAAAACTCAGTTTTTCACCGATGAAACTCTTGAAAATCTCATGAAAACTCAGTTTTTCGACGAAAAACTCTTGAAAAAACTAAGAAAACTGAGTTTTTTCAAGGAAAAAACTCC